>CM059269.1:8072824-8305324 GCA_030347295.1 Setipinna tenuifilis
TGGAGGGGGGGGATTGATGGTCCACAGATGCTGACTGGAGTGAGCTGGTGCCTGAGACTGAGCGCCTGGACACCAGTGCCCACAGGGCGAAGGGCCAGCTGGCCCAGAAGGCCAAGCGGCAGCCGCCATCGCGCACCAAACTGAGGGAAGCGATTGGGGCCTCCTCGTGCCCGTCAGAGGTCAGTGTCCTCAAAGTGTTCCTTTGGGTCTTCACAAGCGTTTTGTCTCACACACAACTGCCTGACTTACCATAGCTACTCTAAAGGTGCACAGTGTCACATTTTTCCAATAATGTATTGTGAGGTAAATATGTGTTAATCAGTATGTTAATTATATATTAGTATTATGTGGTAATATTGCTGTTAGTTTTGATGTTTAGTTATCTGCTTATTATTTTCGTTTTTATTTATTTGTAAATATAATTACATTTCTGTTACATTTCTGTTATACTGCAGAATGCGATAGTAAGACTTAAAATTTTCATTATTTTCAGCTCCAGTTGCATTTTTGCATTTAAGCAAATTTTGGATCAAGTTTGTAAAGCCCACTGTATGTCAAGGTTGTAGCTGAGGTGATGTCCTTAATTTAGAGGCCATTTAGACGTGAGCCTTATCTCAGCACAGCTGTTGAGTGTGTTATCAGCTGTGGATGAGTGCTGAATGGCTCCTTTCTCTCCACAGGACAATGAGGAGGACGAGTCCCCGAGTCCCGAGGTGCCCCGCTTGAGGCGCCGCTCCATCCAGGAGAGCCTGTCCCTGCCCGTGCCCCTGGGCAGCCAGCCTGGGAACGGGCAGAGGGAGGAGGTGGGCCCTGAGGAGGAGGCTGCGGCTGGCTGGGCTGCTGGAGGCAGTGGGGGGGGCCTCAAGGGCCATGCCGACCTCTCGGGCTCCCCATCATCCCCGCCGGTCAACCAGAGGGCCAGCATGGAGAGCGGAGACAGCGGGAGTCTGTCCCCGCCGAAAGACACCACCTCCCCCAGCTCCCCCTCCGGATTCCTGAGGAACGTCAAGAAAAGGGAGTCCAAGGGCAAGGGCAAGGAGGCTCGAGGTGAGGGAAAGGGAGGGGAAGGGAGAGGGGAGAGGAGGAACACTCTTGTGCTGTCTAACGCTGTGTGAATGTCACTTCATGCTGTGTGAATGCCTCAGTTAGCGTTCACTGATTATCCACTGCTGCTGTTGAATTAATCTATTTTAAATAATCTTTTAAATAATCTTGTTTAATTTTACATAATTTGTACTAAACAGCACCATGTTGAATCAAGAATCAGTGGCATTAATAGGGGGGTGGGCACACACTGTGTGCCTGTGTGTACATGTCAACTTTGGAGATGTTTGGCCACCACAATCACCGCCTGTTGTGACATGTACGTCTTATATTTCAGATGAGTCAAATGATGGCTCGTCGGCTGGGAAACCAAAACGGCGCTTTCCTGACTTCGGGTAAGTTTGTGGTCACTGATGACGCATCTGGCATCCCTCAGATTGGTGTCATGTGACCCAGTCTCCTAAATACCGGCTGTTGTCCCACCCCCACAGGGGCCTGCGCAAGTCTGGGGGCAAAGGGAAGAAGCATGACAAGGAGGCTGTGAGAGTGTCCCTGGATAGCAGGTAGCCATTTTGTTTATTTACTTGACGGGAAAAGTAAACAACACACGCCTATTGCGTTACTCACTGACTAATGTGTTGCCGTGAAGAGTAAACAACACACGCCTATTGCGTTGCTCACTGACTAATGTTAAACCCAACGTAGAAGTGTGCCATGACTTTTTTTTTTGTTAAGCCACTCTGTTTGTACAATAGATTGTATTTACATTCAATCACAATTTATTAAAAAAAGTGTAAGTGCACATACTTTTATGCAGATGGAAGACATTTCTTGGTAGACATGTTTTTAATTTAACCAATTTTGATAAATGCAACTATTAGCTGGTGTTGCATGACCCATTGTGTACGCATCAGGGTAGAAGCCCAGATTTTTGTGGCTATTGTGTTGTGTAATTCAAAATTTAGCCTATTGTTTCATTCAGACATGCTAAATTATCATCTTTAAACTCCAGGGGTTCGGCTGAGTTGCTGGAGGAATCTGGGGGCAATGTGTCCCCGACCGAGTCCATCTCCTCTGTCCCCGCTTCCTGCATGCCCTTCTCCTGGTTTGGGGACAAGGACAAGGAGCGAGACAGAGACAAGGACCCACTATCATCCAGCAGCAGCCTGCCTTACTCCACCACAGAGACCAGCAGTGTACAGAGCCAGGACCGCAAGAACAAGGTGAAGAGAATCTCTCACTCGGTCACTTACACACACACACACGTGCACAAACACACACATGCACACACCCACGCACGCACACAAACACACATACACACACAAACACACCTGCTCCAAAACCCAAATCTACAATCAGTCCATTCTTATTAAAGGTTAGATTATGTTTTTTTTTTCCCCAGAAGAGAAAATAGTTTGAACGCTTGAATGTCACTGGGATTTCACGGACTGAAATCTCACTGTTGCCTTTGGCAGGCAGTCCCACTAGTGGAATGACTCTGGCCTTAGAAAAACGATCATTCCTGCTGTCAGTCGCTCATAGCCTTCTGTGCCGTGTCCAGGGAAGCATAAAGAAGTTTCAAGCGTGGTCTTGACACAGGCAGGCCAGTTAAAGAGAGCCAGAAGTGCTCTGGACTGTGCTGTCTGTCTGCGCTTGACCCCCCCCTTCAGCCTTTCTTTCTGGCCCGCTCTACCATGACTTGGCCAGAAACGAAGCCGGTGATTCACTGTTCAGTAATCCACAGTTGAAGGGATTGTTACGGCCATTCGTTCGATGGAAACGGGCCGTTCGAATAAGGCAGAAGTCAGTGATGTGGTGGGCAAGAGGGGTGTCGTGTTTCACCATGTGTGGGGGGGACTGACAGACTGACTGACTGACTGACTGACTGATGCTGGCCAGCATAAGGTCCAAACCTGACAGAGACCGTCGTCTCAAACGCAGGAAGAGAGTCAGACCCTCGTAGCCATGTGGAGACCCTCATTAATCAGAGTCTGGAGGGAGCGGGGAGGGGGGGGCAGACACGGGAGGGAGGTGGAGGGGCGCAGGCACCGGGTGGGGGGGGAGCTGAGGGGTAGAAGGGGGATTCCTTGGCTCTCCAGTGATTTAGCAGAGACAGAATAATTCTCCATTTAAACGCATCTGCTGTGATAGGCCTGACTAATACGGCTGGCATCCATGGCCGGACGGGCAAAGCCTTGGCCCTTGTTGACGTTTGCTGTGGTAGGCAGCAGGGGCCCCCCTCCCCCTTGTAAAATGGTAGACACTACCCCCCCCCCCCCCTGATAAATGTGTAAATAATCTGGAAAGTATCATCATGTGTGTTTTAATATTCTTTTCCACAGTGATTTATAAAGGGCCCCAGTCCTGTCACACTAACACTGTCCCTCTTTCAAAACAGACAAACCTCTCCTGGTCTTCTTTATTCAGTCGCTCCTTAGATTTGGTACAGTATCATTTCTCCGTCTCGCTACGCTCTCTGTGCAGTGGGCTAGAGTGTAGCTGGCCTTGTTTGTTTTCACTTTTAGTGATGTCATTACGCAGTAACCATCACTAATCACTAGTACACATGGCTGGAGATCATGTAGTGTGTTTGTGAGTGTGAAGTGTTGTCATGTCAAAGGAGCATACTCTTGACTTTTTTTTTTGAGATTCGGTCTCTGACAGTTATTTTGTTTTTATTTTGTGTCCAAGTACTGACTTTTAAGTCAAGTTTATGCTTCTTTGAGTACATCTCCATAGGTTTGTAGAACCATCTAAGTCACTTTGTTTTTGTTGTGTGACTTGTGCTATCGTTTTGAGTGTTGGGGTTTGGAAATAGGAGCTGAGCTTTAGTTTCAGTAGTGTTGTAGGTGTAGATGTCGTGTGTATGTGTGATATTTTTGTGGTGCTTGCTGCAGTGTCTGTTGTCATTGATTTTGATTTGAAGTTGTTTTGATAAAGTTCCCATTTAAATCAAGTTGGCCCTGTTTTTTGGTAGAATGACTCGGGATCCAGTTGCTGTCATAAATAACACAAAAATTCTTTATTGTTTAATGACTAACACCTAACATATTTCCAAAACCAAAAATCTGTCATCCCAGGAAACACTGTGTCAGCGGCAGACACTGTCTCTGTCTTTCTCTATGCGGCTGCCATGTCATGTGACTGCCACCACAGCATTGTGTGAAAACAACAGGGCCGGCATGACTGGGGAACTGAACTGAGCTGTCTGTCAGTGTTTCATACACACTCTAGTCTGTCCATGTCCATGTCAGTTCATGGCTCATGGTGGGGGAAAAAAAAAACAATGTCCCCCATTATCATGTCTCTCTTGTCTTAGTTAATGAATGCCTTGTCTCCTCCGCTTGTTCCAGAGTTTGTCAGTCATAGACGATTCAAACCCTGGAAGTCCCAGTTCAGAGTTGACAGGGTTAGTTGCCGAGCCCAATCTCTCTGGGCGCTCGCACACTCTAACCTTCTCTTCCAACGAGGTGAGTGGGCTCCCGAATCCCAACCACTGCTTGCTCTTCATTGTGTGTGACACAAGCCCAAAGCCGTCCGGGGTGGACCTCACCTGAGAAGGAAGCCCCATAGTGCATGTGTAGTGTGTATGTATATGTGTGTAGTGTATGTGTGCCATTCAGCTCCTGTGGCCTGTGGCTGTGGCTTTGGAGAGTGGTGTAGAAGTAGTTTTGCATGTTGGCTGAGTTGCCTGTCCTGCTTCTGCATCTTGTTCCAATCGTCTATGTAGCCCGGCTTACACCAAAACACCATCTTTCTTGAGCTTTCATACAACTATTAAGACATTTTCATATAGTTATCTTATAGCCTTAGGGTGAGTATTTCCATGTTGTGTGTTAGTAAGGCAAAGCATTTGTGCATGGTTGTGAAATACTGTAGGCTCTAGTCACAAGGCTTGTACTGCTCTATCTTTTCCTGCATGACTAGCCAAAAGTTGAGTAAAATAGTGACTTAGTACACACAGGACACCTTAGTTTAGGCACTTTGTATGCTTGCTTTGTGTTCTAGGCTGTCATGAATGAAGTAAGTGTTCAGTACAAATGATGCATACATGCCATAGCTGTGTGTTAACTGCTGTGTGAACACATTCCTTGCCGATGTCATGTGAATGTGTTGTAGTCAGCAATGGTGTGTTTTGCAGGTTCACAAACACACCATGGTGTCCCCTCTTTTTAATCCCTAGACACTAGACGATGAGCCCTTGGCTGTGGGGAAGGACTACCAGTGGCAGAACCGGCCCGTGTCCGAGTGGACCCCCCAGCAGGTGTGCCACTGGCTGATGGGCATGAACATGGACCAGTACACGCCCGAGTTCACCACCAAGGGCGTGGACGGGCAGCAGCTTATGAACCTGGACAGCGAGAAACTGAAGGTGTTTTATTATTTTATTATTATTGTTATTATTATTATTATATATTATACCATGCCATATGGTGTTTTTGCACCACTAACAATAACTTGATTGAGTGATTGACTGATGGAGTTAAGGAGTGAGAGTACTGTGACAATAACATGACTGCATCTGCAGTGGCAACCTGGCTGCAGAAGTCACAATCTGCAGAAGTTACAATCCATTACTGCTGACTTCTTTCAGCCATTCACTAAATCATCTGATTCTAATTAACAGAACTCTTCAGCCATCTCAGAGGAGTTAATAGTTGTAATAAGTGCACAAGTAGAAACAGGTGATTTGAAAGATGTGCTTCTTCTGAATTCAGGTTTCTCAGCACTTCCAGGAGCCACAGTGCTTACCTCTCAAGTATTGCAGTGCCATATCTCAAAATGGTCTTGTGCGTTATTTTGTGTCAAGCTTTTACCGCCCCCTTATGGGCATCTGAAGCCATGCATGTCACAATACCTTCCCTGTCACCACATTGTCCAATCGTGCTGCTGTCTGTCCCCCCTCCACAGGCCCTGGGAGTGACGAGCCAGAGCGACCGTGCCACCATCAAGAAGAAGCTGAAGGACATGAGGAAGGCTCAGGAGAAGCTGGAGAAGCAGAGGGAGAAGCGCGAAAAGGAGGTGCGTCGCAGCGGGAAGCTGCCGCCACCGCCGGCCTCCAACAACGACTCGGTCTGCTGAGTCTCGTCCGCTTTGCTTCTCCAGCCCCTTCGCCTGCCTCACAGGACCGGAACTTTCTCTCTGCTGCTGCTGCTGCTACTACTACACATGGAGCTCACTGATGACTCACCTGCGCCACCGTCACCGTCACCCCGCCCCCCTTCTGGTCAGAGACCCCTGTCAGCGAGTGGCAACGAATGACTGCACACACAGACAATCAGTCGCTATGGCACATGCGTTGCTACGGTTTCACGCGAATATGCAACTAGCATAGGATGGGTGGTGCTCCTGATGGCATTGCCTGTGTTCCACAACCCAGCTGTTCGCCTTAATTCAACAGATGTCGTTTAGTCTAGTCAGGTGTTGCCAAAGGGGTGCCTTCTTGCCCTCGTTTTCCCACCCCAACAGATCAGTGTGCTGAAGTTAGTCCATTAAATCATGCTCCACATATCAGCACCAACACATACTGTATGTGGATTGTGATTTAGCTCATGAAAGCTTGCCTTATCCTGACCCCAGTGGAAGTTAATTGATGTATAGCAGAGAGATAGTATGTAAAGCAAGTGTATGTGTGTGAGAAAGAAAGAAAGATGAATGTAGAGCTGTATTCAAGTCAGAAAGCCAAAACAGTGCCTATTGGTAGAGGCAGATGTTTGGACAGGTTATGGGACCCTTTTAGGATAATAAGTAGGTAGGTGTAGATGATTGTTCAGTAGGTAATGTGTTGTTGACTAATGGACCAAACGAGATTCGTGTATTATAACGTAACCACTGTAGCCTAGGGCTTACCAGCGGAAGAAGCAGGACTTCCTTTTTGAAAATATGAGAGACAGAGCAGAAATCCATAATTGCTCCGCACACAGCCTCTGATGATTATGGATCGTGCCCAGCCTTTTAAAATGGTTTTATACATTATTTTTGCTAGAATAACATGCCTGTGTCCATGTACAGATCAATTTTTGTAGCTGGAACTTTTGTACAGTTGATGAGGAAGAGCACTATATTGTCTTTTTAAGATACAAAATGGGGAACATGTTTTAAAAAAATGTGTAAATGGATGGTTTTATATATGAGCTTATTAGTGGCATACCTTTTTAAAAAGCAAATTAATGATCAGGTTGCGACCTTTTGACATTTTCTACTAAGTAGAATAGCCTGTTGTGTGAGAGACCTTTTTATCATTAATGGCGTATCAAAAAAAAAGGGTAGAGGGGTTGAGATGACATCAGAAGTCATCTTAACTTATCGATGGTCTCCATTTTGCTTTGTTTGACCCTGTGCAGCTAACTAGATCCTCCATCATCATCCGAAATGGGTACCAGAACAGTAGTGTCAGTATCAGTCTTCATATGTGTAACAGTGCTGTGAGAAAACAGTCAGGGCACATGGATGGTGGATGGTTTTCTCTCCCGTGTACTCCTGAATGCTAATAGTTAGCTTGTCTGCACTCAAAATATTACTTATGTGCTATTCTGTGTTCTTTACATGTACTACTTTAAATGCTTTGATATCTGTACTTTTGAAAATAATAAGTGACAATGGGAAAATGCCCTCCAGACCACAACAGGTACTCAGTTATTCCTCTGGTACAAACAGTACAAGCTGTGCAAATTAAACACTATTGGAATTCTGGCCATTTTTTTTGTTTGTGTTTTTCTTCTATAGACTGTTAGCTGTTGCTTAATGAATTGAGTGGAAGTGTATAGAAGAAAAAAAAAGACGTGATCCTTCCATGTTCACACGCTGGTTATATTTAGCTGACACTCGCAAAATATCCTCATTCCATGGAAATGGTTATAACATAGTTTCTCACACACACACACACACACAAACTCCAGACAAAACCAAGAACAACCAAAAATAAAAGATGCAAAAAAATAAACCATCAACACATTTAGAAGCTCCTCACGGAATGTGCTGTCAGGTGATCTCTGGCTGTCTACTGTAGACAATTAAAGTCACTTGTTACAGAGGGCAAGCATCTGACAAGTTAAAGTCAATGCAACTACAGTCATGCATCAACCCAGTATATATATATATATTTTTTTTTAACAAAATCAGCTGTTGGTGCATCTTATTTGCCATTGAATGTAACAGTAAATAACAGCTGTAACAGCTTCCTTTGGGTACAAAGTTTTAGGCTTTGGGTCTAATAGAATATTTTAGCTGCCAGTAGTGAGGTGTGATAACAAATTCCTCAAGAGGCTAGTTGACCAAAAAGATACCAGGAGTTTTAGAAAGTGTGCTTTGCTTCCTTTCTTTCTGTCACTGTATCAAGGTATCAAATCTTGTAATTAATTTACATTTTTACCTGAAAAATAGCAAGTTGACTCTCTTTAGATCCTCATAGTCCTGTAACTTACTCCATTTCATAAAATACCAAACAAAAACAAGAACTAGACTAAGAAGGCAGCCCAGTTCCTGTGGAAAGTATGGCAGTGGGCTCCCCTCAGTAACGTCTGGCTATTTTTAATACAACCTCTGAATGTAAGCTGAGATTTGACCTTTCTTCAGAGGTGAACACACAGTCATATATTCCACTCCATGAGCGGCAATGAAAAAAACAAGTCCTCAAAAAACTTAAATAAAATCAGAAGAAAAAACAAAATAAAAAAGGTGAATCTGCCCCACCCCGTCAGCAAGTACTGTGTGAATCTAGGAACTGCGGTAGGTCGTCATGTCTTTGGGCTCCTTGCTGGGGACGCACCAGTCATCTGCCTCGTGAATGGTTTTGTAGTTCTTCCAGGCCGACTTGTTGTAAACCGGAAGCCTCTCTATGGACTCTGTGGACAAGGCCTGCAGAGAAGAGAACGTGGCAGAAATTGAAATTGGCATTTTGAAAGGACAAGGCCTGAGACCGGTAAGCTTGTGTGGACCTGTGAGCTTCAATTGGACAACTCACCCTGATATATATGATAGCATCTGTGCCGAACCCCTCCAGGGAGTACAACTTTAAATCCCCTTGGAAGTATCTTGCATATAACCGGGATATTGGCAGACCATACCCAAAGCCAGCCTTTGTGATTTAAAAATAAATGTATTCATCAATTAATTCCAATAATGTTAGGACCATCCACCATATCTGAACAGCAACAGACGTGCAGTATTTTACATTACATAATTACATTACACTTAGCAGATGCTTTTATCCAAAGTCACTTACAAAAGGAGGGCATAATAAGCGTGTAACAGAGGTGTAGTAATTACAAATTACAGGAATACAACCACTGAATTTTCAGTGAATTCAGTGAATTTCACTGAATTTTCAGTACATTCTACACATTATCAATCTTTTGATGAAGGTGATGTCTTGATTAGTGACCTCAATGCAAAATCATAACAAAGATGCCCTTGTCCAAAACAATGAACACAATCATGTCAGGTTGAGGGACTTTTTTTCCACAGGTGCAGTTCATGTTGTGTTCAAAGCCCTGTGTGATGATGGTAACAGATGACTGACTGCTGGTGCGCACTCACTCACCAGAGGCGTTGCTCTCGAGGAGTCCATGAGGGGCATGGGGGCCGTAGAGTAGGTGTAGGTGAACAACCTGTCAATCTTCCTCAAGGGCACCCCTCCGCCTCGGTCACTCACCTACAACGCACAAACGCAAACATATCACATATGTGCTCTTACTGGAATGCTGAAAAGGGAAATGTACTTTTTGCCCACCTGAGAAGACCTAGACCCTATTCAAATGAGCTAAGTTGTAAACAACTGGACTTCTTTTAGTAGCTTGAAGATGTTTTTCATCCAAAAGGCTTCTTCAGTTCTTCTTTTGTTCTTCACCCAGAACTTACGAATTCTTTGGATGAAAGGTGAAAAGTCTACAACTACAACTTAGCTCATTTGACTAACATGACCTGGATGAATAAGAATCTTCACAGACACGTTTTGTCATGTTGTCATCACCAAACCTTAGTGAGATAAGTCAATGACCTCTCTCCCTTTTTCTGTAGGACAAGCAAGTGATCTGTACAGACCCTGTGTTTCTACTGGAGCAGAGGGACAAGACTGTACCTTAATAGTGAGATCCTCATGACCCAAGGCCACGTGTGCCTGGACTGGGGGGTACTCCAGTGAGTCTCCATAAAGCTCCATGGTTGCTCGCATGGCGTTCTGAAACAATTACATTTACTGTGGGTGTACTCACATCAAGTACACTTAACATGTGCTGTACCAGAGTAGGGTTGTCTCTGATTCCTGGTCTGCACTCACACTGTATTCTATAAAACTGTAACCCAGGCACACATGAGTGGCTGTGTTTTAGAATCTTTGAATGAGCCATTGGCATTAGTCCATGACATGGGAATTCTCTATTATGTGTTTGACTGTTAAATGGAACAATAGTATTTATCGTTATAAGTCATGAATGTGCTCAGGCATGTCTGGGATCAGTCAGTCACACACATAATCACACCACACATGTACTATGCCGAAGGCTAGGAGACCACACCCAGAACATATGCCAGCTCAGCAAGGAACTCTTTAGGAGATTACTATGTACAACAACACTAATAATAATTACATATGATGTTTTATAACAGAAGCATACTATCTGAGACAAATAAGGTATTACCTTAAATAGTTCAAACAGCATGTGGTAAAGATGTGATGGTACATATCCCACTGCTATAGGTTTTTTGCTTTCTTTAGCTGAAAGAAAACAGAACAAGATCAACGAAGCCTCCAGTAATGTGTGGTTTAAGACCAATGTAAATTCTTTTAAAAATACAAAAATGATGTATGTGTCAGTGCTTGGCATATTACCATTGAATTCTTCTAAAATCAACTCAGGAGAGTTCATATAATATCGGTCACAAAGGTCTCTTGCATTCTCATATGCATCTGAAAAAAAGACAAAATGGTTTTAAGACCTCTACGACAATGTGCTTAGAAAGATAATATGTTGGAATGACTTTAAGATTATAAAAGTCCACCATCCACAGAAAAACTTGGTCCAGACAACTGAGAAAGACAAAAAAAAAGGAAACTCACCTCGGACAACATCGGTGACATGGCAGTGAGGATCAATGCTGCCAATCTGTTTGGGGTGGGCTGGGTTTACTTTATCACCAAACAGCAGAGCTGGACCACAATCAGAAAACACCAAATTATTAACTGTCATTTAAGACCAGCAAATATTACACAAATATTACGCTCTACTACTCTACTACTACTTTATTACTAACTAACCTAACAGTTAAAGCAGTAGTGTAGTGGAGCGTAAAGGTCCATAATCACTGTTAACGTACCTCTTCAAATTACAAAACAGTGTTTACCTGCCTATTCACTAAGACATGCACAGCTTACACACATCCTTTTTTTTTAACTCTGGGCATACTGTTTGTCTACCTTTCTTTTTACAACTACAACACTAAGTAAAGGCAAACAGATGTAGGTCTACAGTATGTACATACTGCACACACTAAGCAGATGGAAGATGTCTGCTCAGCACACAGCTAAGCTAGCACATGCACAACCCACTGTGTTGGTTCAGAAGCATCCGGATGGATATGCGGCTCATGTAGAAGCGGTCCAGGAAGTACTGCATGTTCTGGCTGGTTATGGGGTCCGTGCCGTGGGACTCCTTGTACTCCACAACCCCCTGGGCCATGGTGGGCACAACGTCATTGTGTCTGTTGCGAATCTTTATGACCGCATCTGTGAACCTGAGACAGAAACACTGCATGTCACAATAAAGGCCCACTGAGGGCAGAAGCGAGTTCAGACACCTATGTATTGAAATACATACATACATATATAAATACATACATACATACATACATACATACATACATACATACACATACACACACACTATACATATATACACATGTAATGTTGATTTACTTACGCATGTGTGACCTTTTCATTATCAGCATCTTTGTCCTTGAACTCCAGGATATCCTGGAAACTCTGCATGTACCTAGAGTGCCACAAGGATAACACATCCTTAGCCATCAGCAAAAAAGCCAACAGCTACTTGTTTGAGTAAAGTAGATGCACAGGCAACAGGCAATAGTAGTAGTCTAGGTTGCAACAACACACAAAAAATGGGAACTTTCGGATGACAAATACAGAGTGAAACTGCAAGTCAAGTGGGGGTGGAGGAAGTTCGGACTGACTACAACTTACCAGCTTTGAACCAGACGGACAGATGGAGTCTTCAGAAGATTATCTGGTAACAGACTGATTTCCTTCATTATGTTAGCCAGTCTCACTGGCAGCTCTTGTCTTAGGAAGACGAATGACGTTTTCTCGCATGCATTCTCCGATCCTGTTAATATCATGACATGAATGCATGTAAGACCATTTATGTATACCAACATTCAACGTAATTACTGAGAAGTCAACGTTACCTACCAAAATCCAAGAACTGTTTCATTGACAGTGGAGATGGAGAAAACCTGGAATAATAGTCAACTTGTTTCCCAACGGCGGCGGCATTCTTCATCAAAGCTCTTAAAATTCTCATAACTGTAGTCTGTTTTGGCTGTCACGCCAAAAGATGTCCTAGATGTCTCTCAAAACTGTTAGCCCGTGTCCAGCTGTACAGGTCAACAAGCAAGCTAGACAGCTAGCAACGTGTTTACGTTTTGGCGAAGCTGTCAAATGGCTTGGATCTTCAGATTCGCAAAGGTATTTTGGGTAGCTCGTGTTTGCATGCATTGATCTCAATTATTTGTAAGACTAAAAACTGAAATCGTATCAAAGCAACCAGCAAATGAGCTAATAAGAGAAAGGACGCAAATCAACTGCTCAGTTGGATGCCTCTCCCCTGGCAATTGGGCTTGACCCTCACACTAACTTGCAATGCATTGGTTTAGGTTTACGTTTAGTAGCTTTACGCCACTGCACGACAGGTGTTACATGCCAATGTTATAGTGACATTTCAGGTGGTAACGTTAGACACATATTGACGGTTTATTTTTGATAGCTCAAATGCATTCAAGGGCAATTTCAGTAATCGAGTCATCTGATTGGTTTGCATTGCATAGCTAGAGACAGGCCCCTTCCCATTGCGTCATGGGCTTTTAGTAGGCTTGTGAAATTGCCTGACTGGATGAGTGGGTTTCATGTGGAATTGGTAGTGAGACGCTTAGGTCAGGACACTGGCTAATATAATAACATATTTAAAATATATATATATAGGTTTTATAGTGGACCAAAAATGACTTCCCGTGGAATTAAATAAAAACAGAATTACTAAAAAAATATTTGTACTTCATGGACTGAACTGAGTCTCTCACTGAAACATTACAGTTAATTTTAGACAAATTTGTATGGTACTGAAATCACTGTACATCACACACTTTTCAGGGCAGTGGATTAAAAAAGGTCGCAATAAGGCTATATTGTTTCCATTTAAAATGTCCTCATAGAATAATTTCCAGAATAGGCTATGCAATCTAAATATAAGAAGGGGGTTTACACTAGCTCAAAGGTTCCTTAAAATAAATGATACTCAGAATTGTTCTTGTCTTAGTCTGTTGCACAGATAGAACAATCACAAAACATAAACAAAACTAACAGGCAACTGGCCAATGAGCTTTGACAAAAAAGTAACTGATGGATCATGATACATTTATATTTGATTTGTGTGTGTGTGTGTGTGTGTGTGTGTGCGTGCTTGTGTGTGTGTGTGTGTGTGTGTGTGTGTGTGTTTGCCATAGACCATGGCCATAGACATGGTCCCTAATTACAGGGTTCTCAATCAGGGGATTTTCATGTATGCGCCACCTAGTGGTTACATTCTGCAGTGGGTTACTGTGTAAATACAGAGTGGGCCTAGAGACCCCGCTGGGTGGGCCATAATAATGCCACACATTTGAAATGCTAGTATCTTGGCTTATAACAGTCACAGAGTACCAAATATATGTATTACATAAGTGATATCTACAGGAGTTCAGCATATTATCTAAGATTTTGTTATTTCTTACAGGTAGTTGGTGTAGGAATGTTGTGGGAAAAATTGTTGAAGGATACTTCACCAGCCCAAAGTAAATTCAGCATTTTGGAGCATCCGCACTTTAAGGACAACAGTGTCACCTGTTCAGGCTAAACAGTGTAAAGTACTACTAGTAGTAGTAGTAGTAGTGTCAGTGTCTATGGTGGGAAGAATCAATTCAGAATATTTACTAATTGGTTATAGTCACTGTTAGTTTAAGTTAAATTACTAAGAAAAAAAAACACTTTTATATTATATCATTCATCCTAGCTCTGCAGTCATGCAAAAACATGTGTCTATAACAAATCTTTTAATTCTTTATTGTGGTGCGGGCCTTCAGATGTCCACACCTCTTGCAGTTTTATGACCGAAAAAGACTGAACATGCCAGTGATAACACTTACAGAAACACAGAGTGACAATTCATTTGGACAGCACATTAAAAACACTGTGCAGTTTGCACACCACCTTCAGTCCA
Source organism: Setipinna tenuifilis (assembly GCA_030347295.1). Classification (NCBI taxonomy): domain Eukaryota; kingdom Metazoa; phylum Chordata; class Actinopteri; order Clupeiformes; family Engraulidae; genus Setipinna; species Setipinna tenuifilis. The sequence goes on from CM059269.1 coordinate 8,087,356, forward strand.
TTCACCATTTGTCATGCCTCTGACTCTCCAATGTCTGTCTTTCTCTGCACCAACATTATAACCATAACATTATAACATTATAAACATAAGATAACGTCATGGACAAACTCCCCACTGATGTAAAGCCCACTGTACAAACCTATCCAAACCAGACACATAAGTAGCACCTGTCTCGAACCAAATCCATATGACTGAGCCTACTTTCATTCCCCATTCCACATACTGTGCAACAGTATAGCTCCTAAATGTATGACTTGTGTGCTTGTTTATTTAATTTACTTGGCCTATTTTCATTATTTTCGCTTAAAGTGAAGGATTCTTAAAAAAAAAAACAGTCATGGAATGTTTCCCTTTGTTTTTGTTTGAAATAAAAAACACTAATTTTTAAGCAATGTAGAATGCATTACCATAAAATTGATCATATTAAACACTGATGAAATTATTATCATCATAAACCCAGTAGTTACACAATTACATAAGAGTCTGTAAACATAGGCTACTTTGTACCTGATGATCGAAGCGGATCCCTCTAGTTGTTTTCCCAATAATCCATACTACTACAGACACTATATACAGCACCCTACCTTCACAGTTCAACAACAACTGTCACTTTTCAAATCACAAATATATAAAAAATGTTATTTTTGCAACAATCCAAACAATACTTCCAATTCCGTAACAGTGTAAGGATTTTTGACAAGCCTAACTGGCTTGGTATGTGACACAAGTGCAAAGTCAACATAGGGCACAGGGACCTCGCTCACACATCATAAGTTCATTTCATTTAAGTTCATTGTTGTATTTAAAAAGAGGTCTAATGCTTGGTATGGCACCTGGCAGCAACATAAACACATGCTGCACATACATTTCCCTCCAGATTTTCAGATCAGCTTCAAAACAAAACATATTGACAATTCTTTGGCAAATAAATGCATTGACAGATCTTGACAAATAAATATAAAGTGTACTAAAAATAAATATATACAAAAGACATTTTTTTCCAGTCTGTCATTTGAGAAGTCTGACTGAAGCAGATATGACATATGTTTAACATTATAGACAATAGCATCCTGCACATGTTACGAGGTTTGTCGCCTCAAAGAGACAGAGTCCAGTTTGGAAAGTTTGGATGTTCTGTTTGTCCTCCTTTAGTTCACTCTGAGCATCCATGGGGAAAGACCAACGTTTTTTTCCTGGAGTTCCTGCACTGTACTATTATTGGTGGTATACACACACAATTTGGGGCATTTCAAATATCAGTTCCACCTGTGCAAAAGAATAAAAGAAGATGAGATCTCTGGGTGGTTGAAGTTACGACTCCAGATCTTCCAGAGATAAGGCAGCACTGTAGTTGTTTGTGACTGCTGTGTTTTAAGAGTAACTTTCATTGTCGTTCCATGTGATCATCCACTGCTTCTTCTCAAACGGACTCAGCTGGATCTTGCCATCCTTGAACTGTCGAGGGCCTTTCCTTATACGCACAGCATGGTATCTTGGCATGGTGTCTTCATACTTGGCATGCTTGAAAAATCCACACTGTTAATGAGAATAAACAACGAAGTTAATCCACTGCGTAAACATATCTGCACATGTGTTTATTAATAGATAAAGTGATGACCATCTGAAACAAGAGATGTTAGACAAGCATTTTGGTGGCAGCTGGTAATAATGCATGCTCAACATTTAGACAAGTAGACCAAGTCAGGCAAACACAGCAACGTTAGCACAAACACCAAGCCATCAAATCACACACAGATTTAATCTCCCAAAGACATAAAGAAGCCAAGAGAAGGCATAAGAGACGTGAGTAGCAGAGCAATAACACACATCAGTTTCCTTCAAACACAAGCAAATTAACGGATAACACAGAGCTGATTGAGATTTGCCTGATCAATGGACAGAAAGCTGCCAGAAAGACACCTTTGTTTTCTCCCTCAAGCGCAGGTTAGTGGTTAAAGCTGACACACCATGCTGGTTGAAAAGCCTGCGGTTGTTTTTGTTTTTTTGTTGTTTTTGTTTTACCCAGAGTCGAGGCACTAAGCCTCAGCTGTGACTTTGTCTTTATCTGACGGCTGAACATGGACCTCGGCCTTGTGATATGCCGCCTCGTACTGGTCTTTTTGGGCCCGCTTGAAGAAACCACACTGAGGAGGGAGCAAGGGGGTGAATCACTGCAAACAACAGTCTTCTACATCACCTAAAACAGGACCACTGCAAACAATAATCTTCTCCAAGACCTAAAACAGAATCTCCAGACTAAACTGTACAATGTGAAGCACCAAACCAACTTAAACAAAATTATTATACATCTTTCTTTCGCATCTATCTTTGCGGCATGGACCTTTTTTACATTAGTTTAACTTGCACTATTTTTTCAAGTGTCATGAACAAACATGGCATTGTTCACGACACCTAAAAAATAGTGCAAGTTAAACCACGATAAAAAAGATCCATGCAGCATGTTGGCTTAATTTTTCAGTTGGTTAGTTTTACTTGGTTTTATGCTTCACTTTTTTTAGGGTGGGAAGTGCTGTAATGTAATGTCAACAGCACAGTCCTATAGGGACCTCTGTCTGTCATGATTACCTTCCATAGCAAGAAGACGAGGAGAGCCAGCATTAGGATGCCAGCCAGCACTGCCACTAGGATAATCCACCAGGGGACTCCACTGTACAGGGCCACCGTCTTCTCTGGGAACACAGTGACTTTCACCTAAAAACAGACATCACATAGATTACATTACATTAGACAGTATAGTAGCTTTCACCTAAAAACAGACATCACATAGATTACATTACATTAGACAGTACTGTAACTTTTACCTAAAAACATACGTTATAAAGATTACATTACATTACATCAGATATCACATGCATTGAAAATATATAGCCAAAGTGAATTAATATTATTGGTTCCCAGTATTATTCTAGGTAGAAGGAAGACGCACAAGGACAGACATTTACCTCAGTGTTCGCGTTTCTCATGATAATGTTCTGAGCAGATACGTCAAGGCTGAGTGATGCTTTGATAACCAAATCCAGATAACTGAAGGAAGCATAATCCTGTTGTCAAAAGACATCAGAAAGGGAAAGAATGCAGTTAAAATGAAAACCTAGAACAGAGGTAATTTATTATGGAAAGGTGTTTAGGCAAGCATGAATGTCATTCAAATGATTTTTATTTCAAGCTTACAGCATATATAGCAAATACAGTCTATAGAGTCTATACCAAATTAAATCATCTCAACTGTGCATGTGTGGAAGTTGACTTACCTCAAGGAATGTAGAGTTCCATAGGCGTGCGGTCAGCACGATGACTGCATTACTGTCCAAGCCCTGCAGGGGGCACTTGATCTCCACACATCTGGCTCCATTCTGACAGGTCTGTCACAGACACAGCATCCATTACACCGTTTATACAGCTAGATTGCCACTACATGCTGCTGCACACAGAATAGTCTTAATTATGTAATGTGTAAATGTGTGTTTGTCAATTACCAGTGTTTTATATTTCCTTTTTTCAGCAAAAAGAGATTGGAGGCCTCCCACTTCTTTTCGTTTTCGCTCTTTAACCTCACGCTTCTGCCGGGATGCCTTTGATTTCTGGAGACAGGTACATATTGGTCAAGTCAAACGATATGGGTAAAAACATATTATACTGTTCCATAGTGACTATTTTGTGCAATGAGTTAGTCAAAAAGGTTGCTCATACCTCAAGTAATTTGAGAGGGTTAACCTCTCTCTCTGGAGAACAGCTGATCTGATCCAGACCAGTGGTGTTGATAGCCATAAGGTACAAAAGCCACTTCCCCACAGAATTCTCTTTGGGCCACTGGATGTTTAACGAAGCTGTGCCAAACGACTTTAAAGGCTTCCCCAAGTTGGTTATCTGGTTAGAAGGCATCAATGGATTTTTTATCACATCAGGTTGGATCAAGACAGTGACTCAAAGTATATGTTCTTTGTTCAGTTAGTGATGGAATATATGAAACAACAGAGATGTTGCATGTTAAAAAAAAGTTAAATAACTTGTGTTTATGTAAATGAATGTCTATGTTTGTTATTTGCCAGATGCGAAAAGTAAAATGCGAAACACAAAATGTTATTTACTCTGAACTCATGTCTAATCAGAGGGCCGATGTCGTCCCCAGACCTCATGGCACTTTCTCCTTTGATGTCTCCTCCGAAGTACACCTGGGTGGGTTGTGCCATCCTACAGTCGCATAAAACACACCTTAGCTCAAAGTGCTAGCAGTGTCTGCAGACCTTGGTATGGTCACAGAAACACTGATTATTACATTACATTACATTACATTACACTTAGCAGACGCTTTTATCCAAAGCGACTTACAAAAGGGGGTACATAATAAGATAATGTATTGGAGTCATTTACATTTACATAATTGGCTTGGCAGTGATGCAAAACTTTATGCAAAATTTTAATAAATGTTATCATTAACAAGCTTACCCAAACACAGAGAGCATCAGTTCAATCACAACTTTCGCCTTGGCCTCCACTTTGATAGGCTTGTCCTGCTGACTGGTTCTGGAATAGCACAATGCACATACAGAATCAGGGGTGTGGCCAGAAATCATAAAATGGGTGGGCCCAGAAATCAGGTGGGCCTAGCCCAAGACACATACATTGTTTTTATTATTAAATTATTATTTTTATTATTATTGAACTTATAGAGCCTTCTGAATGGGTGGGCCTGCCCACCCGTGGCTACGCCTATGACCAGAATATGTAATGCAGTGTATGCAATTTTACTCAGCAAATGCACAGGCTAAGTCAATGCATTGTAAATAAAAGCAATAGAGTATAGTGTAGGGTTTAGTATAGGTCAGAGTATACTGCTTACGTTTCAAGGAGCAGAGTAATTCCAATCTCTGTGGTGTTGAGGTAGATGCCAGCCGTGCCCAATATGATGTAGAACTTCAGCTGTAATGACAACCCTTATATTACATTCTTGCAATTCTTGTATTAGACTTACATACCTTTTACAAGAAACATGATATGCACTGAAAAAACAAGACATGTGAAATACCTCAGCATCTCGCTTGAATGGGTTGCCAAGTTCGCAGTCTGCTTGGGAGCCATTTTGGTTGGCTGTACAGATCACTTGCTTGTCCTACAGAAACAAGGTAATAAGGTCATGGACTTATCTCACCACAGTTTGGTAATAACAACATGATACAACATGTCTGTGAAGATTCTCATTCATCCAGGTTATGTTAGTCAACAGAGCTAAGTTGTAAGAAACTGAACTTTATTTTAGTAGTTTGAAACTACTAAAAGAAGTTCTAAGAAGTCCTAAGAAGTCCTAAATTGTAAGCAACTGGACTTCATTTAGTAATTTTAGTAACTACTAAAAGAAGTCCAGTTGCTTAAAACTTAGCTCATTTGACTAACACGATACAACACAGTGTGCTGTTGGTAAGACTCACCCCAGTCTTCTGAGAGCGAAAGGCGGAGTAGGACAGTGAGCTGGGAAACATTCCCACCAGCTTCGCCTCGTGAGCATCGTCCCCACCCCTGTTTGTCACCGTCAGCTCCAGAGCAATGTCCTTCTGGCCACTCAACGAGATCAGTGGGACACCATTTTGCCTACAAAAGGCAAAATGAAGTTTGGTTACATGCCAAGACGCACATCTACCCACCAGTATCACTAATTTCACTGCATGTCCTACTCTACCCAGTATGTCTATGCAAGTGACAATAAAACATCCTTGTATCCTTGTATGCTTAGATAAGGTAATAGTAGACACCTGCAACATCTGACTGACAATGTGATTTCTCGGATAATTAACACATCTTGTGTAACAATGAGCTCTGGGTGCTAAAATGTAGACAGAGGCAATAATCACGCATCATCTGACAGTTTTAACAGCTTTCAAAGCGATCAAACTCACAAAGGCAGAGGTGGAAAGACATCCTGATTAGCTTCTCGGTAGCAGAATCTGTACTTCAGCTGCAAATTGCTCTGGCAGATGTTGTCGGTCCCACATCCTTCCTTCAGGAAGTGCACCTGCGCAGATTCATTTATCAACAGCCGTACACATTATAAATCTGTCCTCCTTTCCGCATGCCAGCCACAGACATAATAATAATAATAATAATAATAATAATCTTTACTTGTATAGCACAATTCATACATACAAGCAGCTCAAACTCAAAGTGCTTTACAGGGACATAGACTCTGGCCAGGCGACGAGCAGGCTTACCTCAGTGAGGACTTTGCTGGAGTCTGAGGAGTTCAACACAGGGACAAGCGCAGGTAGAGCACTCTGCCTCTTGCCACGCTTACTGCTCCTGATAGCTACCGACACCTCGATAGGGATGGCCCTGAGTTTATCCTTAATGGTGTCCTGAGGGATGTGAAAAAGGAATACATGCGTCAATGTGCATATCTTCATCACAATATGTTTAACAATATGATATAAATACAACAGCAAAAACTAACTAAAGGCTTAATCCTGTTTACACTTGAAAGTAATCAAGGACAGTGCCCTATAGTTTCTGTTCTATCTGTACTTGTAATACTGGTGTTGGCTTTTTGCATTCCTTTAAATTTCTACCTGGACTCTAATTATGTCCTATCAAAACATGTTAATTGAGTAAGCCTGTGTGAAGCTTTGAGAAAGTATGTCAGGGCCAACAGGAATTCAAAGTGATTATGACAGAAAAAGGGGGCGAACCTTAAGTACGAGTTTGGGTCGGAAGCATGCCCTCTTATTCTGTCCTCGGAGTTCCAGAGTTCCGCTAGACTGGAACTCTTGATCGGAGCTTTGCTTATCTAGGAATGTTACTCTGGACTGAAGCCCTTGCTTGCGTCGTTCCGACTCAGCCTCAAATGAGTACGAAATAGCTGGCAAGAGAAACAAAACAATGTCTGGTCAAAACTGTGAGGAGGGCATGACCGTATGTCATAGTGAAGATAGCGGTCGTACACTTACTGATTTTAGGGGTGTAGGTGGAGGGGTTGGCCTTGTAGGAAAAGCAGGCTTCAACTGTAAGACTATGTGTAACAAATGAAAACAAAATTGACATTAAAAACCAGTTAAGCAATTATTTGAAACATTTTGTGGATAATTTTATGGTCTTACAATTTGCAAATTCTTAAAAGTCATACCATATGCTGTTGCCACAGGTTTTCTTGGTCAGATCGATCTCCTTTGGCGATACAGTCACCTCCTTTTTAATGCTTATGACTGGCCTCGACCTGAGAAAGGAGAATGTAGATACACTGTAATTACAGCTGGGTGGAAATACAGAAATGACATAAATGCAGAAATATATGAAATGTATACATTACATTAAGTATTAAAACAAAGATAAAACATGAACATCAGTCAGTGAGAGGGATACCTATAAATAAATACAGCATCTGACAGGGACCCAACAGCAATGTCCGGATAGGAATTCATATCAAGGTCCATGTTGGCAGCCAGGGAGTACCCAAATGTCATAATATTGTGCCGTCTCCCTTCAAGAACCTAAAATGAACACAGATTTTAAGTGAGCCATCCGCACCAACGCTTGTTGTGTTGTATGCAGCCAAGTGTAAAGGAAAGAGCACCGTGGAGAGGAGAGGCAACAGTAGGATAATAGCATGGTGCTGATGGCCCTGTGCAAATGGTCAAAGTGCGACATGTGTGTAGCTGTGCAGGCACAGATAATAGTTTTTAGTGCAGCAAATCATAGGATTTCAGCCAGACTTCCTCACTCTCCACCTCGGTAATGGACTACGGCTCTCACAGCCAAGGCTCTCATCTTGCAAGATACGCGGCATTACCAAAGCGAAGCGCTGACCTGTGCGGGTTCGGTGATGATTCCATTAGCGGAGCCGTGGTAAATATACACTCTTCCCGCTCCTTCATCATCGTAGGGAGCACCAACAGCAATATCTGCCAGGCAGGACAAAAAAGGGGGGAGCATGTGTGTGAGATGCAGGGGAAAGACAGAACTGCACATTACTGTTATACTGTAGAGGAGCTAGAGAATGTTTCTATGACTATTATCTGTTTTTTTATTTTATTTTATTTCAAAAATAAAACATATATTAAATATAATGCAAATATAATGCAATTTCAAATTCTGTGTGTACATATGTTTTTGGACAATAAAGCTGACTTTGACTTTTGACTTTGACAAAAAAACACACCTTGATATGTGTCTAGATTAAGGTCACCAATGTTTTCCACCACCAAGCCAAACATGGAGTATTTGGTTCCATCGAGACGGACTGGAGTGATGTCGTTCCACCTCCCGGCCTTGTTGATGTAAACATACACAGCTCCGCCTACCTCACTGTCCTTCAGGAAAAACTGCGGGGCTCCTACAGCAATATCCTGCCACCTGGGGTATTAGAGTAAAATTCGGTCATATTTATGGAGAAGAACATCATACTAGCTATTTTCATACTGGATTTCTATTTGGTCTACATTAGCAACATTCGTGTGTTGATGAAAAGTCAAAGGCTATGTAAGATCAGCGTCACACACATACCCGTCATTATTTAGGTCAACCACTGCCACATCATAGCCAAAGGAGGATGCCAGTCCGGGCCCTTCGAGAATGTAGTCTGGAGAGAGCATGGTAGATGCCTCGCCTTCCTTCCTCAGCAGAACCACAGCACCACTGTGATTGGTTCTCGGAGCCCCGGCCACGATCGTCAGTTCTCCTCGACGGGTGATGCTGTGTCCAGAGTCCAGGGAAAACCCTGTGGGTTCAAAGGTCAAACTGTTCAGACCGATATCACTCAAAAATGACAATTAAAATACCTTAGGATTGTAGTGTGGCTCATTTGCCTTGGTATATGAGAAATAGATGGCAAGATAACATCACATCCACAAAAAACAAATGGTGGTAAATGGCTCTCCTCGTGGTTCTCCTGGTTGCTTCCTGAGATATGTAGTCCAAGAACCAAGGAACATTTTGTCTCTACTCTACGAGTAAATGGAATGCACTACTCGGACTGTAGGACAATTACTGTAGGCAACAGATTACACCGCAATTTCACTTTCATGCTGTCAATACAGTATACTGACTCACATGAATCTGCACAATGGTGAGGAATGACTGAAATAAAGGATGGACTTGAGCTGTACATCTACACACGGCAGTCAAACAAGACTCGTCGGACATAAAACGGAGAGTGGTGGAGACAGCAGGAAAAGCTGTTGACATTCCTTACGCCAGCCGAGCAGTCAAGCATCAGTAAACAGGGTGAAGACCACCTGAGATACGCTCCGGGGCCAACGTAAACTACGGAACAACCCTGCCCGCTCCTGCCCCCTCACCCGTGTTATCAAGGCTGCATGACCACCACTAGTCAACACTGTGCGTTCCATCATGGCCATGTTGTGGTTGAGGCTTGAAGGGTAGATGATAAAATCTGAATGCCAAAAGGGGCTCCGCATACCTACGCTGCTACTGGAGATCCCCTACGTAGATCTGCACACAGTAAGACTAAGAGAGGACTTGTAGAGGGAGTTAGTGAATAAGGCTGCTGGCAGAAGGCAGACAAGGCTGGTCATTACCAGAATCCCTGAGCAGCAAGACACCACACAGATTGAGAGGTGGAAGTGCAAAGGTGTTTTGGTAGTTAAAGTTTAAGGAATGTGATATTTGTGTGCAGCTTCAAGCTGCCAAATGTGTCCGAAAAAACAGCATACAAAACAAAAAGCAGTTTAAGAATAATGTGGTGTTTAACGAAGTTTTATGTGTGATATCTGTGTGCAGACCCAGGCAGCCAATGGTGTCCAGCGAACAAAACACTCTCTTTTGAAACCGATGACCCATGGCATACATACATGCGGCTCAGAAAACAGCAGAAGTGCTAATCAAAAACTAAATTAAAGAAGAAATGAAACCAGACGTAGACGTGTTTGCGGTTCCATTAAGAGGCAAGTAAAGGTCAGAAAAGCACCAAACACACACAAAAAGAGATGAGAAGATAAATACCTATTACTAACAGAAACACTTATTTCTTATAAAAAAAAAGCACCGAAAAGACCTACAACACATCCTAAGAAGCAGAGAAACACATATTTCCTATAAAAGCACACCTCTGAAACATAGCAAAATATAGCGACCAAAAGAACACTTATGTGTAATAAAGATAAGGCACAACTTCTTGGACATTCTACCATTTATGACCAAAATTCAGATTTCACCTGCCAGACCTCGGCAGACGTACATGTTAGGCTCCCCATGGCTGGCTGCTAGGCAACATAGTTAAATGACAGTTTGTATGTACTTATGGTAGCATGTTAAATAAAGGCTGAACAGTGACCAGAAGTGATCATCTGGACTCTGGGGTTGCTTGTTAAATTGGTCAAGGGTAATTGGACCAAAAAGGTATATTTACATATTGTTTACACGACATGTGTGTTGTGAGCCCCCCTATGGATGTTTTTGTAGCTGTATCCCCCCACCTCAGAGCCCACTACTGTTTGTTCTCAGCAGCACAACACAACATAACGTAACGTAACATACCCAGGTAACTGTTTGCAGGCACTGGCACCAGGGCAGCATCCAGTCGGTTTTCATCGCCCACCTCATAGGGCCCGTCATCGTAAATGCCCATATCCAGCAGCGTGTTGTTCTTCTGCTCAGCCCGCACAATGCCTGTGGTGATGGGAGGGGAGAGAGAAGAGGAGGTGTGGGTGAAATGAGCCTGGGAGATGGGCCAGGGTCTGGGCACTGGGCAAGGCACCGAAGCCAAACCACACAAATGGTTCAATACAGGTAATAAGAGGAACTGAGAACATGTGCGCGGAAATGTGTGCAGTGGTGGTCGTGGTGGTGGATGTCAAATGCAGTACTTTCCCACAATGTAATTTATTGTGCCCACAGTACACAGTAAGTGGTTGCATGGAAATGAATAATAACAATGAAATAATGAATGACTCAACTCTTAATTCATTATTCAGACTGTGGGCCCACAGCCATGGTACTCAGCGAGCAAAATGAAAACCAAAACACGACCATAATGAGAAACGTGGCCTTGGCCTTATAGTTTCGTTTGATCAGTTCCTGTTACAGACTTGCATTAAAAACAATTCTTCTACCTTTCCAATTATAGGCTCCTGGGGCTCCGAAGATGAGATAGTGGTAATCTTTGGTGAAAGTAGCAGAGAGACCCTGCTGGCAAGACCCGAACTTCTCGTGGCCTCTCGCTCGGCCCTCGCAGAACTTCCAGCTGCCGCCGTCCTCGTCTGAGGAGAAGTCGATGGTCAGGTCCTGGCTCAGGACGTAGCAGCGGCCAATGATGTCGTGCGAATCTTGAGCCGTGTTTCCAAAGAATCTCCTCTGGTAGCGGTGGGCACAAGTCTGTACAAGCGAAATCATAGTCAACAATCACGTCACACCAAAACACGTGAAGCAAGATTGTCATACGGCTACCAGAAACATGACTAACCATGACAGTTCATGGAAGTTAATATTAATGTTAATGTTAATGTTAATTTTAATGTTAACTAGTGCAGAGTCGTTGGTGCAGGTGTTATGTGAGAGGGGGAGTGGCTTCGGTGCCCAGTGTGACACACAGACAAAAGGTAATTGAAGCTTGTTTTGCTAATATATTTGGCATGTTTGGCATGCCAACATAAAACCTGGCATGGCACTTACTCATGCCATTAGCAAAACACCTATCAAATTTGATCTCAGTGGAATAAATGGTTCAAGGGTTGTGTGTGGAACAGACAGAGTGACACACACAGAGACAGACATTCCTTGCATTGATAGATAGATGTTAATAGTTAATTTTAAGTTAATATTTAGTGTCATTTGTCTAACTGAAACACAATTTGTCCTTTTATTATAAATTGTTAAGAGTTACTTCCTCTGTATGAAAAGCGCTATATAAAATCATATAAATTATGTAATATATTAGTATTATTGTTGTTGGTATTATTATTATTTTATAATGATGATTTAGCCCTGACAGTGGTTGACATTAAAAGACCTCTGCTGAGGGAAAAAGCCCACTGACTTACCACCACCTTGCCTCCTGGGCCTTGGCTCTGCACCGTCACCCCCATCCACTGGTTCTCCTTGTTCTCCACCCGGACATCAGCTGTGTAAGGGCAGGGTTCCATTAACACATGGCCAGACAAAATATAAGGATTAGGAGGGGGGGCATTTCAAGTGAAAGCACTTATGGGGATGGGGGGTGGTGGGGTGAGGAGGACATTTTAAGTGAGAACACTCACTGGGGTGGGGGGTGGGGGGGTGAGGAGGACATTTTAAGTGGGAGCACTCACCTTCATTGTCAAAATCAATGCGCTCACAGTCGTGTGAATGGGAAGTGATGTCACAGCTGTACAGGCCTCCAGTGATGTTTGCCCTCTGTCGCGCCAAGGCCCTCGCTCGGGGAGCTCCAACCAGCAGCCTGCACACATCAGTCATCATGGCCATATCTGTTACATCCGTACAGTACATACAGCTTCCACATATCTCTTACATTATGTTGGAATTGTGGTTAAAATTGTATTATTGAAGACTGGGAATTAAATCTGGAACTAGATTGTATAGTATAGATGTACACATGTACATTTGTGTTATTACAACACAATACAACACAATCTGTCTGGTAAAAACAGAAAAAAAAATAATGTTATTGTTCCTGAACGCCACTACTAATGACTATGTCATATGTTTTGAGACTAAACGGAACTGACAGAAGCTTCAACAGCAGATGCACTAGCAGCTGTGATGGCTCAATAATTCATGCTGACAAATTAAGTGGAAGGAGATTGAATATTACAAAAAGTGGTGCTGCACAGCATATGACATCCATATATGTATAGACACAGCTGAGGCGGTACAGAAAAGGAACAACAGAAAACCACAATAGATATAAAGGTCATTATTCAGCATGTTGTCACAAGTTTTCAAAAATGAAATGAGAACAAAGTCATGTGCCTAAATGGACTTAAAGACTCATTTGATTCCTCTCAAAGACTTATTTCATGCATCTTCAGATACTACTTCACTAAAAAAAATCAAAAGTATCTTTTTCTTTTTACAAAAATACTTATACATTAGCAACTACTTTTGTGATGTACTAAACTGATCTGAAATCAGTGGAAATTGGCAAGTCCACTTTACAACCATGGCAAAGCACCAAAACAGTAGCAACAGGGTGAAGTACCAACACAACTTTACACGGCCACAGGAATTAAAAAAATAACATGCTCAGGTCTGAGAGGTAATCTACAATATAACCCCCCCACCACCACCACCACCACCCCACTACCCACCCCATTCTATCATTAGATACCTTCTCACTGCAGCTGACCTCTTTCGCTTGCTCCAGTGGCTCTGTTGAGAACAGCTCCTTTCCACAGGAAGAGAAAATCTACCTTTGTCTGAGGAGCGAGCTGATTGAACCACTTAGCGTATTTTGACACATAATCCTTCAGAAGACAGCAAATGATTGCCATTGTAATAAAAAACCCCGCGCAGCAATCTCTCTGAGAGGCCTTTATGAATGAACTGCTGCTGCTGGGCCACTTCAGCAAATGTAAATCTATCTCTGCCAGGCTAACAGTGCAAACAGGCGGCTTATTGTTGGACAACTGACAAGAGCGGGAAAAAAAATATATCGGGTCACATTTTCCAAGCCTGGCAAAGGCCAGAACCCTGCCCGTGCACATGGCGACAAGAGGCTAAACATGGGAGAAGCTAAGGACATAGATGCTTTATGCATGGCCATCATTCATCTACAGGGAGGGAAACTACTTTCTATATTCTGCACAATGCCTTGTACTGATGTCAATATCATGAAAAATTACTTTTTTTTTCAAAATTTGTTTGAAAAGTTATGTTTGAAACAGATAGGGGTGGTCTTGGACCACACATTCATACTGTATACTTTCTAAATATCAGTCAAACATCCTATAATAACAATGTTTGGTACTCATATGATACTTTATATGCTTCAAAACCATTACATACACACTGTAAACCCGGATAAGTTAATACAACTCAAAACATTTGATGTAACTGATTACGTCAATAGTTTTGAGTACATTAACTATATATTTTAATTAAAGTTAATTTAAAAGTTTAAGTACATGAATTTTGTACTTAAACTTTTAAAGTTCACTTTTTTGTTAATGTACTCAAAACTATTGACGTAATCAGTTACATCAAAAGTTTTGAGTTGTATTGACAATCCGGTTTTACAGTGCAGTGTTGCTACAGTGTTGCCTTGCGTAAATACTTGGACGACAACGCCTCTCATCTGTTCCTGTGCAACGAAATTCCTACAACTCTGGAATGTATCATCCATTTGTGTTTCCTGATGGCTAACGGTGCCACAAAATATTTTAGTGCGTGTTCCCTTTCCACAAAAAATGTGGCATGTGAAAAATGGTTTGGGGTCCGCTGGAGGCCAAGCCCCACCACCATCACCACCACAGCCCCCTTCGGTGATGACTGTAGAATTTAGCAAGTTGACGAGGGGCAACACTGACATTTACTTGCCACTCTGTGGGTTTTTACCTCCACAGCCCTCCACACACATGGGAAAAAACAAGCTGCTCATTATTGGGACAGAGAAAGAGAGAGAGAGAGAGAGAGGGGGAGAAAAAAAAAGCCCTCGGCCACATCTTTGAACTCTTTGAGCACCGGCTAATCTTCTTTTCTGTTTTAAGTCCGTTAGATTCAGGCACCCTCTGAATCTCTAAAAGTGGATGTCCCATGACTACCCTACTACCTGGATCACTGCTTTAAAGGAATCACGAAAACTTCACTCAAACTGAGATGATTGTTGTTATTTACCATGTGGAGGTCTAGTGGAGTAACAACTGTTGGCACAATTAGATGTGAATCAGTGAAGAATTCATCATTACCTCATCATTACCCCCACCCCCATCATTCCTCCTCCGGTCCCCCTAAGCTCCCCCCGTGCCAGTGTGTGGGGGTAATGGCGCTGATGAATATACCGCAGCCATCACAAAATTACAGATGACCCAAATTTGTTTCCAAATACAACAGAACAAAAGCAGGCTGTGCAAAATGGCCAGTGTTATTAAAGGGGTTCCCGGACGTGAATCACTTCAAAGTTTCTATCTGGTGGGGTGGGGGGTGGGGGGGCAGAGAGCTGGGCATTCTTGTGTAATTCCTGATAGGGCAATTCAAGGGGTCACTCTGAAAGACAAAGCTTTGCCCTGGCTGACCCCTGGCCAACACACACACACACACACACACACACACACACACACACACACACACACACACACACACACACACACACACACACACACACAAAAGCACAAAGAGTGTGACTTTAGTGTCCAGGGAACATACCCACACAGAAATAGGGAAGCCAGGCTTGTGCTTCCAATTTGCATCCTACAGTGCTTCAAATATGCAGCCCACGCTAGGGGCAAGAGAGGTGGACAAACTGGCTTGAGAAAGTTTAAGTCCTGATATGTATCCCTTCTCAATGTGCTCATAACCAAGGAGTTTTCACTAATTAGCTAAATATTTTAATTAAATTAATTTGAAAAGTTTAAGTACATGAATTTTGTACTTAAACTTTTAAATTAACTTTAATTAAAATATATAGTTAATGTACTCAAAACTATTGACGTAATCAGTTACATCAAAAGTTTTGAGTTGTATTGACAATTCGGGTTTACAGTGCATCTACCTCACTGAGAGTTGAGCTAATTAGGATGAGCTGGTTCCGTGAATTCACTGGAAAAAATATGTGACAGACCTTTTATTTTCTCAACCCAGGAGGTTGCCCTTTTTATTTTTTTATTTAGACTCTGAAGACTCTCAATAGGCATATGTTTACTTCCTGATGGGCATATACTGTATTTCCTGTGAATGTTAAAACTATTGGGCTTGCCTTCAGCACATCACAGCTGTTTGAATAAAGCATACACACTCAAACTTAACACTTTACTTCAACGTCAACAGTTTTAGCCCTCCCACCTGGCAACAAAGCCCTCCCTCTTTTTGCTGATTGGTAGCTAAAAAAATTAGTCGAGGTAAACCGAAGCCTCAGGAGCATTTCCTAACATAGAGTACTGTAGCAAAACACAGCATTGAGCAGTGCCAGTGCCTGACTAGTGCACCTCTGGCAGAGGCACCAAAAGTAACACTGCAGGTGCACGCTGGCAGTTGAAGTTGAGAAGTGTGTGGTGTGAGGTGAGGGAGGGCTGTCCTGAGAGGGAGGTGCTAAAGATGGCCGATGGCTGTCGCCCCAGTCTGCCTGCCTGACGGGCCGCTGTCACTGCCACCGCTGCCGCCACTGCCACTGCTGCTGCTGCTGCTGCTGCCCAGCTGTGTACTCACAGCCAGATGAGCTCCAGCAGCTGGCTCCCCCACTGGGGCCTCTGCCATGCGGCATGGAGACACCACCACAACCCCCCCCCCACACACACACACACACACACACTCACACACCAACCACCCCCACCCCCACAACCCCCCCACGACTACCAACCACCACCCACTCCAACCACCCCCCTCCCAGAGTGTGACGGATTCACTGGCAAGCGCTGCACCTCCGTTACTGCCGTCTGTGCCAAAGCATTTCAGGGCGCAGAAGTAAGTAAGAGTACACTCGACCCGGCCTTCTCGATTGTGTGAGTGACTCAGAGGCAGTATGGGAAATGTGTGTGTGTGTGTGTGTCGGTACAGACGTAACACTGCTATGGCTCATCTATCATGTTATGTCCACAGATGGTGCTGTTTGCTTTACCCAGGGGATACTTCTCCGGTTTCATAGTGAAGACATGCCAACCACATTATCGACCCTTCCCTCTCTCTTTCACTCACTCTGTTTCTGTTTCTCTCTCTCTCTCACCAAAAAGACACACACACACACACAGACACACCACAGCTCTTCAAAACAAGAGCTGTCCCATCTTTTGTTTTGCAGAAGGTGCAGAGACCTTTGTGACACACAGAATGGAAAAGATGGCTCTAAACCTGTCCTGTCCTCTCCGCTCCAAAGGAAACTATATGAATGGCAGGAAGGAAAGGAACTTATTGTGTGCAATAAAACAGATTGCACTGCTTCAAGTCTGCAGAAATATTCACTTAATGGAACCATGTGACTGTCTCAAAGCCCCCTTTGTTGTACAGCAGAAACTAACATCCTCCACATTTAATTGTACATGTGATGTGATGTCATTAAAGACTCTGAGCTGAAACACCAAGCTGGTCAAGACAGGACAAGAAGCCTCAGTTGCGGAGACCTCCGATGAAAGGTTATCTGACTGGAGCAGAGGTATGAGAGAGTGCAGTGTAATCACTGGGGCAGAGACAGGAAATAAGCCTTACACTATTCAGCACACCTGCTGCCCAGATCAGCAGCTGCTAAGCTTATCAAATATGCCTTTCTGCACGCCTTCAGTGCTAGCACAGTCTGTGCTGAGGGCACAGGCACTCACTGCAATCCAAGTCTGAGTTTTTCTCAACTTCAGTTGTAAAATCTGTCGACTAGGTCGGCTAAACAGATATTTCATTTGCATCTTTCTCATTCTCCTTTTATGGGCACAGGTAAATGAGACACAGACTAGATAGTTTGTGTCTTTATCTGTGATCTGATAACAATTGCATTTGTAACATCAATGTTGTATGCGCCCAGCACACTGCAAACTCTGAAAATGTGGGCAATACTAGCAGAGACCAAAGACATCTCAATGACAGTGATCCTATCCTGATCCTATGTTTATTGGTGCTGCACAGTATTTCTTCAGTGCGTAAGTCTTTATTATCTGACTCACTATATAACTCTGATTTATTCTCTCTAGAGAAGAGGTGCAGCTATTTTGTGACTGAAATATGTGGCCAAAGGCACAAGAGATGAGTTTTCTCAGATTAATAAAACACAATTTATTGCACAAAATTGATTTTCTTAACCACCAGTGTGTTTATTTAATTAATTAATTCAAAAACCATGTTTTAAATGTAGTTCAAAGAGAAGTGTGATATAAGGCAATCTTCTGGTCATTGCAGAGATGGCACATTGGAACAGGCCCTGCCAGCAGCCATCTTGCTCGTGCAAGACAATCGTCGGCGATCTAAGGAATTAAAACTCTGCTGCACATAAGGTTATCAGTTCTGCGTGATCTGTGAAATGGCCTCATGCTGCAACTAGCTGTGTCTGTCTGACAGCCACCACATCCCTCTTAATGCACAACACTTCCTCCACAAGGTGATAACTTTAGATCCCTTATATAGAATAAAGTTGAAAACCACAACGTGTCACCTACACTTGCACAGCAGGCCCCATGAGCATTCGGTGTCAGAAGGATATCCTTTTTTAAAGGTTGAGTGATAATAGTAGTAACGACTGATGCTGAGGTGAAGTAAAATTCAGTCTGATGTAAAAAATGCAGAATGTGTAAGAGCACAGCAGGTTAGCACCCATAAAAATCACACTCTGCTCTCTCCAAACTGCTGCTCTTCACACACACACACTAAACCAATCATTCACTCAGGCTCATTCCTCTCCAGCTGATGGGCAAACTTGCGTGAGGTCACAGACCGTTTCCCCTCACAGTTTGGCTGAGAAGGGAAAAGATCTCGCAGAGACATCAAACAGGAGCACATGGGTATATCAGTAGCGCATTCAGTAAACATGTCACAGTAGGTAGCTTTTTTCCACAAAGTTGTTAGCTGCCTTCTTTTCTTTTAAGTTACAGCCTGGTTAAGTACACATGATGTTAGTAATAGTAGTGGGTTAGTCTGCTGAGGAGCAGAGAAAATGACATCCAAAATGACATCTGCCATAAGTACACTTTCACATGAGCTCTGTTCAAAATTATGGGTTAAAATAGGTAGTGAGTGATTACAACATGTCTCTCATAGATTTTTCTATGAGCTTAGTTTCCCAAATGTTCTTGAGATCGCGGCCTCTGACAGTGGTTTCAAATATTGTCTTACAATTGTCTTACCTTTGTTTTTCAGAAACAGATCAGATATAATATAAAAGTGAGGTTTTTTTAGGAGAAAAAAAATATAATTAAGTAAGACGTGACCTTTGTCTCATGAGTCTTAAATTACACTCCTAAGAAACAGTGTGCAGTGCAGCCAGATATAATTCCAATTTATGTTCAACCCAAGATCTTACCATTTTGTTATACTGTTTTTTATATACTATTTTCTTCGAGGGATTGGGGTAAACAGGTCAGAGGTCATTAAGATCCTACTTATTTTTAAAAGAAAAAGATAAGATTTTCCTCTGGGCTACCAGAAATAAAAGTCTAAATACTCTTTCCATTAGTCAATATCTGATGATTCAGTAAAGCATAACTGCGCTTAAAACCATTATCCCATCCAGTCATGTTTTTTTTACACAACCTGCTAACTGAGGCACTACGACATGAGTGAAGTGAAGAGGTCTTGCTATTCAAATGCATATATTTGTTTCCCCCCTCTCTGATGCAACTCCCTCAGTCCAGCATTGTTAACTTAGCAACGTCCCTGTCAAAGGGTGCTTCAATCACTTTTGACTTCGCCCCCGACTTGCAACCACCCACTGCGTGCTCGGTAGTCTTTGATACTAGTGTGGTGTTATACATTTACGATGTAAAAATAACTAAACCAAAAGAACCTTTATATGCACCAATTAACGCATACAACTACGCTGTAATTCATTAAAAAAAAAAAAAAAAAAGACGGCGTGGATTTAGAATTTCTACAGACTTCTGTGACTAGCATAAAGTGTGACACCAGTGCTGGTGCTTTAACGCAGGTGCATTTTCCTCCCGCACTGAAAAAGTGAAATACTGGAAGCTGTTACTGCGTCCGGAGAAAGTCTTCGTATTGGCCCGGTAGCATACGACCGATCAAATCCATAAATGTCAGTTAGGTCCGATACAAAAGATGCCACAACTTACATTCTTTTGTCCGAAGGTATCAACTGCCGATGCATTGCGATGGAGAATCCAAACAGGCTCCCTGGCTCTCCGTCCTTCCGAAGTATATTATCTGTATCTAAATTAAAGGCTCCGATGAAGATCCATTGAGCAATAAAGAAAATCCATATATGGCTTTCACAACATCTTCCACAAAAACCCATTGCGGCAAGATAACGTTAATCCGACACTTGCGCCCCTCAAGTGTCCTCTCTCTCCTCCAAGACTAGCCGAAGAAGTACTGCTGGTGCCAGCGCGCTTTGAGCAAGGCGCCGAAGTTTGTTCTGCCTAGAGCCCCTCCTCTCGACCACTGCTCGCTTTTTACGTCGTTGTAAAGAGGTGGTCGTTATGGAGTTAGTAAACAGACCTAACTTCACCTGCTGTGAACAAGGCGTTTTACATAGGCTAAGAATTAAACTCTGGCAACTTTCACTTACACTGCTATTTTTTTTAACTTAATGTTATTTGAATTCTTGTACCATTACAAGTATATATTGCATCAGCTGACAAAAAGAACATGAGATAGTGATGTATTATGTGATGAGCATATTGGTTGCTGGGACAATGACATGAGTGCCATGAGGTCAAATAAATCAACAACCCAACTACAAAATCCAAGGGGAAGAGCATGATCCGTGACAGAGGACAGAGAGAAAGAGAGAGAGAGTGAGAGAGTGGTGTCATCAATGGATATCTCACTGATAATGGTGGAAAGGAGCATGTTGTCCTCACCATACAAAGCCCCGTGTTTGGAACACTGATGGCCAGCAAGTCAACTGTGAAGCCAGTAGGCTGGACGAATGAACCTCCCAAATCTAGGCGGACAAAGAGGGGGGTCGAACAGACACGTTTGCATGCCTCATTCCATTGTACCCTTAAGCCTGCATAGCTCAGGCGGCCAAATCTCAGCACACAGGGCAGAGAAACAAGCACATTAGAAATACACATTAGAAAAATCACTAGGTTTACTACACAGTAGAAAAACAACTTTTTTATTTCAGAGATTGGGAACGTGTTTCGTGCACAAATAACCAGACCATGACAAAAACCTTTCCTATAGACTAGAGGAACACCATGTTGGAGTATTTACAGACAGTATCTCATGAGAAGGCTGGGCAGCCGTATCCTTTCCAGAGTGAGGGTGGAGATGTTCCCACTCCTTAGCACATCCTCAGGGAGGAAGAGGGCCGTCTGTGTGCCAGGCTGGCGTGCTATCGACCCTCACACACACCAGGACTTCACAACAATTACATGGCTCACATTCCCCCCGTGTGTGAGAGGAGGAGAGTGAGAGACACACAGCACACAGACAGACAGAGGGAAAAAGTGTGTGTGTGTGTGTGAGAGAGAGAGAGGGAGAGAGAGAGAGAGAGAGAGAGATAAAGCAGAGGGAGAAAAATACATATAGAACAGAGAGAGGGAAGGAGAAAGTGAGAGGGTAGAGAGGAAGAGACAAAAGGGTGTGTGTGAGAGAGAAAGAGACAGAGAAAGAGAGAGAGAGAAAGAAAGAAAGAAAGAAGGAGAGAGAGATATATCTCTATCTCTTCAACTCTTCACATCCGACCACATGCCATTGAGTCTGTCCCTCTCTCTCGCCTGACCGCAGGCTTATCCTCCGCTGCGGAGGGCAGGAGTGTGAATACCACTCTTGTTGGAGGGAGTGCTGACTCAAAAGTGCGGGCACCAGCTTTTCACTCTGAGGGACAAAGGCCTGAATACAGGGCTCATCTACATGGTGCACACAACTAAGACTAGGAGGGGGTATAATTGAGGGTGAGAGAGTTTCAGGCCCTGGAGGATGGCTGGGCTGTGCTGCGTCCGTCATGTCGCTGTCGCCGGTCATCTTTTCCAGCGAGCTGTACAGAATAAGCATTGTGGGCACCGAATTCCACAGGCAGCGAGTCAGGAAAAACGATTAAACACGTTGTCAACAGAACATGTAACCCCCCCCAAAAAAGTGTACTGGGATTAGATCTTTACGATTCTCCTAATGATTAATGCTCCTTCTCATATTTCTAAACAAGTGCTAACAACTCTAATCATTTTCTTTTTGTCCTCAGCAAAAGGGAGTTGTTTTTTTCTTTTCCTTTTTCTTTTTTTAAAGTTGGCAGAAAGACTTCCACATGTGTCTCCATCTGTCAGCAATGCCCACTGCACTCCTGTGACTGTAGACTGTAGCCTCGCATGCTTGATTTTTAACTCTCTACTGTGATTTCAGTGCTGTGCTGGAGCTGGAGTTCAACTGTCCCTTCAGGAGGTCTTTGTGTGGGACACTTCCTCTCCTGGACACAACAGATGTGGCGGTCAATGAGGTGCTCCTGTGGCCATTGATGTGGACTTTGTTTGCATGATAGTGGCCTCCCCTCCCCTTGCTCTGCTCTGCTCTTCCTGTCTGCAAAGTCTGCAAATCAAGGCCACACCAGAGCGCCAGAGCGACACAGCAAATGTGAAGAATGGTAAACTTACAGATTAAACATTCATTATGTTGAAAAAAAATTAACTTGATAAGATTGTGCTGTGCTGTTTGGTCTGGCTAGGTCACTGTGACTTCCTGTGCACCTGTTTCATGAGATATGTTCATGATTACAGAGATATAAATAGCCCATGCAAAGGGGTAAGAAAGAAAGGTGTTATCTTTGTTATTTTTTTTTTTAAAATTGACAAATAACCCTTCATATGATTTTGTCTTTCTCTCTCTCTCTCTCTCACACACACACACACACACACACACCCTCTCTCTCTCACACACACACAGGAGGTTTAATTTTATTTTGCCTCCCTCTAAAGGGCCTGTAGCTGCAAATGTTGCATTTGGTTACCATCTCCCTCATTGTCATATGTAGGTCTCATTCACTCATCTGTTTGTTGATGTGAACAGCACATTTACACACTCACTCCTAGCTGGTGTAGCACTGTTGTTTTGTCATTTCAGGGCAAAAATAAAAGGGTTTTTTTTTATGTTCAACCGAATTGAATGAAATTAATTGAAGCCACATTTAAGGTAGTTTAATGGGCCACTCTAAGCTCAGCATTAGCTGCGCAGCAGGGCAAGAAACAATGTGGCCATTGTGAGGGTATCAAAGCCTGGTCTGCAACAGCATTGCTACAGTCTGAAGCACACTGCAGAGAAAAAAAAAGAAAAAAAGGTCTGGCATAAGGACCAATAGAGTACATGTTAAGTGATCCCAAAAATTGAGAACCACCTAACATCTACGCTGCAAATGCAACGTGCAAACCTGAGAGGACATAGGAAGATATTGATTTAAAAAAAGGAATAAATAAAAGTCTCAGTCACTCTCATTGACAGTTCATGCATCAGTTTACTTTCCATTAAAACAAGTATCTTGTAGTTAAATACAAAGTATTTTGTATCTTGTAAACAAAGCAGTGAAAAGAAGGATCATCTTTGAGGAATTAGTTATCCACAGCAGAGACAGAAAAGCAGCTTAACCACTGAAGTTATCCAAAGCCTATTCTTCCTGCTTTTAGTTATTCATGGACTTAACTCTCTGAGCTTTCACTCATTTTATACAAAAGCAAAAGCACACGCATATCCAAAGTATCCCAAGTATCAGGTTTGTGGGTTAACCCTCATTTAGAAAACTCCAACAGAAAAACAAACAAAGGCACACCATAATCTGCTACATATACAATACACACGTTAGCCAGCCAGGGGGGCCTTTGGCAAAAAAACATCACCATGAGGCGAACACATAGCAGTGATGAACTATTAAGACAGGAATATACCACATGGATAATGGGCTTGTTTGAAATGACTGGCTGGTTGAGTGGCTGGCTTAACGCAATGCATTCTGGACTTGAAATAGTGACATTTTTGGACAAGGCACACCATAATCTGCTACATACGCAATACACACATATGTGACGTCACCATGAGGCTGACAGCTGATACATAGCAATGGTGAACTATTGGGCTTGTTTGAAATCAACTGGCTGTCTACTGTCTGGCTGACATGATGTCTCACAACAGCCAATGTATTGCTATGCCGACGGACCTGGGTGGAGTTAAAATGACAGCCGGCAGGTCGGACACCCATGTGAATACTTCCTTCAACAGGAGTTGTTTTGTCATCATTTACTAGGATTCCATGATGCAGTCATATAGCTAACTGATCACAAATATGCAATAATTAGGCCAACTAACATTCATCAACTGTCTCTGCTATCATGTGGTACAGTGACGTTCGGACAAGATTGTCCAAAAATGTCACTATTTCAAGTCTAGAATACATTGCTTAAACCCAGCCAGTTGATTTTAAACAAGCATATTATGGCAGAAATAGACCACATGTTTGAAATGACTGGCTGGTTGAGTGGCTGGCTTAACGCAATGCATTCTGGAAATAGTGACGTTTTTGGACAATCTTGTACAAATGTCACATGGGTGGGTACGGTGACATTTGGACCAGAATGCATTGCTTTAAGCCTGCCACTCAGCAGACCATATAAGCCCATTAAGACAGGAATAGACCACATAGATCTTGACTCACACCACAGTCATCTGATGTTCTGTAATGGAGTTCTCTTTTGTCTGAGTCACTACATGACATATCATGTGAAATACAATATCGTATTACATGTAGCTGTTGACCATCAGCGGCAGAGATCAATATTCCGCTCATTAGACACAGCCTGCTGTTTTCCCAGATATGGCACACATGACAGCATGTTTCTCATGCAAAACAGGAAAATGACATAGACCCAGACAAAGTTGTTTAAGCCATTTTGTGAGCGAATATGGAAGCACAAGAGTAAAAAACTGTGACAAGTTATATCTATTTCCAATTCCCTGAGATATTTAACCTGTTAATGCAGTGCCATATGAATGTTAATTCTGTGTTTATTTTCAAATTTAGCAGCTGTAGCTGTCTTAATAAGTGCTTTCCAGGGATGGGAAAGTCAGTTTCAGAAAGTAACCATTCTGCCACCTACTTGCTCCAGCTACTCACCAATCCAGCTGATTCTAATTAGCACAACTCTTTAACCCAGGTGGACCAATTAGTGAAATCACCTGGCACCAATTGGCTATAAGGTAACACTTTTACTGCCTAAAACTAGGCTGCCCTTTATATTAGATACCTGGTATGTGAGTACCTGTGCTTGATAAACAGCAATATACCAAAGAGAAGTAATTTATGTCACACTATTGCAAACAAGACACAGTAGACAGACCTTGAAATTAGCTTTTGACCATCCATATGTTATTTTCAAGGTCATAGAGAACAACAAACTTGAACGAACAAGGTCATAGAGAAAAACAAACATTAGTTGATTTGAGCAGCCTGGACATAAGCTGTCTGCTAAACTGTCTTGGCTGCAGACGTAATACAAAGTGGTAGGATCTAGCATGGGATTACCAGCAAACCAAAGGCTAATTTTTTGTGCCTTCATTTCCATGATGTAGAGCACACCCTGGGTGGCTTTTGTAACGTGAGTCCGCAGACAGGGGTTGGAGGTGTGGGTGTGGAGGGGGTCACTCCAGTCCGCCTGAGATTCTCTGAGTGAATGGTGTGGAGAAACCTGAGAGAGGCCGCGCACAATGGAGGGACACAGGTGGATCGCCACAGATGAGCTTGGCTTTTCTCTCACTTTTCTCCCACTGATTGGTTGATTTGATTGGGCGGGAGGAGCGGCTCTGTTGGAATGTGTGCAACAGAGGGGAGATTTGTCTCCCTCAAACCCACAACGGCAGATTGTTAACAAACTGGTAAAGAGCAAAAAAGCATGTGCACATGAAACACAGACAACATCAACAAAAGTGCTGGCAGTGCTTGAGGGGAACTACTACACAAAGGTAATTAATACATTACATCCTTTTGCTGAAACGCAGATTTCCTAACCAAGCACTGCTCAGTTGAAGGACAGAGATAATTCTCCACAGAACAAAGACAGCACAAACAGAGGAAATGTGTGCAGCAGAACGAGGCCAAGGATACATGTGCCAGCTCTGTCTACACCTACCACCTAATGTAGTAGCAATAATAGATACAGTATCCTTTGTTTGGACAGACAGAATTTCCATTAAATCGTGAACAAAACTAAATTTGACATCGTCATGCCCTCATAGTAATATTGTGACATGCCTGAGAGTGACGATTTGTTGGCTAAAATTAGAGGCCTCCCTTTCATATATCTAATGACACCCTTTGAATTCCATTCCAAAGGCTCAGTTACTGCCCCATTAACCCAGATATCCACTATAAAACAGGCTTCTGAAAATGATCCTCAGCTGACTTTGGGGGTTTTATCCTGTGATCCCATTGTCACCATCTGCTTTTATCGCCCCGATTTACGGCCATGTCGATGGCTACCTTATGCTGTTATTTGCTGGCAGCTTTATAAAGACTGTAACAGAAGCCCCTGTCAAATCTGGAGTGATTACCTTGTGTCTTTGACCTGTGAAATAGAAGAGAAATCAATTTTGCCAACTATTTCTTCAGGTTACAAGATGGACTGAAGTTATAGACATGTGTTAGAGGAATTGTGTGGGCAGAGTAGCCTACTTGGAGAAGTACATGGCCAATCCAGCCCCTTTAAACCCAGTGTAAAGCAATGCTGTTTGCAGGAATTCATGGACAGATGGACCAAAGGCTTTGTCCAGAAGGGAAAGATCTGATGACCACCACCACCACCACCACCACCCCATCTGTCTATCATGTTCCTAACTCATCAGTTGTTAGTTTGCGGTTTTGAATTTAAAAGAACTATGGTTGTTGGCACCAAACAAAGAGGTCAAGAAATGAAAGCAATGGTACATGAAAAGATAATGACATGACATAGGATAGCTTTACGAGTACATGTTGAGTGCTTACCTGCTTTGGTCTTCTCATTTTTTTCTTACTGGATTGTGTTTCACCTGAGTTTGGGGCCTTTGTGGGGCCATTTTGTTGTGTCTATTGCGCGCCTTGAAACATCATAGTGTGGTTTTAGAGGGGCCTCATATACCAAACAATCATGAGGTAAAACCAAACTAAGAATTAATGGGAAGAGGCATAGTGTTATTCTATGGTGTTGAACATTACTTAAGCCAACTTATCACTTGTCAACAACTAGCTTTTGGCATCTCTAAAACCGACACGTGGAGTGTTCAAACTGTTCAAAGGTTACCCCTTCAAGATAACATTTTGAACTGTATTTATCCTCACTTCCAGAAAAGCAGCTGATCCTGATCAATACAAAAACACACAATATGCAACATGTTTGTCCTCTTTTGACTGCATGCTTGCTATGTTTTATCCACTTAACCCCATCACTGCTTATACTGAATAGTGGCATTTGCAACCTAGTGGCCCCTGCACACACCCATCCTCAAACTATATTCTATGCACTTTACTCCTCCCTCCCTATGCACAGTTTTAGACAAACAATCACTAATTCCACTGCATGTCCTACTCTACCCAGTATGTCTATGCAAGTGACAATAAAACATCCTTTTATCCTTGTATATGAAAGCTGGGGCTTGGTCAGCAGGTAGCTTCTCCAGCCCAGTGAGATGCCTGCCAGTGTCCCCCTATAAGTGGGTGGGTGTGTGGGTATGGGGAGTGGAGTGGGTTCCTGCTGGGTGGGAGAGAGCCAGCGGGCTCCTGGGGAGCCTGTGTCATGGCTGTGTTATGACAGTGCATGCTCTTTTGTGCCCATGAGCCCTGCTGTAAATCTGCTGCCCCAGTCTCTTTCTCTCTCTCTCTCCCCCCCCCCTCCCTCCCTCTCTCTCTCTCTTTTTCTCTTTCTCTCCCTCTTCCCCTCCCTCCCTCCCTCTCTCTGCCCCTCCCTCCCCCCCCCCTCTCTCTCTCTATCTCTCCCTCTCTTTCTCTCTCCCTCCCTCCCTGCCTCCCACCTCCCAAAGCCAGGACTCCATTTATGGCTGAGGGGAGGGGGTGGTGTTGCAGCTCAGCTTAGCTCAATGAACAATGAGGCCGGAGGACCTCATACAGCCCTCTGCATTCTTTCTCAGACAGCTTGCTGCCCTCTGCTGCAAGGCATGCTGGGGGATTCCCCCTCTATGGTGTCCCGGCCAAACTATGGGGTTCTGCATATGCTGCAGCCTGTCCCCCCTCGACTTCACTTGAGAAAATGGATTTAGGATATTTTTCATTAATTAGTTTAGTTATTTCATTAGTTTTATTTCACTAATACTTTTGCCTGTTTGGCACCTCCGCAAAATGTCAGCTAAGCCAAGACTTAATTTGAGAAAATGGATTTTGGATATTTTTCATTCATTAGTTTATTTTTTTTAGTTTATTTCATTAATACTTTTGGCTGTGTCATTATTAGAAGCACCTCCTGCAAAATGTTAGCTAAGCCAAGCTGGCGTTAGACTGCTTCCCATCTACTGCATTATACAGAAGCCACGGCAAGAAAAATGTTACCCCGAAGTGTCATACATTCAGAATTCCCTTGAAACACACGCACAGTAAATGCAGACGTTCTGTTGCCGTCAACATCCTGCATTTTCATGGGTTATGAAAATGGCTTTTTAAACGTTTCTGATGATGTAGTCGATAGAGTGGGCATAGTCCCATAATGGCAGTGCTGTATCGGAGCCAAAGAGCTTATCACTGGTGCTGCTCTGGCTCACCGCCACTGCTGGTGTGAAGCACAGAGACTAGAGGAAGAAGATGTGTTATTTATCACAGTTTGCAGGCCTACAGACAATATTGCGGTTCCCCCTTATGTAGTAATATGACACAACAGATAAATCCCAGCTATAATTACCCTCAGGATGCTCAGAAATGGTCCTGAAGTGGACTAGCATGATGGTGACAGTCTAAATGGACTGAAGAGACCACATCAGCAGTCACATTAACGGCCAAAAAAAAGAAAAAACAGAAGTTAAAGTGAGGAAACCGCTGTAAAGTGAAACTGAAATGGAACAAATAGAAGAGAGAGACTCTTTTTCTCAGATCTTGAAGGGAGTAGGAGGGCAGCAAACATTAACTCATTATGTGCTTGCTAATTTGCCACACTCTGCACAGGGTCAACATGTTTGGCTAACCTGGTGATGGTGGAATTTAGCTAAAGGCTTTGTGGTGTGAAACATGTTGCCAAGGCGACCAAAAGCTCCATGTTCACCTCCCTGCAGGACATTAACAGAGAGATCCTCAGTGCAACCAGGGTGTGTGTGTGTGTGTGTGTGTGTGTGTGTGTGTGTGACACAGGGCAACCCAGTCTGTTTAGAGGACACACATAAGCCCATTGTGTTTTACGGTTTTCACGGCTTGGAGACATGTTTGCTCACACCACAAAGATTTACGGTTGTAGCCTCAGACAGAAAACAAGGCGGGCACTGACAATAAAACCCAGATTTTTTACTCAGGTCTAAAGTGAAGACCTTCTTCACTCTTAAACTACTTCCACACTACTGGAGGAGGAGGAGGGTCTGGGCCAGTGGAGATATCTTAGGTAGGGGGCTGCAGGGGGTTCCTCGCAGTTGATTAGTGCATCAACGGGAGTCACATACCCCACTTTCCCTTTTCCCACACATGCTGGCAATCTTCACTGATACTCTCTAACCTTTTACTTGTCGTCATGGTTTTACAGAGACATTTAGACATTTTTATTCAACACCATATGGGTGAGAGTCCAATGCAGTACTGCAAGTGCAACTCCAAAAGCAGGGCAACTGTATGTTTACTAACTTAGAAAAAAACTAGCTACTGTGAGAAATATTTGATGCCCCTGTGTCATGGACATTCCACCAGAGAGAGGGAATGTTACTTACAATAGCCATTTTTCGATATGTATCACATGTGTGAGAGTTCACAAGGAGAAGCGTGGGGTGGGGGGCTGGAGGGGGAGCTATGCCATGCTAAACATGGCACCATTTGGAAATGTGCAGAGGAATGAAACATCTCTGCTGACAAAAAAGGAGTTAGGAGGGAAAACATTATTTATTGCCCACATTATTTATTTCCATATTATTAGTCAGAGGAGTCTGCATTAAAGATCTGCATTAACATTGGCCACTGTTGGACATATTCATTAAATCATTTCATGCAGTGATCATTAAGCTTTGACACTTGGAGAGCTTGTCGTACCAGTCTTTACAGTTTAACAAATAAGCATGTCTCACAAATAGCATTATGTTTAATGATTATTTGTATAACCTGGACCTCTAAGAGATTATGATTCTGAAAATCATTACAAGAGAATGGCTCCCTTTTTTGCCATTTGCCTTGTGAGGAGTACTGTATATTCTGAAGTGACAATCAGCGAGGATGATTTAGACAAGGCATTATTTGCCAGAGTTATGAAGAAATATTTGCTCATAATGTTCTTGATGTGGACATTTGGCAGTGGGTCAATTGTAGCATTACCCCAAATGCCCAGTGGAACCGTATAAAGCTCAAAGAAACAGCACCGGCCGCTAAAAGCACTGGAAATGTATTCCGAATCCATACTGTGAACTTCCCCGAGTATCTGCATAGCCCCAGCATTTCTACAATGGGTTGGGAAGGCAGCTGGGAGAGATTTGCTGCACACTGTAAACATGATTTAACGTCCTCCCCTGCTGGCCCATTAGGGTCCGCGGGCAGAGATCCCCCCGTTAGGTCTGCCATGCAATCAGGGGCTGCATTTTCCACACCTCCGAGAGTTCGCCCTCGATCCAGGCCAATTACACATGTTTTCATCTATTGTGTCTCCATCTCAAGAAATCTCACAGTCACAGGGGTCACATATTTCTGTGGTTCATTAAATATTTCAATGAGGCAGCTAGAAATAACGATATCTTCTTAATATTGCTTATTATAAACAAACCAAGGAGCTACTTGAATTTATGTCTAAATATATAAATATAATGGATTCAGTCTGCTTGTATACTTATACAAAATAAGTGTTCATAATGGTCTGATAATGGTGCTTTAACTGTTGTAAACATTATTTTATTTTTAACAGTCTTTGGTGAAAACATCATATTTCAACTTGATTACACCCCGCAAAATGTGGCTAGACATTACTATTATTTTGACTGCTTATCATTATATAATGACTCAGTTCAAAACAGTAGTAAAGACCTAGATACAGGAGTGACTTTTGTTTATCTGTGTACACCCCTGAGGATTCTGGGAAAGAGAATGTGTGTGGCAAAAAAGGAGGAATATCAGGTGGATGTGGCAACGCTCACGTCAACTGTCAACTAAATTTTGTTAACCAATACAGAACCACAATCTCTGGCATTTATTTACTAAGTGGTTGTTTGTTTGTGCGTGCGTGTGTGTGTGTGCGTGCATTTGTGGGCGTGCGTGCGTGCGTGCGTGTGCGTGCGTGCGTGCGCGTGCGTGCGTGCGTGTGTGTGTGTGTGCGTGTCCGTGTGTATGTGTTTTCATAGCCTTATACTACACTAGTGTCTTCACAATACTCTGTCCTATCTGCCTCTGATAAAAGAGGTACAAAAACAGAAGCTGGGTGCACTAGGCGGTCAGTGCTACGGTATCTCACCAGACAACTAAGTCCAACCCCCAGCCACATGGAATGTACTTATGGCACACAGTAGAGATGGCACCACATTTCATAGATTACTGTTGTAAGGACAATAGAATTAACTTATCTTTCTCTTCACCATGTACTTCATCTTTCATGTATTTGTATTTGATGACATTGCATCAAGTTAGGCTAATTTGCACTAAAGTGTGTGGTATTCCAGTTATAGGGCATTGAGTGCAACTGATCGTGTTTCATTTACTGACAGAGGTGTTAATCTGGGCTTTAAACCCTGCCAGGTATTCCTTCTGCCTGTGCACTTAACACAGGCTATTTCACCAATAGGCCAATCTACCTGCCTGATGATTTGTGTGGTCATTAGGATCAGCTGGTTCAGGAACTGGCAGGATTACTTATGTAGCAGGGTTTTACCTTTCTGAAGCTGGGATTGACACTGCTGTTTACTAAATATATTCTGTGCTATTAAATGAATTTCTTTATTGATAAAGCATGTAATATTGTCCACAATATACAGAAATACATTATAGAGGTCATAGAATAGTCAAATGGAGTATTGCACCTCTCTGATGTTTAAATAAAATGCATTTGACTTTGATGTAACAAAAAAAAAGATTAAATGCAATTTCACAAGCCCAATAACATCTTAAATTTAGACGGGGGTTTAAAGTGGTCCATTTAGACCAAATGTCGCCCTCTTTTGGCAACCACGCTTGAACTGTAGTTGATTTAGCAAATATGACATCAGAGTTCGGCTTTGTTTTAACTCGCCCATCTTTTGTGCCGATTTCTAGGTTCAAGATTTATACACGAAGGAAGGCACATCTATGTTTCACATTCATGACAAATCTGTGGTCATACACAACCGCTGCCATTTCAACAGATCCAAGGTAAGAACGGTTTTCCATTCTATGACCCCTTTAAAATTATGTCTCCAAAAATACTGTTAAGAGCATGAGTCTGAAGTCACAGAAAACACAATGGATGGTTCATGTTGTGCACTGCACTGCTAGGCAGATATGGAGATCGTGTCTTCAGAAAAAAAACCCTACCATGTATTCTTTCTGTCTGTGTACACTCTCAGAAAAGAAGGTAAGAAAGAAGCAGTAGGCCTACCCTCAAAGGTACAGATTGCACCTCTACTGTCCCATTATTTCTGAATTTCTGTGTAAGGATACAAATCTGTATCTTAAGGTACAGTCAACATTAATGTACCCCCAAAAGCTAATATTTTGACCTTAAGGTACTGATGTGTACCAATTCAGCTCTACAGTACAAAATAGTTGTTAAACAGTGGTCAAAAGATACAATTATGTGCCTTTAAGCGTATTGCCAGTGTGACAAGTAAAAGTACAATTCTGTGCCTTCTTTTCTGAGAGTGTACTTAACACAGGTGATTTCACTAATTAGCAGATCTACCTTTCTGATGATTAGCATGCTAATCAAGAACAGCTGGTTCGTAATGGTGGGATCAAATGTGGTACAGGTTTTACTTTCTGAAGCCAGGATCTGCTGCTGGGCTTCTCAGTTTGTGGACAAATAGCTGCAAACCCTTGTCATTTTTAGACACAATGAATGTAAACAAGATGTTTTGTTTGTACAGGACTTTGGTCAATGGATGTTGTTTTTATTATTTTTGTACATGTAAAAGTTTCTGAAGCAACATTCGTTTGTGGCAAGGAATATCCTACTATCATGCCATGCTTACTTCGCAAACATAACAGTGCTAACATATTGAGCTGTGGTCCTCGATATTCTGTGAGGCAGGCCTTTCGTCCACGAAATGGAAAAGCACAATGTTTGAGGCAGAGCACAACAAGAAGGCTTAGGGAATAAGATTTCAATTCCATATTTAGAAAGCAGACATTGATTGTAAGAAAATACTGATACGGTGGTTAAGAAAGGGATGACTTTGACTTTGGCTAATTATGAATAAAAGGTAGCATATATGCAGGAAAGTGAAGGACAATCAATCACAGTATACCCATCTCCACAAACTAAACTACAGCCCTGCTGCAACTGTACCCAATGACACTTCTATACCTAAAAAGGGTCATTTCTGATTTGTGTCCCTTAATGTCTGTGGTCATCACATGTGAACGAAAAAGGTCTGAGGTCTGTGTTGATGTGGTGGGAAGGTTGCTTTGGCTGGCTCTGCCTTGTGTGAAGGTCAAGGGAATGAGATGGCGGGTTAAACCATACTGTGATCTTTATTGAGCTTGCCAATAACAGGGAAATGCCCTCCTGCTAAAGCTGCAAGGGGGTATGCATATGTTGCATATGTGTTTGAATTACACATTTTCAGACTTTATAGTTTTATTATTGTAGACATATAATTATAGTGTTGCATTCGCCATTTTCAAATGTTTGAAAGAAAGAAAATGTTTCAAAGAAAAAAGAAGGAAGGAAAAAAGAAAATAATAAAATTACCACTTGAATTCAAACTACTGCAATCCATCTGAATACTGTCTGCCTTAGCCTTTGTGTGTAAACTGGTTATGTTTACTGTTCAGGATGTGTGCAGGATGCAGTGATCCTTAATGATCCGTGACATGGGCTACTGCCCCCACTGGCACAGCCTGGGAATGACGTCCATGAGGAGAGGACCTGCAAACAATGGACAGAGGTATGCTAGTTAGTGCATGTGAAACAAGCCACTAGGCCTGGGACAAATGACTGATATATATTAGACCAGCAACATCACTGAGCATCAAAGAAGGTCTATGAGCTGGCAGATGTGGTGATATAGGACCTGGACCTCCCAGGTTCAGAAAGTAATAATAATAATCTTTACTTGTATAGCACAATTCATACATACAAGATGCACCTCAAAGTGCTTTATAGTCTGACAAGGTCACAACAAGTAAAAGTCCTGCCACATATTTGTTCCAGTCGATGCACTGAACAAGCCAATCCCAATTAGCGTAACTCTTCAGCCAGGTAGATGAGCTAGTTGGTGAAATCACCCATTTTAGGAGTACAGACAGAAGGAAGATATGGCAGGACTTTTACTTTCTTAATCCAGTTTGTCCACCTGTGCTATCTCCAGGTCGACTCATACTCTTAGTCTTAGTCACTCTTAGTCACCACAACAACACTAACAGGACGACTTCTAGTGGCACCTTATGATGAACTGAAGCATTCCTAGTTATTCTGTTCACAAGGATCATTGATCTAGGTTTTGGGGACTATGTAACCGTTTGTGAAATGGTGGCCTAAGCATGGGCCTAACACTGCACAAATACAAACTCTTATTACATAAGCTTACTCCTACAAACATGTCTGGACTTATGTCATTACAATGGGCCTAGAGTCCCTGCACTGAGCAGAGTTTATAAAGCCCACAAAGACAACAAAGATGAGAACATGAAGGCTAACCCCAAATGTGAAGATCTGCTGACCCCTGTAGGTCAGATAGACCTCATAGTACTCTTTTGGTTAATGCCAGAAGTGACATCATTTTAAAATCATGGTATAATTTAACAAAATGCAAGCACGTTTTTTTTAAAGTGTTTTACAGATATTAGCTTGTAACAGCATTGACGTTTTGGCTTATTTTGCTGGTCAATCCACGTGTGCAATGTCAAGACTATTAGCATTTTAATGCAACTCAACACTGCCATCTTGTGGTCATCTACCCTAGAGTAGGGATGTGTCAGTGAAGGGCAACCTGGATTCAGAAGCTATTACCTTTTTACCACACATTCCAAATCACCTCGCCTGTGTACTTATGACTGCTGACTTCACTAATCAACTCTACCCGTTTAAAGAGTTCTGTTAATTACAAACAGCGGATTGAATGAATGGTTAAAACAAATAACAAATAAGTGTCACTGAATTGGTGCTTGTAAAGTCAGGCTACCTTTTACTGATGTGTATTACTGGATTAAAATGATGTCAGGTTTGTGTATTTTGTGAAAAAAATGAGAATGATTGGATCTGATCCAGGGCCTCGGTTAAGAAGGACTGGAGTTTTTGTGTATGGCAGCTGTGGCCTAATGGTTAGGGAGTTGATCTTGGGATTGAAGGATCACAGGTTTGAATCCCTTCCCAGTAGGAAGAATGTGGGTGGGGAAGTAAATAACTAGTGATCTCCTGCATCCTCATCTATGGCTGAAGTGCCCTTGAACAAGGCATCTAACCACACATAACTACAGGGGGACTGTCTCTGTACCTAAATAACTGTAAGTCACTTTGGATAAGTGCGTCAGCTAAGTGTAATGTAATAGGCCAGTGAGTTTCAGGCTATATCACGACAGAGACACAGTATATGTTATGCATGTGCTATGTCATCCAAACAAAAAAAAACATATGAAAAAAATCAACGTTTCGATCTTAACGGTCTAAGGATCTGAAGTAAAGAAATAACGCCCTGCCACATGGAAAGTGTGAGGGATATTTAAAATGAATTTCTAGTTTGTGACCTTAGGTCATCTCAAACACACATGTTCCCAAGAGATGAACAACCTAAAACCCAAATATGTCATTCCCACTTATACCTACAGTAAAAACATTTAACTTTAGTTTTAAAAGCAGTTATTTACAGTCACTGGTGTTTATTATATGATAATTACATTTAGTTTTGCAAAACAGCACTGAATCAAAAGAACATGTTTATTTCTTCTTTCTTATGGCTTTGTTGCTGAACACAGATGTGTTTCAGCATTAGCAGGTCAAAAGCTAGTATTTTTTTAACTTGGTGGGGAAAAGCACATGTATTTTGTAAATGTAAGAGCCTCAATAACATGGGCTCATCTGTACCTGCAATGTATAGATTATAGAGACTAAATTACACTTTACATTTGACCTGCTTGTTCATTACCTATAAGTTGAATAGACTGTTTATTGGTCAATTTATAATGTTAGCTAATTGTGCTTGTCCTCGTGAGTAGGAGTACGCCCACTGTCGAGGTTGTCTGTTCAGATGTAAATGCAAAATATCCTTTAAAGTACCACTTTATCCAGATTTAACCCCTACAAGGAGCGATGAGCTTTCCTTTGAGTACAACTCACCTGCCGACAGGTGTCGCAACAAAGCAACGCTGAGGAAGCTCCATGGTGGCAAGGAATGAGTTTTCCTAAAGTAGACGATAAATGTATGTGTTTTATAGACTTTTACGCACGTCATTTATAGCCAACTAAATGGCTTGCACGGTGGTGTTTGGTGCATGGTATGTGTGGGAGTTGCAGCTGATGTGAGTTTAGCAGCTTTAAAAACGAATAAACTTCTGAAAATGGATGAATAGCCTGCGTCGGGAGATGGCAGCGCTGGTTTCTGCCATATATCCCGCAACCATTCATTGGCTGTTGCAAACATGCTGAAGCTCAGCCTCTCACGTGACACGGGATAAATGCCCGCCCGCTAACATCTCTGGTGCCAGACAATCACAGACATCTGTCAGAACCCTCCTGGCTCACCATTTGCGCTTCTGGGAATGACGTTAATTGGGCACAACTTACTTTGTTGGTGATTTTTGTAAACGCTACGATATTCAAACTTATTTGAAAGTAACACGAATAAGAATTGTCAAAGTTTAGGTCTACCTTAAAATGACTGGGGTTTTCGACAGTCTGAATACAGATATGCATTCGAACCAGATTACCTCCAACAGCTACCACAGCTTGCACAAATCGCAGGAGTCACCAACTCTACCAGTGTCGACCGCAACGGATAGCAGCTACTATAACAACCAACAACCTGGGCACTGCACGGGGTCTCCTTATGGGCAACTCGGTTCTTATCCATACCACAACGGTGGTCTGAATAGCGGGCAATACAACAAGTCCTACGAGCTAGGCTTCAACTCCTCTTTCGGTTCCTACGGCTCGTATGGCTCCAGTGCATCACCGACACAAACCGATGCAGGTAAACACTATTTGGATTTTTAATTAATAAAAAGAAATTAATAAATTGCGTAATACAAAATTGAAATGTTGTTTGCGTAAGTTGGAAGGCCGATGGGTGTTCAGTATGTTTAGCTATGTCTGTTTTCATTTACAGAAAAAGAAGAAAGCGAACCTGAAATTCGAATGGTCAACGGTAAACCAAAGAAGGTCCGAAAACCAAGAACTATTTATTCAAGCTTCCAGCTCGCCGCCCTCCAGAGGAGATTTCAGAAGACTCAATATTTGGCGCTGCCTGAGAGAGCCGAACTTGCAGCGTCTTTGGGCCTTACACAGACCCAGGTAAGATTCAGATTCAGTTCAGTTTAGGTACGAAAATGAGAGAGCCAATTTTAAAAGACCATATTACAAAGGTGTAGATATGAGTATTTATTTTCAAGCAAATGTCTGCACACCATCTATGGCGCATCGTTTATTAAAGGCCTATCCGCTCTGTGGAGAACATAGCCAACATAACAGAAGAGTTTTGGCTATATAACAAATTAAGATTTATTTGTTAAACATTACAAATGGGTATACGTTATACTACACATTTTGCACTAGTATGTGTCTTAACCTAGCTACCTAATATTTCCACTAAATGCCTGTTCCCAAAAAATTGCTCTGATGCTCACAGTGTAGTCATCTTTCATACGAGGAGCTGCGACCACCATTGATCTTTGATCTATTTTTTGTTTCTTGCAGGTGAAAATCTGGTTTCAGAATAGACGTTCAAAGTTTAAGAAGTTGTGGAAGAGTGGAGAAATCCCCCCCGAGCAGCATGTGGCCTCCAGCGAGTCTCCTCCTTGCCATTCTCCGCCGCTCTCCGTGGCATGGGACTTTCCACAGAATCAAAGAATGAACAATGTAAACTCGGCTCTGCCCCAAAGCAGCAGTCCTCCGAACACAACCGCGCCGTCCTTTTTGGCGAATTATTCCTGGTATTCACCAACGAACTCGGCTCCACATCTCCAGCCCAACACACTAGTACAGCACCACCATAATTCAGCCATGAGTGCTGGGACAATATTTTAACAAATGACTTTTTTTTTTTTCTTTGACATGGAGACGTTTGCCGATATCACCGTTACAGTGACTATTTCCCAACGGATGCCCTGGCTCCTCTAGTTTGGCCAATATTTATGTGCCAGTGTCTTTCTACATGATACACTGTTTTTGTTTTTTTGAAAAAAAAAAAAAAAGACAAGAACCGGCGGGCGCAAAAGAAGCAGTGCGCGATTATTTTTGTATTTATTTATTTTGTTTATTTAGGTGGCAAATAAGGGATAACACGTAACTGTTCACCAAACCACTAAATCCAAAGTGATATTAAATATATATAGCATGTTCCTCATGCAAACATGGCGGTGTCCCCTCTTCAGGATACGTATATCAATGTCAAATATGTAGCACACATTTTGAAAAGACAAAAAACTGTATCGTGCCTTTCGAGAAAAATGACCTCACTGTTGTTGTCCAACATAAATGTTTTGTTGTGTTTCTATAACCGTCTCTTTTGTGTTCTATATACAAGATTGTGAAATCCTAGAAGTGTCATGCCATCACTGAATGTTGCTTTGGTATACTTTTTTCTATAGCTACTATGTATTTTTTCGTTCTGTTGAAAATTGGGACAACAACAAACGGAACATAACATTTAAGCTACTGATGGTTCCACGCTCACATAGCCCTATTTTTATTAGTTTATTTTTATTTATTTCAAGACCGATTACGCAGTTCTGCATTGATTCAAACGTTATTTAAATAAAAAATGTTTTTGTGTAGCCTGCAGCCAACAATTCCTCTCGCAAGAAAAAAATGTATGTAGGCCTGTGAAAACTGTGCACACTGTCGTGTAAAACTCAATATCGGACTTGAATGTAGGCCACTACATCCATTTAATCAGATCAATGCTGACTTATACTGTGTTATCACTACATTTACGCCTATTAATATCTTCTTGAAGTGCATGTATTAGGTTTATATTTGGGTATGGTATAGAAAGAGAGAGGGGGAGACATATTCTGGACTGCAACACGGCTTGCCAGATAGCTAGTCTTAATGGCGGATGAAAACTGTTAGCGACATTGCAGTTATTGTGCTCTTTTTTGACGTTTTCGCAGATTCTTTTTATATCTATTGGCAACAATTTGCTCGGCATTTGCTCATATTTTAAGGGCACTGTAAACGTGCGCGGTGGGTAAGCGGAACCTGATACAGACAAGATGATTAACAAAGCCGAGACGCAGTGCCCCAGGCGTGCTATGAAAAGGAGCAGTCACGGCAAGCAACACGCCTTGGCATGCGAAAGAGAAGATGAGGGCGTTTGGCTGAGTTCAGCCCCTCAGACTCTCTGGAGTCAGCGCGCGCTGTTCTCCAGACATTTTATGAAGTCAGTCGAGCCAAAAAACGGGGTTGAATATGCCTCGAGCCAAACAACATGGAAACATTTCTCACAACTTCCAGTCCCCGCGCGCAACAGAGGGGCCTTTTCAGAGGCTCCTATAGGCCTAGAACAAAACTTAGCGATTTGTTCATGTAGCTTCTCGACAAATACAAATGGGACAATAAGGTTGGAAGGGAAATGGCTTTGTCTATATACCAATTTCTCGCAGATAATACTACTACTACTAGTAGTAATAATAATAACAATAAAAATAATAAATGTTTCATGGAAAGGGTTTACGGACAACATAAAACATTCTTAAGACGCACTGGGTTTTGCTGTTATTTATTCCAAGACTTTGAACTGAAACAATTCAGCCATGACTGCACGACATTCAATAGGCTATGGCAGTAAGTGTCACCTGTTGCCTAACCACAACAAATTGTAAATATACACCACAGCCAGTGATCTCTCAATTAACGTTTGACGGTAATAGACCTTGGAATAAGGAGACATGTAACTTACATGTAGGCCTACTTTGTTAGTAATTGCGACATAACAAGATGTTAAATTCTTTCCTGGGGCTTTAACTGAGTTGATTTCACAGTTAAAAGCCAAATGATCCTTAATGCATAGTAACGTGTTGAACATGAGGCTGAACAGTGCTTCATGTCCCCGGGGACTGCACGAGAGTGTCTTAGGAATAAGGTTGTGCAAGGTCTCTTAAAAAGGTTAGTGGAGTGGCCCTTGAACGTTTAAATAAATAAATAAATAAATAAATAAATAAATAAATAAATAAGCATGCTGCAGGCACACTAAGTTTGAGAACAGTCTTAGTCACAGTGCAAAGGTGTCGTCTGCAAAATGATGCTTTAAAGGCACCCAACTCAGGCACCTTTTTCATGTCTGCATGTTCCCTCTAAAACACCAGCAATAATGTGGGTTTAGACACTTCCGGAATCCAGTAGACAACTTGAAAAATGCCATACCCCTTCCCTAATTTATACTCTGATCTGTAATTTCATCCACAATTGCTCTAGTTTGAGCATTCTGGCTTTCCGATCTGAAAGCCTGCAATTACTATATAATTCTTCGCAATTTTAGATGTCCTAATATGGACTGTAATTTTTGCGCAAGACAATTTCCAGCTATTTCAAGCATCAACATTGTCAAAGTTGTATGTACATAATAAATGGGAATGTCAATGCATAGTTTTTAGCATAACATCTTGACTCCTCGGTAATTATATCCGTTTGGAGCCTACGCAGAATTAGCCTGAATTGCATGGTAACTGCTGCTTTAAATTTTTAAAAATTACTCATAATTTTCCCAAAGATTACCAAGATCTCGAGTGCACAATG
Organism: Setipinna tenuifilis; assembly: GCA_030347295.1. Taxonomy (NCBI): domain Eukaryota; kingdom Metazoa; phylum Chordata; class Actinopteri; order Clupeiformes; family Engraulidae; genus Setipinna; species Setipinna tenuifilis. The sequence continues at coordinate 8,128,338 of CM059269.1, forward strand.
TCATCAGCGTAATGAGGAGTAAACATTTATGCTAATAATCTGCAATTTTTTCCATCAGCTATAAAGAGAGGAAATAAAGCTGGAATTTTCAGTCATATTCTGAACAGTGCTGTTATCGCACTTAGCACTGCATGGCAAACAGTTTATGGGACTGAGACTCAGAACCAATGCTGTAGGATTCATTTTTATGTTTTGTCTCTCTTAAAAAGGAATATATGGACCACCCTAAGAAACGTCCAACATTTATATCGACTACTAAGGTAAGAAAACAAACGCCATATTCTGTGTTTTTTTGTGTGTGTTATATTTGGATATAGACTGAAACCTTCTTAGAAAACATTTGCAGGTGATGTCACCCAGTAGCTTTGAAGAGGAAGATACAGCTTTATTGACAGATTGAGATATTATTAGTGATCGTACGTCGTCCTGAGTGTCAATTCACTTTGATTTCTGACAACATTCTGAGTGAATTAGATGGACTTCTAAGAAGATAACAAACCAAAACGATGATTTTGACGATGTGTTACACACACCTTTCCATTTCTACATCACGTTCTCTTTTTGTGTGCAAGAAGAGATATTCAGACTGCGACAATATGCAACCTATATTGTTATTCTTATGCTATGTAACATTTCAAAATATAGCTCAGAGTAGCAAATTCGAAATGTCTGGTTAAGTGCAAATGGTTTCTTTTCTGTATTTGAAGATATATTTCACAAATAAACCTTAAATACACATACCAATTTGGAAAAAAATCTGAATTTAACTCAGAAACAACTAATTCTGTATTTAAATCTCGAGATGGGCATTCTATGCCTTTCCGTAGAAAAGCCTGCAGCTCTTGTTCCATAATTTCGTCCCTGCTTTCATTATTCTTGCATTGTGCTTTTGCTAATTTTGAGCCCCCTTTTCCCCTTTTGACAAGTCCCTCTATATACACCTGCAAGCAATTTGCCAGGCTTTACATATAAGGGAGCAGCGAGGCGATGTCTGCATGCTCACCTATTTCCCTTATCTTTTTTCATAGCGCTGCACATTTCTTTCACTGCCTCTATCTCCTTTGTTAACAAAAGATTCCACGTGCGAAAAAAAATTGCTCATAATTATCCCAGAGATGGGAAACTGCATTAGAATAAATAAGGGCGAAATGACTGTAATTATGTTGGGTTTGATGGGCTCGGCTCGTAATCAATAGGAGAATACAGCGCAATAACGGTGACCCTCTTGGGCGTGCAGCTGCGTTTTAGGAGTCTTGCAGAGAGAAATAGAAATATAGGCTATATTTTTTATATTTTTTTATTTTTTTTAGTTTCTTAATTCCTGTCCCCTGTCCTGTTTTAGACCAACTAAAAACAAAATGGCCCTATGGGATTTAGAATGTCCGCCTACTTTAGTTGCTATGTGATTAATGTTTATTTAAATAAATAATTAATTAATTGTTAACAGTTGGCCAAAAAATGTAGGCCTACATAGTTCCCAGTGAAAAAGGACGTGATAATGAATGAAGCTGTAATTTGGCCAGTAAAAGTGCATCAAATAAGATTAAATAAAAATACATTTTAAAAATGTAGTCTAGTCTAGCCCTGTTTGACAATTAGGCCATTGCTTCTCTGTCTTTTTATTTCGACGGTATCAGTATTAACTAGACTGCATTCCCGCAGAAAATGCAAAAAGTGTGCTTGCAAATATGCGTGCCAACATTCCGCCATTCATTTTCAATGGGCCAAGAAGTTGCAGAAAAACGACAATAACGGATGAACGACAAGAGGTACGGTATACCGAAATGTAGGCGGTCATGTCCAAACCGGGCCGGTCGTTTTAGAGTTGGAACGGTGTCTCTATCTCCAAAGCCTGAGGACTAGTAGCGTCTTCAAGATCTGGTTCAGGAGAAGAATAATAATAAACGGGGAGATAACAATAAGTGTGCTCTGCAAGCACACTTAATAAACACTATTGCTTTTGTTGTTTATTGTTGTTGTTGGGCAGTGGTAGGCGCGGCGGCAGTACAAGCTTGTGGCCTGTACAAGGTGGCCTATTGTTGCACTTGTTGTCGCTGAAAAAAATATGTACAACCAATATCATTACCATATACATACGAACAATGTGTGTACAAGAAATTTTACTTCATGAAGGTTATATGGAGTCTGAGGCTAATTTGTGGGCCGAAGTTAGCCGCAATGATTGCTATGGTTTTCTCAACGACTCACCATTACATTTCCTGTCCTGACCATGGCAGTTAAAAAGATGAACATCTTTTCAGACCACACAGCAAGAATCAAGAACATGTTAAAATGATTACTTTAGACATACCATGAAACAAAGGTTAATATATTTTTTGTTAATGTCATTGTTATTGATATTGTTGTCAATGTTATTGTTATTGGCCACGTGTTTTTATTGTTGTTGTTGTTGTTGTTGCTGCTGCTGTTGTTGTTGTTGTAGTATTATTATTAGTAGTAGGCTAGACATAGTCGTAGAAGAAACCCTTCTGTTTATAGGCTAACCTGCTGTATGGTGGGTTTAACAGCTATGATGTAATGGTGATGCCAGACACAAAACGTAATATTCATCTTAACATCTGATGGAAGGGCTCGCCTCTTTCCTATACCCTAACGGACAGAAAGCCTGCTTCAGGTTGACTCACTGCATAATTCACATGTTGCATAGCCTACTACGTACAAGCGCACAAATGAATGTATATTCCTATAAACAGCATAAAGCTGTAAGTGTCCTAGTAGGATTTGTCAACAATCTCGGCTATAAGGAGGTTATCCGCAGCCTATCTCCAGGATATCCTAATCGCCATCCTTCTGTGTTATTGTGACTGGTTTGCAGTGTCTCAGATATTTCTGTAAAAAGCGCAGTTAAACCATCAACTCCAAACAAGAGCCCCTTTGAACTTCTCACTTTTACTTATCTACATTTTAACCCCCACCCCCCTTCTACAAACCAGTCTTTTGCAGCACCTGCCTCTAGTCCAATTATTCACTTAACACACACCAGAGCTCTCTCTGCCTTTCAGCGATGAAAACGGGGTTTGTTGGGACCACGGAGAGGCAGAAAGGAGCTTATAGCGACTAAACGAAAATGAAAAGAAACAAGCACTCTTATTGTTTGAAGAATTGCAGTGTTATAGAGACCAACACAAGATTAATCACCGATTCAGCCCAAAATGAATAGGCTTCCTCAAGGGCAATAGAGTAGCCATAGGCCAACAAAAAAGAGCAGATTATTGAATTCTGATACAAACTTCTGATACAGGCTTAGCTGACCTATTTGAATCGACATGGAAACAAACCTAGGCTACATAAAATATATACGTTTGCTAGTTATCTTAAATAGGCCATGCACGCCTGTATGATATATTTTGGAATAGTGAGGCGTTATGGCGACATAAATTAAAAGGATTTGACAGTATCTTAATCTAGCCTATAAATACTTTTAATGGAAATAGGCGTATTCTCGCGTTTGTAATAGCAAACTGATGCTATGCAATTGTTTTTTAAATCAATGCAGTCATATTTCAACTGCATATTATGCGATAACTTTAATATATTCAATAATATTTTAGTCCCCTTTGAGATAACCAATAGTACTATTACTACTACTAATAATAACAATAATAAAACAAAATGCTATTATTATTATTTAGACAATTCTATCTGTACTTAAGTGTAAACATTGTCAATGATGGTGACAGTCTTGACGCTACCTTTTTACATCATTTTTTTTACTGCAAGTTTACACGTTATTTACAAGACTTCAGTGAAACAAAAACAATAAATTAATTGATTCCATATAAAACTATTTTCCTATAGACTGCTAGACACAATTTGAAACATGTTTTAAAAATCCACAAAGCATTAATTACAGCACAAACCACAGCTGGTCATGGTTTTTTTTTTCTTTTACATAACGGTTGTCTCTTCATTTCAAAAAAATATCTCAAAAAAGTATTCTGGTAATCTTCATTTTGTTTTCCCGCAATATCAGCCGTAGCCTATAGGTCCGTTTGCACCATCGATTGCCTTTACATACAAGCACGTGCTGTCAGGTCATAATTTATAACATATTCATCTTAAATAAACATACAGGCCAACAAAAAGAAATCAAATAAATTAGCTTAAATAAACATACAAAAACAAACGGATAAAGACTCGTCAAAGTGGTTCAAATCGTCTCTTAATAGAATATCTGAATGAATAGTCGACCTTTTATTATTATTTTTTTGACCCAATGCGCGTTGCCTCTCTATCGTATCCTGAAGACTATACATCATGGGCCTAACATCTGTGGAGTCATCATCACTCAGATATATGCTGCTTTTTTCATCTCGGGGAATTCAGATTGTGTTATTTTGCCACTTAAGCTGCACAACACTTTCTGTTCCAGTATCTTAAAGCCTACCCTCCAAGCCCATTCAAACACAGAAGCAGTGTAGATGACAGCTCACAATTAGACTACTCTTTTTTGAACCTATGAATCCTCATCTCTCCTTTAGACACTCTGCGTAATTAGCACAAGACAGCAATACGCCAACCATCCAAAAATAATAATAAATCAAACCTACATAAATATATTTCTGACTTATTACAGTTTAATTTAATGACTTTTACACAAATCGAAATTTCACAAAAAAAACAGCAGCAGCTTGAATGACCCACTTTCACGGCAACTTCCTGTGTGTCTACAGCGAACCAGAAAGACCTCTTGCCCTTTTACGCAGCTGATGCTCTCTAGTGAGTCTCTCTCATTCCGGAAAGTTCTGTAGGCAGCTGATCCTAATACGAATGCCGAAAACTTCTGTCGGCATTTTCTGGGCTTGGCTCCCGATGCTATCAGTGCTTTGCTGCAATTGACCAGGGTACAAAGCTTGATGACTAACCCAAGGCCTTTCGACCCATCCAATAAAAAAAATTGGCGAAGGTCTGTCCATCAGGGTCACATCAACTGTGGCTGCTGCATAGAGTCTTGATGCGCTGTCGGGTACCATGATGTATAACTTGGAATGTAAGGTCCCGGCGTCCCCACAGACGTTTTCACAGTTGCTGACGAGTTCCAAACCGGCGCCACCGTTGGAGAGCCAGTGGAGAGTCCGCGGCCATTGGCCAATGCATTAGTGTCTATTGTTCCGCCGCCTTGCTTCATTAGCTTTTTGAATTTAGACCGCTTGTTCTGAAACCAAATCTTCACCTGAAGAAAAAGAAACGTACATTAGGTTGCATCTTAGACAGATGAACTAACATCTATCCTAGATAATGGACCCCTTTGCGCACAGGCATTTTAAATGACAACAGAAACTTCTAGTCGATTTAATAGTTAGCCCAAGAGTGATTCAGTGCTGTCATTTTTATTTTATATGCATACAGGGTGTTACTGGTGATAGGCACAGTCTGTCAATAATATCAGAGCAAGCAAATGCAATAATATTTGGCATCAATTGGTCAGTTCCTCCGTGAATTATCTACAGTATGATGGCAAGCATTAGCATCAATCATTTATCCACGGACAGAGTAAAAAAAATACTAAACACATCAGCTCCATAATTTACATGTCTTACTCAAACTTTAAAACATTTCTGGTGGTAGATGTCAACAGTCTTGCCATTGAAGAAAAATAAGCGTGTTGGTAACGAGGATGAAAACATCAAAGTGAAACTTGCCTGTGTTTGGGTAAGCCCCAGAGACGCAGCCAGTTCTGCTCTCTCTGGAAGTGCCAAGTATTGCGTTTGCTGAAATCTTCTGTTTAGTGCTTGCAGTTGTAAACTGGAATATATTGTCCGAGGCTTGCGGATCTTCTTGCCTTTGCCATTGAATCGTACCTCGCCGCCTTCCACGACAGTGTTTTTCTCTGTTTCAGAGGCTGTGAAGAGGACAAAAAATAGTTTAGTGTCTGAGGACAGCTCCTCCGACGGTCCAATGAAGCAGTGCACATCCCCGTGCAAGTTTTACAGGCTGTAGTTTAGGTATAATTACCCTTAATTGCATACATTGTTTATAGCATTACGCAATAAATAATTACCATCCCTAATACCCGCACATCTGGGCTGATCCAGTCCAACTTTTTACCCAGCGAATGGAATGAAACAAATACCTCAGAATTCCACGGCTTTTCAACATGCTAAGAAACAAGAAATTTCAAGAAAAAGCTGAACCGTTCTTACCTGCGTCTTCTAACCGTGTCTGTGTTAATGCAGCGTTGTTTGGGTACGTCTGCACTGCGCTGATATACGGACTTGAGGAATGGCTGCCGACTGAGTTGACGTATGGATAACCCAAAGATCTGGGGAAGGATGAGGCCGGGCTGTACGAGCTCTCGTGCTGCCCGTGGCCCGCAGAATGTAAACAGTGCATGGAGTAGTGTCCGTGAGACATGGAGGACGGCGACATTTGCTGACTCGGTGGCCCAAATTCCATGAAAACGTTCTTTCCTGAGACGGGGCTATTTAGACTCTCTGGCATTGTAGTCATTGTCATCTCTTCTGGCGTGGCTCGTCTCTTGCTTTTTTGTTTTCCTCTACGATCTCACTGAAGGATGGATCCCAATTTAAGCTCAACTGATTTTTTCACTTTCCATTCATAAGAAAATGTAGTTTCTCTCTGTGAAAAGTCTAGGTATTATGCTGCGGATCTACACAACCTCGCTCAAAGGTTTGAATCAGGGAATCATGAATATTTATCAAAGCCAGTCGCTGATTGGCCCAGTCTTTCCAAGAACGATGCCGATTGGTGACGCTGGGGTTGGGTCCGAGGGACCTGATGAACTCAAGAAATAAGAAAAAAAAACCTGACACCTACAATGTCAACAGGGAAACACTGGTGACGGGTCGCTGTGGTAAAGGTAGAGGTGATATCTTGATAAAGAGAATGTCTAAAACATATGATTAATTATTTTAAGTCTGAAATAGACCCAATCAAGACATTAGCCTAGCACCATTGGTGGCCAACAATTGCAGAATAGTAAATGTTGGCCACCTGATAAATTGCCCAGCTATTATCTGTCATTATTATAGAAATAACATTATTAATTATGGGGTTTACTATGATTATAGCACCAGCGATATTCTTTGCATAAATATGCTACACAACAACGATAAATAATAATAAAAAACCTTCAGTTTTATAGGTCATGTGTTGTTTGACAATGATTCGTTTAGAATATAACTTACAGGTATAAAAAGATGTAGACTAATTCTTCATCATGTATATCACCATCGTCATCATCACAACAAACAATCTTCATCAGGCAGGTTAGCCTTCATGTATTTTCAGAGTAATCATATTCTGTTCTCTCACCACGTTCCTCTTCCATGTGAACGTCTGATATATTAATTGTAATATTCTTTATGAACACCTTTACCAACACCACAACCACAGCCTTAATCACCTTCATAACCAGGTCTATCAGAAAATGCAAAGCAGGGGACTATTGTTTGTGTTTTTCCGAAATTACTTGTATTTTTCTAAAATGTAACGTTTGAAATGGTCTAAATGTAACAAATGACAAGGGCGTAAAAACTACTGGATATCATGAATCCTGTCCGTGTTTGTAGAAATCCATTGTCAAAGCCCTAATGTATTACTTACAGATTCATTTGATTAAATGCTAGTCTCAAGAGCTATGATCCACAGCTGAAACCAGTCGTATTAGCATAACACTGTGGTTTAATTTTCATACGCATAATTAGACATATATTTAACACTTCCACTGGCACGGGGATTCGACTCACTCTAAGGCGTCAGTGCAGCATGAGTGGATGGGATTCTAGGGTTTTGACAGGGTGAAATCATTGTGCTGAAACGACGTGATGACCCTCAAATGTCTAGCCGCAAAACAGCTGAATACTTTTAGCCTAAGTTTAAGTGAACACACTGGCAAATTACTAGACGTTTTACTCGTTTTTTTTCTTCTAAGAATGGTTTCTGCAATTGTCCCCCTTAAAATCGTTTCTTTATATATTTTTCTTTCACTTGGAAGTTGACGAGACAAATGTTGACAGTAGCTATCTACACAATAGTAAGCAGATGAATATTTTTGTAATTCAGCGCTTTAGTCTAAAGACCGGGCCTAACGCTCAGTGTTTCACTTTAGCTAACAAAGCACTGATGGTTGTCAAAAGATTTCGTGAAACAATAACAAAAAAACACAACGACATCGACATCCATCCTTAAAATACAGAAGTCCACATTTGAATATCTTGTTCACGTTGAAATAAGGATATGGTATACCTGTACTGATATTCAGAATCAGACTTCAAGTGACACATTGATAACTTCACTGTCACTAAGAAATATCTATAGCCTACTAGATATTTATACTAAATCACACTAGCAGCTCAAAATGAAGTGTAAAAGGGCGAGCACAGTGGACAAAATATGCAGGCATGCTAATTCTAATTCCAGTAGGCTATACCTCTGACAGAGGGTGACATGTCATTTCTGTTGGCAGTCGACTGTACCACAAAATAATTAAATGTAAGTAACTACATGCAATAGCAGATGTCTGCTTGAGAAATGTCCCTCTTATATCAGATGTAGAGGCACTTGTAGAGGCAATATGTATTCCCATCCTAGTTACCACAGAAGAGTGACCCAGTCTTGGTGACAGGTATTATCTTTTTCCCACACTTAGTGCAATTGCTTTAATAATAATAATAATAATAATAATAATAATAATAATAATAATAATAATAATAATAATAATACAATATTGTTTTATTATACCTATTGCAGTAGTAGTAGGCTATTCTTGTTGTTAGCCTAATCTTTCAGTTTCCCAGAGCTGCAGAAAATATATCATAAAATATTCCACGTCCAAATTACACGAAAATAGTCTCCTACTCAAGGACTTGATTCACTGAAAAAAATAAGCTTATCTTCAGCGACCCTTCTAAGACAAGATACTATGTTGTCGATGCCTGACATTTAGCATGCACAATGGTAAGGCGTGAGAGGATAAACGGCCATACTGTACCCTGGTCCATGTGTTGTGTAGGAAGCTGCTCCTTGGAGACTCTCTGTACATTCCATTTTGTTTCCGTCTCGTTGTTTTGTCCGCCTGTAAGGGATGAAGCAGATCTACAGCAGCTCTACTATTTTGCAGGCTGCAAAATCTCAACGTGAATGACAAATTAAACGCAGTTAAATTCCGCCAGTGTGGTTATTAACCTAATTACATAACTGAGCGCAAAGCAGAACAAGCAACTTCAGAAAGAGATTTGAAAATGCCACTGCCACCAACATCTGAGCACTGGTCCGCTGTGGAAAGATCACGTTTGACAAATTGTGCTGAAAATCATTTTATGAGGAAAACGGTCCTTGAAATTGTCCAATTTTGGGCAATTCGTTTTGAAATTACACTCAAGGGAGTCTTTATCAATAGCCTAGCGAAAATAATAATGGTTTTGCAACCAACAATTATCACCGTTCAGAATGAAATAAAGATGCAACATGGTTCTATTTGATAACTGTCATTATTGTTTCAAAATGGTGCCATCGAAACACTGAAATGATGTAAATGTAGATATGAATTGTAGTGTAGACAGCTGAGATGCAAAATGAAAAGCAGGGGCTCAGTTCAGACACAAATGGGCAACTGATCAAATGATAACATATAATTTATTATGTTTATATACTTTCCACAGGAAGAAAACATTAGGATGACAGCGTGGTCGAATTGTGGGTTAGTTTTAGTTGCGGTAATAGGCAATTTATCTAAATGTGACGCTGCATAGTCAAACCGACTCTTTCACAAACCACAGTGAATATATCACAATTATATTCAGTGTCTTTGGTCACAGTGTAAGTCTGTCAGGAGCAATAAGACACCAAGGAAGGCTACGCACGAAAACTGAACACGTTATCAAGTTGATGGAGCCAAGATAAGATTGAACGCAGGACGAAACCCACAAAAACGTGCCAAAACCACCAGGCATCAATAGGCTACTGGACACACGGTGTTGTACTTGCTCCCGCTGAGTCGCCCAAATGCAGTTTCGATATAATAGCCGGTCTCAATTAAGCAGCATGACCAGAAATTCTACATCTCTGGTCGCAATCATGATGTCGCGGAAACCAGGGCTACTAAAAATAAAGCCCCGGCACAGGACTCATCAGTGAGAGGACGTTTAAGGGAAGAGGACTCATTAGGAAGGAGAGGCACTATATGCCTGAGTATGTTTTAACACCTGCTACACTTCTCAGGGTCAGCGAGCAGCGCAGTGCTGGGATGAGGATGGGAGGTGATGTGTCAGCGAGTGGGGTTGAGACAGGTATAATTTCAGGCCAGGGGTGGTGAACAGTAAAAAAAAAAACGGGATGCCAAACTATTCAAACAGAACCGCAAAATTATTGTGGTAACTTTGGGTGGTGTCAATTTGTAGGCTTTGTCTTTTTTGGCAGGTAAATCCTATCTGCGCCTTTGATGCATCTGCAAGGGAGATTCTGGATGCACATAGCCCATGTCAATGATTTATGGCTGTTATTTGAGGCACTTGATTGTAGTTTCCTCCTTCAAAACACAGGACATAACTTAATAGACGTTGATTTATGGGACGGCATTGGATGACTAATTTTTCAGATGGTTTGTTCATTTGCAGAATAACTCAGAAATAAATCCTATTATACTGCCATTAAAACATCAAGACTCCATACCTTTCCCAGGCTACTTAATAATTGGCATACTCTATTAATGCCGTTATAAAAGCACCTAAGTTGTGGGTAAGACCAAATTCCCCAGTGAACCAGTGACTGTTCTACACTGAGCTGGCCATAACACATAGACTTTAACAAGTAGCCTACATTTTAAAGCACCAGCTGTATGTCCAGTTAACTGAGAAACCAAGGCTGAGGCTACGTATCAATCATAACATCAGTCACCAGTTTGCCTTATCCTTTTGGGTCAGAACATCTGGAGGTCAACACACCTGGAGGGGTTTGGAGACACAAAGGGCTTCATCATTCATGTAACCAACTTTGACTGCTCTTTCTGGTATATAAGGTATATAAGTAAAGTGTTAGTGGTGTTGGTTAACTTAAATTGCTAAACAATTGTTTTCTGTATTAAGCATTATTGTATCAGTACACAGCACACACATGGACACCATATAGAAAAGGGGATACTGACAAATATATACAATTATATACCGTTTGTTAATGTATTTTTATTAGGCAAGGGGTTGATACTTTTAAATGGCTTTAATGTAAAAGTGGCATCATTGATAAATTTACCTCTGTTTGTTTCCTTTACCCCGATGTTGTTGTGTTATATGAAATGTCCAATGCATTCTTAGATATTGCACTACTTAATGCTTTTACATGGTCTTTTTATCCTCTGGTGGGTACTGTATACAGAATATGAATTGCAATTGCAACAAATCACTGCATGATTTTTACCTACTTTCAGTTAATATTGTTTGGTCAATGCGTACTGAATTAATGAAATAGCAAAAGTAGAGGGAAAATAGAGTAGATGCTTTTACAACATCCTTTTAAGAGGATATGTATTATAAAAGCAAACCAGCACGTTCATACATCTGTTGAGAGGCTTTTTTTTATCTAGGATGATTTACTGTGTAGTGTGTAATATAGTATTCTGATGTAAATGAAATAAAAGAAGGCTGTTTACACACGCGATCCAATCAATTGATAATTTAAAACTGGTGACGTGCCAGTAATTACACATTGGGTGAGCATCACACACGTATGTTTACCCTGCTCATAAATGCCGACATTGATATATTACTGATGCTGCACATAATTATCCCTATGCAGAGCAGAGGGTGGGGAGCTGATCCAAGCAGCACCAGTGTAATTGATATGTCGCACACGCGCACTGACGGACTCATCTCTCCGCTGGCATATGCCCCAAATTTCTACCCATCATCCCTCTGTGAGGTCATGAACACAGCATTTTTTTGTAATTATTATTCCTGAGAATATATAATTTGATTTTATACTGTAAATGCTGGGGTCCTACATGACATGTCTAAGGTGAGATTCTTGAAAAATGTGATATGACAAATATCTTTGATATTTCGTTCTGCATTAACATGGATCCAGTGTGTGACACCTCTCCCATCGAAAGGGCCACCCAGCTAAGGGCCTCCCACTGATTGGGGCATCTGGCAGGAGACAGTGGTGTATGATTTTATGGTTAGTGGCAAATAAAATCACTTCACTGCAGCAAACTATTTATTTTCCACCAAGAAACATTATTAATAGTCAATGTGTGATAGACAATAATGCTGTAATATTAACTGGTTTTAATGATAAATAAACATCCCACGCAATATTTGTTTGTGCAATTCATTTGTTCCATTGTATATTTGGAAATTGGCAAACTGTTTGGTGATTGCCATCTAAACACCATCATTCAAACCTGAAATTAACTTGGAACATGCAAATAAATTTTCCTAAATGCTTAAAAGGTATTTGCAAGTTTGCACGTTATAACAATGCTGTGCTCATCATTGAAACATTTGGCTATTCTCTTCTTTTAAGTGCTGGTTAGCCTAACGTACTTATGGTGTTTATTTATTCCTTTATTTACACTTCTCTTCTGAGGCACGTTGCCGGTGTTACTATACCACCAATCACCTTGTTTTATAAGGCAGCATCGGAGCAAACGAGACGAAAGCAAACAGGTTCTGCATGTTGAGAGTTAATCATATGGGATATCCACAGCAGCCACAAAGCCAAATGGCAGAACATGTTTACAGCAGTAACCATTCTGAAAATCTTCGTTTCTAAAAAAAGTAAGCTTAGGAGGGAGCAGTTTGGAGTAGACAGCTGATGCCTGCACACTCCTATGTCACTTAGTTTACTTGCAACGTGTAGTATATCATCAATCAGTACCTGGTAAAAAAAAAAAAAACAGCTCTAGCCCAGCGTATTTGTGTTGACAGCAGAGTGTGTACGAGTAAACACACTATTTTGGGGCGATATATAGTATAGATGCCTGCTGGCTGTATATGAAAGCTATAATGGCTGAGAGAGTGCAGGTTGCATTTAAAAAAATACCAATTCTAACTTTCACTCAAGGCACAATAGCGGGTCTAGGCAAGTGTGATCATTACAATAAGAAAATGTCCCCTCCATTTCCAAGTATGTGTGGAGCCCTGAGACGAGAGGTGACAGAGCGGCACTTATTTTGTCTCCTTATCTACAGGTATCACTCACCTGATCCCTGCAGCAGAGGCGGTGCTGAGAGAGGGACTCGTCTGTGTGTGTGTCAGGTGAGAGCAGGACTGGGTCGGGTTGGGCCACTTACAGCTGGACCACCACTGTTGTTGTGGTGTTGTGTTGTGTGTGTGTGTGGTGTGCTGTGGTAGAGTGTAGTGTGTGCTAGGTTTGTGTGTGTGTGTGTGTGTGTTGTGCTGTGCTGTGGTGTAGTGTGTGTGGTGTGGTATTGAATAGTGTGGAGAGTTATGTGGTGTGGAGAGGTGTTGTGTGGGACAGTGTGGTGTGGTGAGGTGTGAAATAGTGTTGTGTTTTGGTGTGGTGTGTAGTGTGGTGTAAAATAGCTTGGTGTGTTTTGGTGTGGTGTGTGATGGTGTGGTGTGTAGTGTGGTGTAAGATAGTGTGTGGTGTGGTATGTGATAGCGTGTTGTGGTGTGGTTTGGTGTAGTGTGTGATAGTGTGGTGTGGTGTGGTGTAAGAGTGTGTGTTGTGGTGTGTGATAGCATGGTGTGGTGTGGTGTGGTGTGGAAGAAGAGATGCTCTCTGACAACCAGAGCCCGATCCCTCATTATGGCAGCAGCAGGGGTCAAGGCAAGGAGGCAAAGCTTCCCACCTGCCATCCCACCATTACCTGAGACGCTGGCACCACCAAAGACAGAGAGGGAAAGGAAAGATGCCCTATATATGACGGTTGCTTAATGCATCGACAAAAAAATGAAGAAACCTGCTGTGGAGGTGTCACCCCTTTGCGGGGTGGGGTGGGGAGGGTTGGGGTGGGCGGTCGGAGGGGTTACCCAACTAAAGCCAGTAGCTCAGATTACTGACAAAAACCTGCAAATTTGAATCAGCAGCAAATTAAAAAAAAGAAAAGCGTCAAATTAAAATCTGTGAATATAATCCTTGAACAAAACCACGTGCCAGTAAACCACGGCGGCCTTCTTGATTCTTAGCAGCTGGATCAGAGATTGGGACCAACTGATGTGGGTGGGAAAAAAAGAGGGAGAGAGAAAAAATATAAGCCATAATATGACATGGCTGGGTAAACTATTTATTTTGTGTTCTTATGCTCCATATTAAAAAAATGCGTGATTAAATGGCGAATAGTGAACACAGGCGAAGGGGCTTTGGATTAATGGCCCTGCTAAATAGGAAACATGCAAATCTCCCAATTAAACAATTGTGTTGTGGTGGCCGACCACTGCAGAGGATTCAGCTGCAGCCAGGGCCCTCGTGTGTGTGTGTGTGTGTGTGTGTGTGTGTGTGAGAGTGTGTGTCAGAGAGAGAGAGAGCAGCGCCTGCCCCTCTTCAGGGCAGTTTTTCCCCCCTCTCTGAAGAGTTAAGTCCCCAACAAAGACAGGAAGGAGGTCAGTGCTCAGCCAACACCTGAATGCACCCCCCCCCCCCTCCCCCCGCAACCCCCCAACCCCCCACCCCTCTTTTTTTTTGTGTGTTCCCCTTGATCCCCCTCGGTCCGTGCCTGTCATTAGTCTTAATGATGGAAAATTGTCATGTTGATACAAGTCTCCCTCTCGCTCCTGCTTCTTCTCCCCCCAATACCCACCCCAGCACCCCCCACCCCCCCTTCTCTCCTTGTATAAGTAGTAGGTGGAAGCTCCATTTATTACAAAGTTCTTTGTGACTAAAAGCCATGGACAGTGCATTTGTGCCGGGAGAAGAGAAAAGGGTCTAGATGCTCTTTCCATAGCTGGGATAATTATTCCCACTGTGACCCTAATGATCCGCCCTGTTCCCCCTGCATCTCATCTACGCGCCAGGCCCCTCTCCTCTCCTCTCCTCTCCTCTCGGCAGTCCTGTGTCAGGGAATATGAAAAACCCCTATAATGAAACCATTTTGGGGCTGATGGAAAAAGGCTAGCGAAGCTGCACTTGCTACAAAGACGGCTCAATTATATGAGTAATTGTGATAATTTTCCCTCCATTCACGGCTCTTTCTGAAAGGAAAAAACAGAGATGCTCAAAGGGGAAATTACACAGACAATGTGGAGTGTGAAATGGTTGCACCAAAAATGACTAAGAAAAGTGTAAGACTATAAATAAATATGTTAATGTAGGTCTTGTAAATACACAATCAAAACATGACAAAAAATAAAGCCTGGGGATGCACACACACACACACACATATGTACACACACACACACACACAAGAATACACACACACACACACACACACACACACACACAAAACACACACACACACAAGAACACATGCAGACAAATGACCAGTGGAGAATAATAGCATGATAAAAGTAAATATGCAGCTGTCTGAAAATTAAACCTCTTTCTCCTTCCTATTGACAAATCTCGGCTCCTGCAAAATGCACTGCAGTAGTTAGACATCATTTGTTGCTCTGTGACAGGAAAAGGATAATTACCTCCCTGAGAGGCAGCCGAATGACATGCCCTTTAGACTTGGGCCTGAAAGCAGGAGCTTGATAGAGGGATGGAAGAATAATTTTGTGCTTTGCCTTTTTCCTTTGTACGGCAGAACATGTTTTGTTTGATGGAACACAAGAACGCAAGTGCTTTGGAGTGCCTAAAACCCTAGGTGTTCACAAATACAAGGTTCTCCTCTGTCTGTCACGCTTTTGAAAAAAAAACTCCTAAATGCATTAAAATTTCTGTTCCATTATTCTGGCAGATAGGGTAGACAGTGAGATATGCATTAGTTTTTTGTTCCCCAGTGGGGGGTCGGATTAAACATTTCCTCACAGTAGAAAAGACATTCAAGATTTCTCCTGGCAAGCAGGAGCTAGCCTGTAATTTCAATCTCTGTGAAAGGGAAAAGACTTTTTTGCCTGGGTAATTGTTCTGTATACAGTACATCTATATTCACAGTCTCATTTCACTTCTCCCCCTTTGTTATTTCACACAGTAGGCTCCGAAACCAGCCTCATGAAAAATGAAATCAATTTTTTGACACACCCATCGTATGTATGAAAAACATGAAACATACAGTCTACATTTTTCCTCCCCCACCATCATTTTGCAAGTATATTGCAAAAATACAGAACATTTGAAAGTAGAATATTAAACTTTTCTGTGATTTCTCAGGCTCGAATTGTCTTGAAATGCATTCAGAGCAGACTGCACCTGGGTGTTGTTCATTTAGAGGATGTTGATGTCGACTGCTCCACCAAACTCCAATTTCTCTTCTTCTTCTTCTCTTCCCCACAACCCCCCCAAACCCCCCAGACAGCCCCCCCCCTTAAACTGCTCCCACATGTATGACTGCTGACCCCATGGGTGCCGCAATCTGGGATAAATCTTTCCAGGCAGCACGGGCGGCATTGCAGCCTGGCAGCCTCAAATACTTGTATCAGCCTCAAATGATGAGCCTCTGTCACCAACCATGTCATCAGCCTCATCCCAAACCACCAATATCTTCTGTCCCACTGGGCAGTCTGCTTGTGTGTGTATGTGTATGTGTATGTGTATGTGTGTATGTGTGTGTAGGTGTGTGTGTGTGGTTCAGCCTGGCTGATGAGCCCCTAACCCCTAACCAACCAGGAGCTGGGTGGCACACACACACACACACACACACACACACACGTGGGTTAAGGAAGAGCAATGGCTGCTGGGATTGCTCTGGTGCCTATCTATGCAGTGCTCATTCTGCCTCAGAGGACCCCCCCCCCCCCCCCCCACTGCACCGCGCCCACCCATGGCACCCCCTGGAGCCGGATCTGCGTTTGCCTCGTCTCCATGGTGACGCTCTAGAGATATAGCATGAAGGCTTGCCAGAGGAGCACTGGAGACTGCAAAAGACACCAAATGAACAGAAGAGAGAAAAACAAGGGTTTTGCTTACAAGTGTTGCCATGTCACAGAAGCACCAGTGACAAAAAAAAACAAAAAAAAAACAATGTCATCAAGGAAGAAGCATCTTTGTTTACGAGAAGCCATATTCATGGCGAGGAGGTTAATGCAGCCACCGTGTGGGTCTGCTGTATCAAAACAGACTCAAGAGCCTGGTTTATGCATTAGCTGGCTTATGTCTGTGCAGTATTGAGGGTTTGCCTGAGACAAGATAACAGCCTCTGTCACTGTAACACTCACAGGAAATGTGCTGCAACCCCCCAGTAGAGGCCTGCCCCAGCCCACCCCATCCCAGCCCAGCCCAGCCCGGCCCTCTTAGCTTCCCCAGTAAGGAGCAGATATGATTGGACAGCACACGGCGGCATGTCAGGTGGATGCCGCACTCCAAACTTCCCCATTACAACAACCATTGTTTTTCAATCACTGCAAAACCTGCTTCTCCCTGATCTAATGCATTTACTACCAACACTCTACTTTCAGAGGCTTGTCCATCTCACCAGAAGAGAGGAGGAAAAAAAACAGGGTATAGCAAAAAAGAGGGGGAAAACACATACATGCACATGTGTGCTTGCACACGTACACACACACATACACACACATACACATACACACACACACACACACACACACACACACACACATACAAACACACACATACAAACACACACACACACACACACACACACACACACACACACACATATACACACACACTCCGAGTCCAGCCGGAAAAGGGTTAAGATGCCCCCAATGTGTCCAGAGGAGCACCACTAGGCTGTCAGGGTTTTTAATAAAATGTAGGGAACACTGCGAGAGAAAAGTGTTGCTGTCTCAATAGAGTGACACAGACGGGGCCAAGACTGTCAATGGAGCCCCTAATGACAGAGTAAGATAATGACAGGCCCCAGTCAGAATCAGCAGGAAGGGGAAGATCAGTCTGCAGCGAGGGATGGGAGAGAGGGATGAGGGGCAAAGGCAAAGAAAAAAGATGGAGTGAGAGAGAGAGAGAGAGAGAGAGAGAGGGAGGGAGAGAGAGAGCGGGAGAGAGGGGGGGGGGGGGAGGAAGGGAGGAGGAGGAGGAGGAGGGAAAAAACACAGCGGCTGTCTTTTTTTTTCGTTCATTCTCTCTTTCTTTCTTTTCTCTCCTGTGTCTCTGGGTGATAGCTCATCTCATACATATCTGTGTGGCTGCTGCTGGGCCGGGCGGTGGGCGGGGAGGGGGGCGAGGAGGCTCTGCATTAAGCGGCCCCGGCGGATCGATAGCCATTACAACTTCTCCAGTGCCTGACACATCGGCGGGCCGCCACTGACATCTCACTCAAGGCCCCGCATTGATCTCGCCGCGCCACACAATATCCCAGCACCCCCCCATCCCCAGTTTGTGCCCGAGCCTGGGGTCTGGCTGGAATTGAATAGCGAAAGGGGGTGGAGCGGAGGGAGTGTGGGTGGGGGTGGGGATGTGGTGGTGGTGGTGTTGGTGGTGGAGGTAAGATAGAGGGACGGATGGGTGGGTGGGTGGTTGGCTGTGTATCTGGGGTGGCTGGGGGTGGGGTGGGGATGTGGTGGTGGTGGGGGCAAGATGGAGGGATGAGTGGGTGGGTGGGAGGGTGTGTGTCTGGGGGTGGGGTTGAGTGGGGTGGGGGTGAGCGTAGGGGTTAAAATAGGAGAGGGAGAGGGAGTGACTAACCAGCCACCGACGCACGAGTAAACAGCACACCCCTCGGCACATTCCTCATTCTCAATCTACTGTTTTTCCTGGCGCTACTGGCCAGGCAGAAGCGTGGATCAAAGTAAATCAAAGACCAGCCGATCCACGCTGTATATACATGCAGTCGTATGTACAAGTCGCCATGAGAGAGAGGGAGAGAGTGGGGCAGAGAGAAAGAGAGAAAAAGGAAGAGAATAATAGAGGGATCTAGGGGGAGAGAGAGAGTGAGAAAGGGAGAGAGAGAAAAAATGAGAGAAAGAGGGGGATAGAGGGAGAAATACTGAAATACTGGCGTCAGTATTGATAGCATCTCTCCTTCGCGGTGGCCGCCTTAAAATCCAGAGAGCCGTAAAAAACAAAAACATTTGCAGCAATTAAAAAAGTGGGAGTTTCTGAGAAACAAGTTAAAGATAAACACACCAGAAGAGGAAAAAATGAGTAGACAACATAAAATTAGCTGCAGTTTCGGACCAAATTCGCTGTAATTGTCCTTAGGGGATGTGAGACTTTATCTCCAGATCAGGTTGTTGACTGAGTCTTATCCCACAAAAACAGGGCCGCCATTACACCCTCTGTGTGCCAATGACATGCCCAAGAGAAGGCCTCACTTATATTCGCTCAACAGTCCAGTAAACACGACACAGCACACAAAATGGGCCAGTTTTCTGATTAAAACAAAGACGGACATAGATGTTAAATGTAAGTATTTGGCCAGCATTGGCACAAGCATTCAGGACATGTTGATGTTAAAACAGCAAAAGCCTTGGTGAATAACCCTGTCTTTGTATAACATGCATGTATGAAGACTGAAGGCATCATAATTAAGTTGACTTGTTAACAGTGGACGATTCTTAACATAAAAGCACAGAGGAACACATAAGAGATAAGTGATTTTATATGTCAGTTCTGCATATCTGAGGGGGACAGTATTTACATGACCATCATCCAGCAGACATGTTAACTTCTTAACAGTTGATGATTCTCACCACAAACGCACAGAGGAACACATAGCAGCCTGGTGATTTTATATGATTTTATTTCACTGCATGTCCTACTCTACCCAGTATGTCTATGCACGTGACAATAAAACATCCTTGTGTCCTTGTCAGTTCTGCATATCTGAGGGGGACAGTATTTGCATGACCATCATCCAGCTATTACCTTCCAGTAAATGTCAGTCACTTCACATTCCATGCATGGCTTGCCCCACTGCCTGTAACATGATGGCAACACGAGAAACCTTTTTCACCTGTGATGTTAAATGATTACACAAACTTGCACGCAATTAGTGTCCTTTTGCATGCGCGGCACAGCTCACCAAATGAGCGTTTTTGATAGAGAGCCGTGGCCTTTATGGAGGGCAACCCTAGCTGGGATCAATGGAGCGGCCCAGGCAATACATATCTGCAAATCAGTGCTGCCCGAGAACACAGGGAGCTCTCCTGTTTCTGCCTTATTTAAACCAAACACAAAAAAACGAGAGAGAAAGAGAGAGAAAGAGAGAGAGACAGACAGACAGAAAAAAAAAACGAGGCTTCTCATAACCACACTGGCAGACCATCACTGTTCATGGTTTTGATTCCTGAATTGTGCGGCTATAATTGAGAGAGGGGGGATTCCCAGCCGGAGTGCGATTGTGTGAGTGGAGGGAGGTGAATGCCCGTCAGGTGTACGGTGACATGCCACATTGTGTGGGGAGGTACCGATTGATTTTGGGGAAGCGGAGGCAGGAGCAGAGGAGATGGGCATTGGCTCGGATTGCTTCTTGGTGAACAATGATGTCGGTTTTTATCAGTTGTCATGCCAACCCAGCAAAAGAGAGGGAGAGACGCACACACACACATATACGCACACACACATACATACACACACACACACACACACACACACACACACACATACAAGCATGAAAAAGACAATTACATGCAGGAGACATTCCTTCGGGGCCTGATATGCCTTTTTGTGTTTGAAATACATGCACACAAAAAAGAAATATGCAAAGGTAAACATCCTCTGGACCACTAGTCTGGCTGCGGTGACACTGATGTTTATTGAATGCAAGGTAATTTACATCTACAGATTTAGCGTCACCCTTTTGTTGCATACATGTCATCATTGCACTAAGATGCTAATGGGGTTGAGCCACTTACTGGAGCATGGGCACAAATGGATGCATGCTGTCCATACATGCATGCTATACCGCGACAGCTCACACGTGGGGTTGCGTGTAAACAATTTGAAGGGGTGCCTATGAATAAATGCATGCATGCATCTCTGAATGCGAGCGTTCCACCAGAGCGCATCACCATTCATCCGTATGCAGGATGCCACACCGAGAGCCCTTACACAACCCCTCTCTGTGACGGAATATAGATTTATTGATTTGGATGGATAAGCTGCGAACCAGTTTCATGCTATTACGTTGGGCTGCTGCGGAGAGGAAATGTCAGTGCAGAGTGCTTTCATGGACCCTACCGCATGTCGCATGTCGCATGCTGCATGCACAAAATGGTGCCTTCAGTCATAATGCAAGGCAAGGCATGCACTTGTTACTGCTCCCACAGCCGCATCAGTGCACACTTATAAATGCATAATACTGACATACACTGTGAACAGCAGTAGCAAAAACTGCACAGATGCACACACATATGCACAATTGGTACACTTCTCTCTTTTACACACACACATTGGTACACTTCTCTCTTTTACACACACACACACACGCACACACACATACATACATACACACACACACACACACACACACAGCAGCCTGTGGTGGCAAGCAGACTGACAGCACTACCGCAATCTCCCCCCCAGCCCCCCCCGAATCTGATATTCATCCTTAATTCCAATGTAGTCTACCCGCGCGGATACAATGGCTGTCGTCACATAGTCTGGCCTCATTATGTGCTGAGAGAAGGGGGAGAAAAAGAGATTGTACACGAAGATGAGAACAGGTCTGCAGTCACAATGCACTCATTTAGCTGGCTGTGGGGTTAGGGGTGGAGTAGTGGGGGGGGGGGGGGGTTGGAGGAGGAAGGGTGGAGGACAAGAGGAGGAGGTGGTGGAGGAGTGGAGGGGTGAAAGGGTGGAGTGGGGGGGTTGCTGCTGTGGTGCTTTGCCCCTTGGTCGCTGCAGGCTGGTGCTGGACAGCATCAGGAAGAAGAGAGGAAGAGCCTCCGTGGCCCTGGAGAGGCAGCATGCAGCAGCAGAGACAGACGCTACGCTGGAGAGACAGAGACAGAGCCTCTGTGAGACAGACCCTTCCACATCCACCCTTCCTCCTCTGTGACTCCCATTAGTCCCCACCAGCACCACCACCCACACACACACACCCACCCACCACACCACAGACATGGCTCATGGCTTCAGCGCAACACACACACACACCCACACACCCACACACCACGCCACAGACATGGCTCATGGCTTCAGTGCAACACACATACACACACACACACACACACACACACACATTTCAGTGCTCTGTGTGTCATGGACGCTTCAGTACTAAAACAGATGGAACAGGTGAGGGAGACGATTTCCAATGTTATTTTTTCTTTTTTTTTAAATGTCTTTTCTGGCCAATAGTGCCACCATACATAGGTAGAATAGAACAGAGGGGGGTTGTATTTCACAGGCGTAAACATACAGTGTAATTCACAGCATGACTGTATTTGTCACTGTGTTTGTCAAACCCTCCTGTTTGAGTTTCAATATAACCTCCACAGACCTCTCTCTCTTTTTTCCCCCTGGAACCGGCTCAACTCAAAGTGCACTGGGGAGGGCATTACCTCCTCCTCCTCCTACCAAAGTACCTCTGGAAGACTAGTGCCATTTTAATCCCCATGACCGGGGGTGTTGACTTGTGCCTGTTAGCGTGAGCACAGGGTGTAGCTTTGCACTTGTTGACAGCTGCTGCATGTAGGCTGACTTTTGAAGGGGGGGACTGTTGATATCCACCATGGGGTCATCACCACCCACCACAGTAGCCCACACAGCCCAGACGGGGAGCAGGGAGCGGGGAGCGGGCAGGAGCCTGGAGGCTGGAGGCTGGAGGCTGGAGGCTGGAGGCTGGAGACTCATGACTGAAGGGGCTAAGAGGAATTAAAAAGAACAAAATGAACACTGAAATGTTTTTTGGAGTCTTCTTTTATGTTGAGAATCAAATAGATTTATGATGGATGTAGCAGTTTTTGAACAACATTTACATTTAACAGCTTTGCTTAAAATAACAAAATAACACAATGAAGACATATTCTATTTCTTTTTAAGCCTTACATTTGCTTGTGTTAATTTTTTGTCCACACTGTCTGACATGTTAGAAGATTATAGACATTATCAGTAAGGGTGCTGTATTCTAATCCTCTGGATATAATTCTAACCCAATGGACTGTTTATTAAGTTGGTTGAATTCCTCTTCGCAGTCCTCCAGCTTTCCGTTCCGTGTGTCTCTTAAAACCACACATATTCCGCTTCTCTAAATGGAACATAAACAAAATGGCACACTTGCCACAGGTGAACAAATATTAACAACCTTTTGCCAAATGCACGAATCGTACCTTTAAATACACTGAATACAGAGCTGCCTTTAACAGATCTGTGCCTTCAACTGCACGGAATTGAAACCTTTATGCGATTGAAATAAAATGCAAATCAAAACACATCAAGATAAACAACTATTTGCCATAGTAAAAAAAGGAAAAAAAAACAACCAGTCCTTCTTTTCACTAACCATTAATCCCAGACTGATATTTTACCCTTTGCCTGGGCACCCTTCAGCTGTTTAGCAGCAGTGAGCTCCACCAACAGCATGTGCTTTAAGAGGGTTTCTCTGTACCACAGGCCTTGAAGGAGCTGCCTGGAGGTGGCTAGGGAGGCAGAGTAAGAGAGAGAGAGAGAGAGACAGAGAGAGGGGGAGAGAGAGAAAGAGAGAGAGAGAGGGAAAGAGAGAGAGGTAGCCCTGACCCTGTGTGTGGGCCCCTGCCATTGACTCTGGCCCTGTCCAGGCCTCCCCAGGCCTCCCCAGGCCCCTGTCCTGTCAGCCCTGCTGGGCTCAGGAGGAGGCTGCTTCCCAAGCAGCAGCTGGAGAGCGTGCATGTGGAGGCAGCAGCAGCAGCAGCAGCAGCGGGAGTGGTGGTGTGTGGTGGAGTCTAGGGTGGTGGTGTGTGGGGTGTGTGTGGTGCGGTGGAGTCTAGGGTTTTGGTGTGTGGTGTGGTGGTGTGTGGTGGAGTCTAGGGTGGTGGTGTGTGGTGTGTGGGGTGGTGGTGTGTGTGTGTGTGTGTGTGGTGTGTGGGGTGGTGGTGGAGTCTATGGTGGTGTGTGTGTGTGGGGTGTGTGTGGGGTGGTGGTGAAGTTGGCAGGGCTGATAATCAGCAGGGGAGGATGTGGGAAGAGGAGCCCTCAGGGGGTCAGTGAGAGGGGTGTGTGTGTGTGTGTGTGTGTGTGTGTGTGTGTGTGTTGGGGGGCACAGGGGGAGATGTCTGTGATCTTACAGGCCCAATCAGAGCCAGGAGTGGAGCCCGCAGGGGCCTCGGCCTGTTCAACAGTGCAGACCCCACTCAGCTGTGCCTCACCACTCAACAACATCTTGGACACAGAGCAGGACTCGTTCTCTCCCTCTGTCTTTCTCTCTCTCTCTCTCTCTCTCTCTCTCCCTCTCTCTCCGCTTACTACTCTCCTCTCTCTCTCTTTGTCTGTCTCTCCCTTCCCTCACTTTCTCTCCTCACTCTCTCTTTCTTTGTATCTCTCTCCCCTCCATTTCTCTCCTCTCTCTTTGTCTGTCTCTCTCTCCATTCACTTTCTCTCCTCACTCTTGTTACTTTATATCTCTCTCTCCCCTCAATTTCTCTCCTCACTCTCTCTCTTTGTCAGTCTGTTTGTCTCTCCCTTCACTTTCTCTCCTTACTGTCTCTCTCTCTGTCTCTACCCTCACCTCCTCTCCACACTCTTTCTTTCTCTCTCTCCTCTCCTCCTCTCCTCTCTCTCTCTACCCTCACCTCCTCTCTCTCTCTCTCTCTCTCTCTCTCTCCCTCTCTCTCTCTCTCTCTCTCCCCTGCTTTCTGTGCGTGTATATCTGAGGTACAGACCCCTGGTCCTGGCCAGCGCTGTGCCGACGGCTCCTTGCCACCTCATCAGCGGCCAATCAGGGCCTCACAGAGCAGCAGCGGGGAGCAGCTCTCCTGCAGGACAGGCCTAGTGAGCCTCCACTCCACCGGACGAGTGCAAATATGGAGCTTAACGCTTCACAGCAGGGATACCACAGCCCCCCCATCACACACTTCCCCACACACACACACACACACACACACACACACACACACACACACACATACAAACACACACACACACACATACAAACACACACACACACACACACACACACACACACACACACACACACACACACACACACAAACACACACACACACACACACACAGCAGGCAGAGCTCCTCAGAGGGTCCTCAGTGATGCGCTTTTGCTTTTCACTCACACACAGTGACTCCCGTCCACACCCCACTGAGAGCAGGAGGGGGGGGCAGAGAGGGGGGGGCTTTAGGGGGCCTGATTTATTTCTTAAAGCAGCGATCCTGTGATAGATAATATCCCCACCCCGACATGCCATGAATAAGCTCTGAACACTATTTCACTGACTGTATACGTGTGTGTGTGTGTGTGTGTGTGTGTGTGTGTGTGTGTGTGTAAGCGGAGCATCAATCTCTACACACACGCTACACGTGTCTGATTGTCTGTGGTCGTTGAGCCGTGCAGGCACCTGTGGCCAGGGTAAATCAGAGACCCCCCCCTGGCCCAGCCCCAGACCCCCCCATGCCTGCCCCCCCCCGCTCCTGGTGTGGCCTCCTGGGTGAGGTGGGGTTGCACGCGACCGGCTCATCATGGCCGGGCTCCGTGGCTCCGTGGCTCCGTGGCGGGCCGGCTGACAGAGCGGCGTGATGGAGAGCGGGGAGCCTCTTCCGGATGGGTGGGGTCAGCACCAGGCCTGATTACACAGCTGCCTCCACCTGGCACACACACACACACACACACACGCAGGGTCGCTCCACTCAAGAGAGGCTCTGCCCACAGACACATGTACACAGCATGTACTGTGTGTGTGTGTGTATGTGTGTGTGTGTGTGTGTGTGTGTGTGTGTGTGTGTGTGTGTGTGTGTGTGTGTGTGTGTGTGTGTGTATGTATGTATGTATGTAGTATATGCATATATATAGACACATGTATGTATATATATAAATATAGTGCTATAGATAGATAGATAGATAGATAGATAGAGAGACAGACAGACAGACAGATAGATATATACATGTGCATATGTGCACCTTTACATGCATCACACAACAGAAACAAAGTCAGTGTGCCCAGTGTGCTCCCACAAAAGTTTTTAATCATGAGGTTTCGGGCACACGCCCCCTCATCAGCCGTGAGAAGGATGTGCGTGCGTGCCTCAGGTCTACACACTTCCCCGCTTACATGTGTACCAAACACACCTACATCCGAGGGCTGAAGAGCACCAATGATCCGTGCCCACATGCACAAAGATAACAAGACTGATACATATTTGTATTTACCCATCTGACAGACTTTGGGTAATCAAATCAGATTTAAGTAAACTTTGGGCTACCAGTGGAAACAAGATGTCAATGTCCACCCTACAAATGCAAACAAACAAACAGGGTCTACTTCCGCGCTGCCTCAACAGTTCAAAGCTGGAGGACATAAACAACAGTGCTGACTCACTGGTTAGTCACACACACACACACGGAGTAAAGATCCTCCCAAACGCTCCACGACACTGCTGCTCGGTCCATGCTCGGTCAACTCTCATTGACGTCAAAAATGTTGTGTTGTCTGTTTAAACCCAACAACCCGTAGCGGTGTGGCTCTCAGTCTGGCCATGTCTGGGGCAGTGGGCATGAAATAAAATTGTGTTTTCATTGATAAAAGAGAGGGGACCGACATGTCTTCAGTGCTTTGTGTAGCTGTGGAGTGGGGTTAAAGACTGGCCCTCACGCTCCTGGGGCTGCAGTCTGCCAGAACAATGTGGGAATACACAGAGGAAACAGCACATGGAGCTCTGCCTCCCACTCTTTCCTTTTCCCTTCTCTCTCTTTCTCTCCCTCTCTCTTTCTCTCTCTCTATCTATCTTGCTCTCTCTCTCACACACACACATACCCACACCCACACTTACCCTCTGGTTCTCACTCCTTCCTCTTCCCTTCCTTTCTCTTTCTTTCTTTCTTTCTCTCTCTCTCGCTCTCTCTCTCTGTCTCACACACACACACACACACACACTTTCCCTCTGGTTCTTGTTCCTTCCTCTTCCCTTCCTTTCTCTCTCTCTCTCTCTCTCTCTCTCTCGCTCACAGACACACACACGCACATACACACTTATCCTCTGGTTCTCACTCCCTCCTCTTCCCTTCCTTTCTTTCTTTCTTTCTCTCTCTCTCACTGTCTGTCTCTCTCTCTCTTTATCTCTCTCTCTCTCTCTCTCTCTCTCTCTCACACACACACACACACACACACACACAAATACACACACTTACCCTCTGGTTCTCGCTCCCTTCTCTTCCCTTTCTTTCTCTTTCTTCCTCTCTCTCTGTGTCTCACACACACACCCACACACACACACTTACCCTCTGGTTCTCTTTCTCTCCCTCCCTCCTTCTTCTTTCTTCCCTTCATCTCTCTTTTTTCTCTTTCTCTCACACACACTTGCCCTCTGGTTCTCTCCCTCCCTCCCTTTCTCATACACACACACACACACACAAACACACACATACACTTACCCTCTGATTCTCTCTCTCCCTCCCTCCTTCCCTCTTTTCCTCTGTTTCTCTCTCTGTTTCTCCCTCTCTCATACACACACACACACACACACGAACACACACACATTCTTACCCTCTGTTTCTCTCCCTGCTCGTTCCATTTTTAACATTTCTGCAATGAGTCCAGAGAAAAAAGCCGCATCTTCACAGGCCATTTCACACGGCAACATCATCAATCACAGCAGACAGGCAGCCAGCGACTGCACCTTCTCCCACAGCCCTTTGTTTCACATCGTCTGTTTGACCTCCAACATTCTTACCAGATGAAGACGCACACAATCAAACAGTATTCTTTGGATGTACGTTGCTAAAAAAAAATTAAATGAAAATAAAATAAATAAAATTGGGAAAAGAAATACAAACAGTGGATGGTAGACTTTTCATTGGACAGATGCAAGTGCGGTTGCTTTGGCTCTTGTTTGTCTGGCAATGGGCTTCTCTGGTGGCCCTTTTTGGGCTATTCTGGATTACAATGAATCTGCTTGTTTTCCCCCAAGGACACTGGGACCAGTGCTGCCATGCTGGACAAGGGCACATTCTCAAGCATGTATCAGGTCAAGCAAATGCCATCAAAGAAATAATATTGATGATGTTGATGTTGATGATGATGATGATGATGATGACAATAAAACTCGCACACATTACCTTAGTACCACAGCAGGAAACTTGTGACTTCTAAAGTAACAAATGCACTTAATAATGCATTGTGTGCAGCCTACACAGACTACACTACACATTCCACCATGTTCTGGTAATGACCCTCGGTTAAGTACGCGGAAGGATTTGTGGTCTGTGGTTTGGCAGCAGATGGGACTCTGGGGCCTGATTGGTCCAGACGAGGCTGCGGTGGGAGCCCAGGTAGGGCTGGTCAGCGAAAAAAAACATCCTTTCATTTTGTGCAGATCCCTCATTTTTCACTGACATATGGTATAATATACTGTAATATAGTATGGAACAGTTCGGCTGTAATTGTAATTCATTTGTTATATCAGGGACAGTGTGTAATAAAATATGAACCCTGTGTATCACAAGGAAAAATGCATTGCACCAGGTTTTAGCACAAAATAAATCGTAAGGTCTAAAGTTGATGTTCTACTTGTGTTGTTTATTTAATGTACACATGCATCCTTCACCTGTCTTCATGGGGGCATTACATGTGCATTAGTTTCTTGCAAACACATTCAATGACTGATCTAGTTTTCATTACCTTGTCAGTGCAAGCCAGGGACGGGGTGGGGTGGGGGTTGAAGGGGCAGAATTGGCTTCATATAAATTGTTTACTCGTTGCTCGTACTATTTTGTTGGTTGAATTCATGCATTTATGCATAAACACATTTCATTTTTTACATATTACACATTTCACATACTAATTTATGTATATTAATACAATGGTTTAGTTTAGCCCTACAAAGGCAAAGAGCAGTAACTGCATAATCAGTTAAGACTGAAAATTGACTTTATAACATCTCCTTTGTCCTGTGACTAAATCTCTTGCTTCTGCCTATCAGGAAAGTACATAAAAACATCACAACTATTATACCTACAACATGTTTGACAGGGCAGTGTGACAACTTTAAAGGCATTTTTCTCAGTTTCTATGTTCCCGTACTTACTGCACTTTGCCTTTGTAGGGCAGATTTAGGGCAGGAGGACTCATAATGACTCATGATAATGACTTATGAATAAAAACACAAGTAGCTGAACTCTTTGGAAAAAGGATGGGGCAAAGCTCTGGCCAGACGTTTCAGGAAATGGTCCATGAGAAGAGCCTTTCTCAACTGTATACTGCATATCTGCAAGACAGCTAAGGGGAGATTGCACAACTTCTTTGGGTGGGTGCGTCAGAGAAGATCCACAGGGTCACCAACTCACCAAATAAAGCAGACTCCCGCACATGTCCCCATTTGCAGTAGAACTATTTTATTGTGCAACGTTTTGGTCACATGACCATCATTAAGCAATTCTTGCACAATAAATCAGTTCCACTGCAGATGAGGACAGTGTGCAGTTTTTGTTTTGTCTGCTTTGTTTTTGAAGTTGGTGACCCTGTGGATCTTCTCTGACGCACCCTGCTCCGTCCAGACGACTTGTGCAATCTCCCCATAGCTCTCTTCCAGGAGTGTTGATGTGACAACCTGTACTGTACCAACACCCCCACCACAAACACACACCCCTCACTCCATCCCCCAACCCCAGCCCCCTCTGAGAGGATCAGGCAGCGGGGAGAGTGGGGGCCCTGGTACAAGAGGCAGGGTGGTGAGATGGAGACCTTGGAGACGGCTCTGACCCACCGGGCCCTCGGCCCTGGGCCCTTAGGGGTTAACCACCCCCCACCCCAGCCCGCCAACCTCCGCCAGCCAAGCAAAATACTCTGAGAGGCACGTAATTACCAGGACAGTCAAAGGCCATGTGCAATTTCCAGCCCTATTTACACAGTTGAGAAACACCCCGCGAAACAGCACCAGCGACAACCGACCATTAAAGACCTGCCAAGGAGAGCCAGTATCTAGATAGCATGGCTATGGCTAAGGCGGCTTCCACACCAAATACAGACCCTGTTTTAGAGCTTCAAATAATTCCTTAATTGTAAAGTGTAAAAATATTTGAACAAATTAAGCCCCAACCAGTGCTTAGAAATAACTAGGTGCCACAGTGAGTAGACTGTAAGTAGTCAGATTAAATACAAGATTAATAATAATAATAATAATAATAATAACCAATCCAGCGTTTATTTGGGACAGGAATGCATTGTAGAGGATAAAGGCTGTGGTTTGACTGGAGTCCCTCACTGGCTGCAGCTGAACATGAGAAGCTGGTGCAGAGCCCCTCTACCCCTCTACCCCCCCTCTGAATTTGTGCAGGCTTCTCCTCTGGTGGTGTGCTGGGTGGATGGTGTGTGTGTGTGTGTGTGTGTGTGTGTGTGTGTGTATGTGATGTGTATGTGTGTGTGTGTGTGTGTGTGTGTCTGTGTGTATGTGATGTGTGTGAGTGTGTGTGTGTGTGGTGTGTGTATGCGGTGTGTGTGTATGTGTGTGTGCGGTGTGTGTGTGTGTATGTGTGTGTGCGGTGTGTGTGTGTGTGTGTGTGTGTGTGTGTGTGTATGCGGGTGCTTCGTGGCCCCCCTAACCTGCACAGCTGTTCCCCAGCTCCAGAGCCAGTCCAGACCCCAGAGCCTCCTCCCGCACCGGGGCGCAGCGAGCCCGGGGGGCACAGCACTCTAATAATAACAACATTCAACATGCAGGGCTCAGGTCAGGCACGGCGTGACCCTCCCCATCACACAGCTCCGGAGCTCTGGACAGGAGCCAGGCCGCCCTGCCCGCCCCACCCCACCCCACCACGCCCCATCCCACTCCGGTGTGCTACGCTCCACTCCGCTCCGCTCCAGCCCACTGAGGCCGTCCAAGGGGGTCTGTGGGTGGCGGAGCCCTCAGAGGTCTCCCTTTCACTTCCTGCCGCCCCCCCCCCCCCCACCCCGCCCCGTTTCCTCCACACCCAGACCCCCCCCTCAAACCCCAAACCCCCCCCCCACCCCAAGGGCTTAAGATTGATCTGCGGCGCATTCGCAAGTTGGCCCACCATCCCCCACCCCCCATCCCCTATCCGCATCCCAACCAACCACCCGCACCACCCACCACCCGAGTTGCTAGGCAGTGGGGGTCACCTCTGAACTGTGAGGTGTGCGTGGTCATGGCGCGGGTGTGTGAGACGCTCCAAGCAAGGACACCTGTGGAAGGCAAAATAAATAAAGATCAAGTGCACGGCCGTGTAATCGACAATGACAACATGTGGAACTGATCAATGCAATCATTACAAATCTCACCCTCGTTGGGTTTCACACCAAAAATGCAACGCACTGAGAGCAAACAGATGAGGCGCACAGGACGCTAATCTCAACAGTGCATCTGATCTGAGCTTGCAGTGTGGGATGATGAACAGCGGCGAGGGCTGTTGCTGTTGCTAGGAGACTTTTCTGAGCTCAGATCCCTTCCTTAGGACTGTTTGTGTCAAGCATAGATTACTTGCCATTTGTCATTGAAAAGGTTCCATTTTCACTCAGTAAGAGAAAATGAAGAAAAAAATAATCATCTTAACTCAGAGAGAACTTCGGACATACAAGACCAGTCATTGTCTTTGCTAACTCAAGCTGTCCTCTCCCATTTCATATGATTTCATTTCAAGAAGAGTCTGGAGTTTTTTTTATCTCATACACATCAGTCATCCTTCATTATCTGCCAAGGCCTACTGACTCCTAGCTGAGCCTCCACACTCCTACCCTACAGGCCTGATCAAAAGATAAACCCACAGCATCATGCCCAGAGGCCACCCCCACAGGAGCTCCAGCAACTGAGCAAGTGTCTAGAGGACATTGTGTTGTAACGCCAAGGCCAACATAAAGGCGTGTAAGACCTGTAAGATCTGAGGGGGACCGTAGGAGTGAGACTCTGAGGGGACTCTGAGGGGACTCCGAGGGGATGCGGCTAACTCGGGCGCGCTCTCTAAAAGCCCCGGCTGGAGAGACCCCCGCCAGCTGGCCGCATTACAGCAGATCTGCACACAAAAGCCCAGCGGTGCAGGCAGTGGAGGCAGTGGAGGCAGCGCTCTCCCCCCCCCCCCCCCCCCCCTCTCGCCCGCGAGGAGGCTGCAGGTTTAGACTCTTAATTACTGGCACTCCGCTGCTCAGCCCGAGCCACATGCTGCTGGCCACTCCAGGCCGGGGTGGTGTTGGGGTGGGGTGGGGTATGGGGTATGGGGTGGGGTGGGCAGGAAAATGGCCGGTTGGAGGCTTCCAGCTAAGACACAAAGTGCTGGAGCTGCACTGCCCCTTTGGCCCTCCTGCGTTGGACATGGAGCCTCTCCGCTCTCCGCTCCCACTGCTCACGCTCACAACGGTGGCCAGGCAGAGCCTTGCCCACACAAGAACACACCAGAGGATGGCTTGGACTGTGAGAAAGAGAGAGAGAGAGAGAGAGAGACAGAGAGATAGAGCAAGAGACAGGGACAGAGACAGAAAGAGAAAGTGAGAAAGAGAGAGAGAGAGAATTGGGAATGTGAAAGAAGGCCAGAGAAAAAGTAAAAAAGGTAAGAAATGATACGTGAATGAGTGTGTGTGGGTGTGTGTGTGAGAGATGGAAGAGAGTGAGGGAAGAAAGAGAGAGAGAGAGAGTAAATTCAGAGTGAGAGTGTGAAAGAAGGCCAGAGAAAAGGTAAAAAAAAAGGTAAGACATGATGTGGGAGGGAGTGTATGTGTGTGTGTGTCTATGTATGTGAGAGAGGGGAGAGACTGAGGGAAAGAGAAAGAGAGAGAGAGGGTGAGAGACAGCAAGAGCGAGAGAAAGAGAGGCAGCGTGAGAGAAAGAGAGTCCTGTTAACAGAATAAAAAAAGCGCCATCACCCGAGCATTGTGAGGCTGAGCAGACAGGCAGGCCCTCTCACAGACAATGAAAGCCGCGGCCCGCAGCAGCTAAAGGACAGGCCTCAGCATTGGAATAACAATCTTGGCCGTAAAGCAAATAACAAAGAAGTGTTTGTTATATCGGAGTGTTTGGAGTGTAAACACTCTGGGCTTCCATGCTCGGCAGGTCCGAGAGGTCGAGCGACGGCGCATTATGGTTTCTCACACACACCGCGTACCGGGGGAATACTTGGCCCCTAATTAGCGCGCTGCATCTGGCAAATTTCAGCATGTCTCCTCCCAGCATGTGCAACATTCCTATTTACTTACTAAGTTTGGATATGCCCCGAACCCTCGCTCGCGCGGCTTCAAAGTGGTTTTTCGGGGAAACTCTGGAGTGACTGTTTCTCTCCACGGTCGTTGATTGGCACACGGAATTGGCCATCTCAACTTTAAATATTTTTCACGTCGGGGGTCGGGGT
Source organism: Setipinna tenuifilis (assembly GCA_030347295.1). Taxonomy (NCBI): domain Eukaryota; kingdom Metazoa; phylum Chordata; class Actinopteri; order Clupeiformes; family Engraulidae; genus Setipinna; species Setipinna tenuifilis. The sequence goes on from CM059269.1 coordinate 8,161,786, forward strand.
CGGCGTCGGGGGTATGGAATCCCCGAGACGTGGGATTAGAAGGAAGGACAGTGCGGCTTGTGTTTCTGATTTTTCTGAAGAGTGTGAGCGTGCCCTTGTGCTGTGTGTGTGTGTGTTAGTGTGTGTGTGTGTTAGTGTGTGTGTGCCTCTGCGCTTGTTTACACTGAGTGGCTCTGTCCCTGTGGAAACGGACTCCTCGTTGGCTCTCTCCTCGCCCCAGCCTCTTCCCAACATTTGATATTACTCAGCATTTCATGGTAAACATTCATTCAGCCTGTAGTTGGCCTCCCACCCCCTCACCCACCGACTGCCCCCCTCCCCCCCTCCCAGCCTGGGCCAATATCCCCACCACACACACACACACACACACACACACACACACACACACACACACACAGCCCCGACTGCCCCCCCCACTCCCAGCCTGGGCCAATATCTTAATGGCGTCTTGTGGTTCGGGCTGTGAGTCAAAATCAGCACTTCAAGACATGAGAAAAACAGAATCTGAAGTCAACAGACAGAACTACTATATTACTGCCATCTTGTGTTATGAGTGGGCCATATTTACAAACTCAATCAGATGAAGTGCACATTTACCAGAGTCCCCGGGGATGAGTCTCTCGCTGCCTATTTAAAAAGCAATTTGTTCAAACTTCGGGATGAAAAACAAGACGTGTCACAACACACAACTTATTTGCCAGTAAAAAACGCAATGCAAAAAAATAATAAAACTACTACTTCTTGATTGTAATTTCAGTTATAATATAGTCATATTCACAGCTAGCCAATTATAATGGGTAATATAATCTGACACTAAAATTACTGATAAATGCTTTAAATGTCGTAATACTAAAGGAATTAAAGGCAAAATAACTTCAAAGCACCGTAGCAAAATAAGCTATCCCTTTAAGAGCACCATTTGGTGTGGAGTCAAGGGTAGCCTGTGCACATGGTCCTGCAGGCCAGATCGTCCACCTGACAAGATTAGCCAGCGTCTTCCTGTCTCACTGGGCCGATGCTATCGCAGCCTGCCTCTGTGCAGCCTTCCTCTCCCATAGGCCCCTCTGACCAACCCCCCACCACCACCAGCACCACCACCAAGGCAGGCCAGTGCAAATTAGGCCTTAATGTTGCCGTTTTAATTAGAAAACTGCATTGGGGCTACCCCCATGCTGCCTGTCCTGTCCCTGCGCCACATGGCTCATTTCAAAGATGGATGCCTGTGCTCAGGACCACCGTCACTCCTGATGAATCGCTCCATGTCAGCCAGGCTTGTCTTCCGAGGCTCCGTGAATATCATTTCGAGTTTTTCAGCCCACACTTCCCGCCGTTTGTTTATGTGGCCACATGGCGATGTGCACTTCCGAAAGGTAAATGAAAGCCAAATGTAGTCCGTTTGAAAGCATTAAGGGCCTCGCTTGCTCCGTCTATGTGATGCCGCAACTCGGCGTCACGTCATCACGTGGCACCCCAGGAACCAGCCTGGCTATTTTTAAAAACTTTCCCCGCTACGGGATGAATATGGGTAGATATGCTGCCTTGAAAACAAACATTGTAATGTTCTAAATTGTGTCTGCACCTACGGTAACATTCTGCCATCCATCATACTCTTCCGACAGTTAGTAACATTTTCTACGATGTTTGGTGAGTGCACGCGCTAACATTGTACCAATGTTACGTTAGGTTCAAACATTCATCATTCTTACAACAAACACAGTCTCAGACATGATTTAGGTACGCAGCAACAACAACTTTATTCTGTGCTAAACATCTCTTACATGGTATCATCAGCAATCTTGTTTAAAAACTTACATGTTCCACCAGCGTAGTTTCAGCATGTGTAAAGGGAGCGCGCACCTTCACTGCTTGATTTTTATGCCGAAGCTCCCTGTGTCGGGCACGTTCGCGTTCACGAGCGGTGCGCGTCCTAGGCATTGGTAGAGCCCGGTTGACATGATTTTGTGCATATTGTACTTCTATTCATTGAGTGTTCGCTCATAATGTGCAATTATTTTACCTGTGTACGGTAAATATGTTTACATGGTGCATTTGTGTCATTTTGTTTGGATTACGTTTGTAATGCTTGTTTTTACCCCCGTCTCACCTGAGTAAGTGGAATGGTCCACTGGAGGCGCGGTAATTGTTCTCTGTAAAAGAGCTGCTGTAGTCATTCATAGTTAGGCTAGTGATGTGTATACACCTGTTGCATGGTAAGCCTCTATCTCAGTGTTTGAGATTTTCCTGTGCGCTATTATTAGCAGTATTTGGTTTTGTCTTGATTATCATTTTGACTTTTTGTCTTTTGAAAATTCTTTTTGTTTATTTTGACCCTCGTGTCATTGTTTATTTTTCTATTGTTGGGTATACATTTGCACTGTATATATTTGCACTGGGTGACCCCTGGCTGGGAGTTTAAATAAATCTCCCTCTCAACAAGTTCCTGTGTCTGCGTCTGCCTCAAAAAGACCTCCTGTCACGGTACCCTACGACATTTTGGTGGCAGCAGTGGGATCCAGTGCCGTGAGGATGAGGCGTGGTGCGCTACAACAACCTAGCAGCAGGAGCGAGGTGAGACAGCCAGCGGCTCAGGGTGAGCCCACAGTCAGGGCAGAGCAGCGTGAGGGAGATGAGGAGCGGGCACCGCCATCTGACGATGACAGCAGCCTGGATTTCGAGCAGGCGATGCGGCGCTTCATGCAGCGGCAAGCGGAGAGAGATGTCAGGTTCGAGAGGGAAATGCGGCAACAGGATCAACGCTTCAAAGCTCTGCAGCACCAGTTCAGCCAGCTGCAGGCTTTTGTGAGCTCGGAGCAGTTGGATCAGCAGTCCCCAGAGCCATCAGCATCACAGCCGCCTAGTAGGTCTGCATCAGCAGCCAACGTGCTTGGGCGAGCGTCTCCAGGAGAGGGCAGCATCCCCTCCAACCCAGTTACTGTGTCGGCGTACTACAGCCCCACCCCACCTCCCATGGCATGGGCTACACCCAAAATGTCCCCATTTGTGGAGGACGAGGACATTGAGCACTACCTCACCACGTTCGAGAGGATTGCTATGGCTAGTCGCTGGCCTATGGATATGTGGGCCGTCTGTTTGGTGCCTCTATTGACAGGCAAGGCCCGAGCAGCATATGTGGCCATGGACATAAGAGAAGCTCAGGACTACGATAAAGTAAAACGAGCTATTCTCGCAAAATATGAAATAGACTGTGAGACCTACCGGCTGAGGTTTCGCTCCAAGGAGGTGCTGGAGGGAGAAACGCCACGGGAGCTACAGGCAAGGCTGCGGGACCTGTTTGAGAAGTGGGTCTGTCCACGGGAACGGTCCAAGGAGGAGATAGCTGAGCTTTTGATTCTGGAGCAATTCTTGTGGATTTTAAACCCTGAGATCCGCACCTGGATTAAGGAGCACAACCCTCGGTCTGCCACACATGCGGCGGAGCTAGCTGAGACCTACCTTTCAGCCAGACGTGGACGTCGAGGCCTTCAGCTGGGCTGTGTGGATACTGGCACCAGGAGAGAGCAAGGACAGATGAGAGACAGTGGCCGTGCAGCGGGTAAGTTTGTGGGTGGTACTGGTAGGGAGTCCAGGAAGTACAGTTACCCCAAGGACAGACCAGCAGCACAAGGGAAACCTAAGCCCACTGTAGTCTGTCATAAATGTGGTCAGCCAGGACACATTAGACCAGAATGCCCTTTAGGCCAGTCCACTGAGTCTAACCTCTGTTACACTCCCCAGCCCCATAGTACTAACCCTATTGGGCCCAGCAGGACAAGCGTTACCATCCCTGTTAAAATTAGGGGGAAGACATGGGAGGCAATGTTAGACTCTGGGAGCAGTCAGACGTTTGTGCAGCGGAAATGTCTAAGCCCACAGCACATCATGGGGACGGGCAAAGTAAAGGTTAGGTGCATTCATGGAGATATAAGGGAGTATGACACCACAGATATTACCCTTGACATTGACGGGCAGGCATACTTACTCTGTGTTGGTATTATGGATGAGTCCCCATATCCAGTGGTCGTAGGACAGGATGTCCCTGTTTTAGCAGACCTCTTGCAGAGTAGGGATGTATCTGCTACTGCTTATGTCACCACTAGGGCACAGTGTAAGGCCCAGCATGACCTGTCACAGGGGTGGAGTGAGTTGCCTTTTCCAGTGAGGAAAGAAAAAAAATCTAAGGCTGAGCGCAGGTGCAGCAAGGTTCGAGGTACCACCATGGTGGAGGAAGTCCCTCAGCCCCCAATTAGTGAGGATGACCTCATAGGGGGGAATTTTGAAGCTATGCAGCAAGCTGACCCTACCTTAAAGCCCCTGTTCGGTAAAGCCATTTTACCTGAGCAGCTGCTTGAGTTCCAGGCTAAGGGAAAGGAGTGCTACATGGTGAGAGAGGGAAAGCTGTATCGTATCAGTGAGGATGGCGAGCAGTTAGTGGTGCCTCGATCTCTGAGGAGCACAGTGCTAAAGATGGGACATAGCGTGCCCTGGGCTGGTCATTTAGGACAGCAGAAGACACTGAGCAGAATAGCGCAGAGGTTTTGTTGGCCAGGATTTTATCAGAACATCATTGATTACTGCAAGTCTTGTCCCGAGTGCCAGTTAACCTCTCAAGCCAGTAGGGGGACCAAGGCCCCGTTAGTAAGTCTCCCCATAGTGGACGTTCCTTTCACCCGCATTGCAATGGACATAGTCGGCCCACTGGAAAAAAGTAGAGCAGGTCACCGATACATCTTGGTGATCTGCGACTATGCAACAAGGTACCCCGAAGCTTTTCCCCTTAGAAACATCAAGGCTAGGCAGATAGCCAACTGTTTGATACAGCTATTTTCCAGGGTGGGTGTGCCTAGGGAGATTCTAACAGACCAGGGGACTAATTTCAGCTCCAAGTTCCTAAAACAAGTGTATGGTCTCCTAGGTATACGGGGTATTAGGACCACACCATACCACCCACAGACCGACGGCATGGTTGAGCGGTTTAATCAGACGCTCAAAGCCATGCTAAGAAAATTCGTGAATGACTCTGGCTCTGACTGGGATCAATGGCTTCCCTATCTTCTTTTTGCTTACCGGGAGGTGCCCCAGGCGTCGACAGGCTACTCCCCTTTTGAACTCCTGTTTGGACGGCCTGTGAGGGGCCCTCTGGACGTACTCCGGGAGGCTTGGGAAGGAAGTCAACAGAGCCAGCAAACTAACATTGTCAGCTATGTGCTACGTATGAGGGACAAACTCGAGCAGCTCACCACAATGGCTCACGAAAACATGGCTAAGGCGCAGGCACAGCAGAAGTCGTGGTACGACCGTAGTGCGCGTAGCCGTTCCTTTGAGCCAGGACAAAGAGTGATGCTGCTGTTGCCCTCAGCAGAGAGCAGCCTTTTGGCCAGGTGGCAGGGCCCCTTTGAGGTTCTGCGGAAGATGGGTCCCGTCACGTACGAGATTTCCATGCCTGGACGTCGAAAGCCTCAGCAGGTGTTCCACATCAACCTGCTGAAACTCTGGCGTCCGCGGGAGGAGGTGCCTGGCAACCAGCTGTGGGCCCGTGCCATCGAGGACGAGGAGGAGCTGCAGGAGCAGTACTTCCCAGTCGCTCGGGGGGAGTCTACACCGCTGGAATTGAGCCATCTGACTCCACGCCAGCAGAGGGAGCTGCAGAGGTGCATCCCCAAGGGCCTGTTGCGGGAGGAGCCAGGGAGGACCTCGATGACCCAGCACAGCATCCGTCTGACATCACCAGGACTCATCCGACAGACCTGCTACAGGGTGCCGGCCAAGCTCATCCCGGTGCTGAAGCAGGAGGTGCAGGCCATGTTGGAGGCAGGGGTCATAGTGCCTTCACGCAGCGAGTGGTGCAGTCCTGTCGTCCTTGTGCCAAAGAAGGACGGTAGGCTGCGCTTTTGCGTGGACTTCCGCAAGTTGAACAGCATCTCTGCGTTTGACCCCTACCCCATGCCTCGGGTCGATGACCTGATGGAGCGGTTGGGGAAGGCCAAGTTCCTGAGCACACTGGACATGTGCAAGGGATATTGGCAGGTGCCCCTCACTCCAGAGGCTCAGGAAATGACTGCTTTTCGTGTGCCTTCAGGGCTGTACCACTTTACAGTCATGCCCTTTGGGCTACATGGTGCCGCGGCAACCTTTCAGCGCCTGATGGACCAGGTGCTGAGGGGGGCCGAGGAGTACGCGGGCGCCTATATTGACGATGTGGTGGTCTTCAGCTCCACCTGGGAGGAGCATGTGGGCCACCTGAAGGACATCTTTCGCCGGCTTCACCAGGCTGGGTTGGTGGCCAATGCCTCCAAGTGCCATCTGGGCAAGCCCGAGGTTTGCTACTTGGGCTATGTCCTTGGAGGTGGTGTCATCAGGCCACAGCTCAGCAAGGTGGAGGCCATTCAGAATTGTCCTCCTCCAACCACCAAGAGGGGCATCCGGTCCTTCTTGGGACTGGTTGGATGGTACCGGCGTTTTATCCCAGACTTTTCTAGCCGGGCAGCTGTCCTGACGGACCTGACGCGCAAGAACGCGCCCAATAAGGTCTGTTGGACAGAAGCCTGCCAGCGGGCCTTTAAGGATCTAAAAGACTGCATGTGCAAGGACCCTGTACTACAGAGCCCTGATTTTGACTTACCATTTGTGGTACAGACTGATGCCTCGGGTGTCGGTCTTGGGGCGGTGTTGCTCCAGGGCGAGGGTGAGGACTGTAAGCCCATACAATACATCAGCAGGAAGCTGTACCCCCGTGAGACCAGGTACTCGACGGTAGAGAAGGAGTGTTTGGCTGTAAAATGGGCCTTGGACACTCTGAGGTACTACCTGGTGGGCAAAGACTTCGTACTTGAAACTGACCACAGAGCCCTGCAGTGGCTCCATAAAATGAAGGACTCTAACGCGAGAGTGACTCGCTGGTTTATGGCCATGCAGCCTTACCGCTTTACAGTGCGGTATCGGACTGGGAAAAGCAATGTGGTTGCTGATTATCTGTCCCGCCTCTACGAGGAGGGTCAGTGTTAAGGGGAGGGGTGTGTGATGCCGCAACTCGGCGTCACGTCATCACGTGGCACCCCAGGAACCAGCCTGGCTATTTTTAAAAACTTTCCCCGCTACGGGATGAATATGGGTAGATATGCTGCCTTGAAAACAAACATTGTAATGTTCTAAATTGTGTCTGCACCTACGGTAACATTCTGCCATCCATCATACTCTTCCGACAGTTAGTAACATTTTCTACGATGTTTGGTGAGTGCACGCGCTAACATTGTACCAATGTTACGTTAGGTTCAAACATTCATCATTCTTACAACAAACACAGTCTCAGACATGATTTAGGTACGCAGCAACAACAACTTTATTCTGTGCTAAACATCTCTTACATGGTATCATCAGCAATGTTGTTTAAAAACTTACATGTTCCACCAGCGTAGTTTCAGCATGTGTAAAGGGAGCGCGCACCTTCACTGCTTGATTTTTATGCCGAAGCTCCCTGTGTCGGGCACGTTCGCGTTCACGAGCGGTGCGCGTCCTAGGCATTGGTAGAGCCCGGTTGACATGATTTTGTGCATATTGTACTTCTATTCATTGAGTGTTCGCTCATAATGTGCAATTATTTTACCTGTGTACGGTAAATATGTTTACATGGTGCATTTGTGTCATTTTGTTTGGATTACGTTTGTAATGCTTGTTTTTACCCCCGTCTCACCTGAGTAAGTGGAATGGTCCACTGGAGGCGCGGTAATTGTTCTCTGTAAAAGAGCTGCTGTAGTCATTCATAGTTAGGCTAGTGATGTGTATACACCTGTTGCATGGTAAGCCTCTATCTCAGTGTTTGAGATTTTCCTGTGCGCTATTATTAGCAGTATTTGGTTTTGTCTTGATTATCATTTTGACTTTTTGTCTTTTGAAAATTCTTTTTGTTTATTTTGACCCTCGTGTCATTGTTTATTTTTCTATTGTTGGGTATACATTTGCACTGTATATATTTGCACTGGGTGACCCCTGGCTGGGAGTTTAAATAAATCTCCCTCTCAACAAGTTCCTGTGTCTGCGTCTGCCTCAAAAAGACCTCCTGTCACGGTACCCTACGACAGTCTAATAGTGTGTCTGCCCATTAGCGTTTGTTCAAGTCGATTTAAAAAGCCGAGCGTTAAAAGAAGGGGGAAAGGCATTATAAATGAACGCAGCAGATGAGGATGACAAAAAGTGTGCATATTTCACCGAGGCCTTGCTGCCGAGTTGAGACAAAGTTGTCTTTGGAGTTTGAAACTGGATCTTTATCGAGCTGTGATACAGGAAAGGCTTGTTTACATTTTCAGCACTACCTACATACATCACTTGTGACAAAGAATAACAAAGCCTGCAGTGGAACTGTTCAATCACTGTCAATCACTATAACCAAACCAAATGTACACAGCAGTGCTTTGGAAAGCAATGTCACTCCGCGTTCAAAACAACATGTTTAAACTGTTATTACAGTGGGCTTGCAAGCCATGCTCTAGACTGTTATTCTTCTACAGATTAAAAAAAACATTTCCTCAGTGTGTATTCCAAAAACATGTTCAACCACCACATAATCTACTACAGTAGTAATAAAGATACTTTTTCTACTTACGTAATTTATATCTTCTTACTTACCACATGCCATTACTTTTTGGCACATTTATTTTTGTTCAGTGGAAAAGATTTCAAAAGAACTGTCTGCAAATAAACCAGCATTACACAAACTGTACAACACTGGCGACAACAGATACTGTTTATCTCTAGTCTACTTTAAACCGGACAAATGACAAAACCCTTTGCTGACTAGACGACTTAACCACCTGTGTTGATGGTTACTCTGGGTGGGGGTGGGTGGGTGGGTTAGCGTGGGTGTTTACAGAGTTTACACAAGCAATCTCCAGAGGTCTCCTGAGAGGGTATCAGCATGGCCACTTTCACCACGTCTCTGCCAAAAGGGCAGGGCCCATATCGGCCTCGCGATCTCCACCAGCTCAACAACAGCAATCAGTCTTTTTGCTGGCGTGCGCAATTAAAATATGTCAAACCTAGTTTCTTGAACAGTGTTTTGGTTCAGCTTGTCAGCGCGTCAAACATTATCTAAAGGAGGCCTCTTTCGGAGAAGAAAAGGAAAAAGGGCTCAGTTTCAAGGAGGGTGAGTGGGGGCCAGAGTCCCCAAGGCATGCGAGAGACCTGGGGAGGCAACAATGGGACCAGGAACATGATAAGGAGCAGAGGAGGGGAGGAGGAGGAGGAGGAGGAGGAGGAGGAGGAGGGAGACAAGGAGAAGATGGAAAGGGATGGAGGAAGAGGGGGCCGGGGGGGTTTGGGGGGGGGTGGTCTCCGGTGCACTCCGTTTTCAGTTCTCCTGGGAACTCCAGAGACTAAGACGTCGGGATTCCTCGGGTCAGGTATCACGCCGGTGGACTCCTCCTGCGCGGCTGGGCTTGCGTCCAGCTCCGGCTCCCTCCCTTGTCTGTCTGTCTCTCTCAGCTGCCTGCATGAAAAGGCCCCCATCGGGTAACAGAAGCAGTGGGCGCCCATGCCAGCCAGTGAAACAGGAGAACGCAGCCAGGGATCCCAGCTTCAAAAACCGGCGGTGGCCACAAGACACCCGTGATGAGACCCAATTTGGTTTTAATCTCTTCTCCCCCCCACGCCCGCCCCCCGCCCCTCCGCCCAACCCCCCAACCTCCCTTTCCTCGTTTCAGGAGGGGGCTCTGTGCCGATAAGCAAAGAAGACGGCTATTTACAATCAAATCAAGCGCTGGACGAGCTATAAAAAGATGTGCATGTGATGGAGAGATGGAAAAATATGCCAGGAGCCTGGAAGGCAAGCCGTGAAAGGCCAAGCAGTGAAAACGGCTGTAATTTAACCTTCCTCCTCTCTTTCCCAGGTTGGCTCCGACTCGTGACTACGTGATGGATGGGCATTTGTCCCTTGAATGGCCAAAGAAAACACACACACACACACATACACACACTCACTCACGGCTTTGCTGGTGCATCTCCAGTAAATGGCTAAGGCCAAGGCAGAAAGCAGGACTGGTGAGACTGCCTGCCTGCCTGCCTGCCTGCCTGCCTCCCTTGTGATTTCAATCCTCCCAGGGTCTGAATGGTACAGTCACTGCGGTGAGAGAGTAGCCCACAACAGAGGACAGCAATATTACAGTTTACAGAAGGGTCTGAGTGATTCTTTTCTAAACATGGTTATTTTCCATCCGACAAACCTCTCTGAAGACTGTTTTAACACACTTCGTGACTGAGGATCAGATGTGAAGCCAACGGTGTGTAATACAATGGGCCTAGGCCTCACAGCAGAGTACACACACACCAACCAGCCACGAGGATGATTTTAAACTCCTCACGGCCAACAACAAGGCTACAGCCCGGGTCACACCACTCCAGGACCAGGCGGCACAAATTTGGGCAAATTGTGAAATTACAGAGCAGTTGCTCATTACAGCAAGGCAAAGTGTAGGTTGGTCAGTAGGCCTACTCTGTTCTCTCTAAAATACCATTAGTAGAAACAATTTCAGCAACTCAAAAAAGCAAACTCAGACTCTGAGGATCAGAATACAACAGGCTCTCTGACCGGAAGAAGACCGTAAAAAAGTTGACAGTTAAGCTTAACAGCCAATTAAATCACACCTTTTCCAACAACATGTTGATTTCACTGGAATTGTTTATGGTTCGGTCAAAGCCAGTAGGTTGGTTTTCGCTTAACAAAACTTGTATTATACAAATACACCCGTTAGACCACATGCTGAATTTGATGCTGAATTTAAACTACAGTATGTCACAGAAGTGAGTACACCCCTAACATTTTTGTATTCTTTTTATTATATCTTTCCATGGGAGAAGCCTAAAGATATAACACTTTTCTACAACGTAAAGTAGGCAGTGTACAGCTTATATAACAGTGGGTGCAAATTTGCTGTTCCCTCAAAATAACTCAACACACAACCATTAATGTCTAAACCACTGGCAACAAAAGTGAGTACACCCCTAAGTGAAAATGTCCAAATTGTGCCCAAAGTGTCAATATTTTGTGTGGCCACCATTATTTTTTTAGGTGAATCATTCACCAGTGTTTGAACCATGTGTGCTAATATATATTTGGTTAATAAATTGAAACCTCTGATTTATTCTCGCATGAGCCGAGATGTTACTGTGGCCACCAGATTTCCTGGATTATGGCTATTGTAATTAGATTAATGTGGTAATGTGTGATTAATGTGTCTGAATGCATCTGTGCTGTTTGGGTGACTTCAGAAGACTACCTCATGTTCTTCTTTTTCCATGTAGGTACTTCTTCTGTAAAACTTTCACATCCATTACTTTTGTGTTCCTACACAAACACAAAAAGTATAAAAAGAAGAAAAGAAAAGAAGCAGACCCCACATACACACCAGTCGCTTCAGTAGAATTGCATCATAACATGTATAACTGTAGCAAATAGTTTTTTAAAGTCTTTGCACTGAATGTATAAGTGTATGAGAAAAGGAAAGAAAAATGCTGATTTGATGTTCCATTCAGTCTGTGCACTGTTCAAACGTCACACCTACTCCGTTTTAAAGAGCTGTTCCATAATAGAGCAATGAAGCCAATGGAGGCAGGAGAGGCCAGGGGGACACAAGTGGATTCAATTAATATTAGACATGGTCAAGTATTCGGGGTTTCTGTGTGTTATATCTGAAGAGGAGAGAAAAATGAAAATTAACCCACAGACCTTAATTTTTTAACTGCAATGTGCAAAAGTACCAGCAGAGATGGTTATTCATCACAATGATCCGTGTAAGTGGACTGTGCGGTGGCAAAGAGGCTTTAAATTGATAGGCATAACGGTCATTAGCGAAACACTCAGCGCTGCGCAATCAGAAGTTACATTAGCCACAAGAGGGTGCACAAAAAAGAAAATTGTAATGTAAATTGATTTGGTTAACTATGGCTTGCAAAACTAAATGAGTGATCGTTCATCAGGAGTAATGGATTTCCTTGGCACTGGCATGAGCCTGTGTTTGCTCCCGCCCCGCCCCTACTACAACTGTCAGACAACCTGTTTTTAGCAGACAGTGGAGTTTAGTACCCTGACCCTTAATTTGGTAACTCAACAGGGGGTTTTTCTAAGTACACTGTTTTAGTAACTAACCCACATAAGTGAAGTCAGAGCACAGGCGTAGCCAGAAATCATAAAATGGTTGGGCCCAGAACAAGTCAGGTGGGCCTAGCCCAAAACACATAGGTTACTGTTATAACTGAAACAGTCAATCAATCAATCAGACAAAATGAGCCTTCTGATTGGGTGGGCCTGATTTACAAGTGGGTGGGCACAGGCCCACCCCAGCCCACCTCTGACTACGCCTATGACTCAGAGTAAATAGCAATTCTTCCAACAGTCCTACAGCTTAATCTTCTTAATAAAACAAAAGCACACAGGACTCCTTTATTTAGGTTTACCACTTGGTCTAAGTTAACATGTGCAGGTAAGTGACTCACCCTGCTTTCCGGAATACCCTGTTCAAATGAAACTTCATGGCAGTAGCATGAGGTATGTTAAATTCTTACAATCTCTTTACTGCAAGCTAAGACCCATGAGAAGCAGCTTATATGAGACGAAATTTGCAACTGAACATAATGAAAATGATTGTGAGGGTTTAAAAGAAAAACTCTTCACAGACCAATGTACAAAACGTTTTATTTTCAATATGAAGTGCTTCAAAATCTACTCATCTTCACAAGAGAGGAAAAAAGAGCTTTACCACATATATTCTGCAAAAAAGAAATACTTACTGATTCTCACATACAAAAAGTAAATTTTCTGTTTTCTGTTCTTTTTTTCTTTTCCTTCCTGAGAGGGCTGAAGAGTCTAGGACATGTGACTATGGCCTGGAGCTGATGTAGCATCGATCACAGAAATGTCACAGGGCAGGTGACAACATATGGGGACAATGAGGGAGGTGGGGGGGTGTGGGGATGGGGATGGGGGGTGGGGTCCTCTCCCACTGCAGGGAGTGAGTCCATTGATACACAAACACACACACACACACATACGCTCACACACAGACATTGGTCATAATCATTGATCGAGTAGCGAGCATGAAGCTGTGTGTTTGTGTGTGTGTGTGTGTGTACGTGTGTGTGTGTACATGTGTGTGTGTGTGTATGAGTGTGTGTGTGTATGAGTGTACGTGTGTGTATATGAGTGTATGAGTGTGTGTGTGTATGAGTGTGTGTGTGTATATGCGTATGTGTGTGTGTATGTATGTCTGTCTGTGTGTGTGTGTATGTATATATATATATATATATATATATATGAGTGTATATGTGTGTGTGTGTGTGTGTGTATATGAGTGTACATGTGTGTGTGTGTGTGTGTGTGTGTGTGTGTGTGTGTGTTGCGGTGGGGCACTCAGGCCCGTGCGAGCCGCTCGATGATCCTGCGGTACTCGGTGAGCACCTCCTGGTAGCCGCGCTCCAGCTCCTCGTGCTGCAGTTGGGTGTCCAGCTGGTTCACCTGCGACAGCAGCTCCTCCGGCCGCAGACACTTGCGCATCTTCGTCATCTCCCTCTGGTTTTTCTACACACACACACGCACAGGCGCGTGCACGCACACACAGGCACACACACACACAGGCACAGACACACACACACAGGCACGCACGCGCACACACACAGACACACACGCACACGCACACACAGACACACACGCACACGTACACACAGACACATGTACACACAGACACACACGCACACACACAGGCACACACACACATGTACACAGACACACACACAAAAACACATGAGTATAAATTCATGCCGGACTGCAGACGTATAAATCGAAAACATCGATGGCTACTGCAGAGAGGAGAGAAGCAAAGAATGTTTACTGTAAATGCACCCGTGTTGCTACTAACATGGGGCAACAACAAATGGAAGCCTTCCTCCCGCAGCAGACACACACACACATCCCTGTATTTCATTAGCACCTCACACCACCCCAGCCTCATGGAGGGATAGAGAGAGGAGAAGAAGAAGAACGGAGAAAGAAAAAGAAAGAGATTCTATAGAGGGAGAGAGTGAGAGAGAGAAAGAAAGAGAGGGAAAGGTGACGTGGGGAACACTGTAATTGAGTCTGCAAGAGTGCTGAAAGGCTCGGGCCACGGACCAAGATTCCACACCCGCATGTCCTACAGCACTGCATGCAAAAGAGCCTCTTTCTCCACACACACACACAGACACACACACACACACACACACACAGACACACACACAGAGACACACAGAGACACACACAGAGACACACAGAGACACAGACACACACACACACCAAAAAAAGGGAGAAAACGCAGAGCCGGGTGGAAACATGTAATGGCCAACACATTCACAAAGAAAGGGGAGCTGAGCTGCAGCATCCAACTACTGGCCAAACCTCCCTGGGAGAAAAACCTGCATCTGGCCACCAGATCCTTCCCTCCACCCCGCCCCACTCCGCTCTCCCAGGCAAATTCTACTTCCTCCATCCATCCCTCCCCACCCCCTACTGCCCCCCACTAACCCCCCTTCTGCCACCCCCCTCGGCCCCAGATTTTCCCCTCTTGCTTTTCAAAATGTGGTTAGGCTGCTGTCAACAATTCTCCACTGGTTAGTGTCGAGCTGATATGTTGCTCCGAGAGAGTCGTCAGAGAGGGACCACATGTTGAATTTTTCGGGACTAAATGTTTAAGTTTCTCAAAGGACGCAACCATGTTGCAGATTGCAAGTTTATGCCAGAGAGAAGGGGGGGTGGGTGGGGTGAATTGCTGCTCTGCCAGACAATGCAGAGAGGTGCAAGAGTTCACAAAATGACACATTATGTAATAAATGTTGGGTATATTTTGTAATTTTGTTGGTTTTCCCTATGGGTGGAGAGTTACTGGTCACACTGTTTTTTTTTTGAGGCTGAAATTTTGATTTGAACTGATATGGAAGGACATCTATGGGTTGTTTGTTTTTTCTTCCTTTCCTTTTTTAAAGTGACTGATGAGAGTGATGACTGATGAGTGAGATTCTGTTTTTTTTGTTGGCTTGGGCTTCCATAAGCATAACGTCCCGAAAGTAACTGAAGCTAGAAGTGCAAAGCAGCCCAAGTGGTTCCCCGGTAGCAGTGTGGCCAGCGGTGGGGACCCATGTGGGGGGGGGGGGACTTGTTGCTTAGGTTCTCCCCACTGTCAGTGTGTGGAGGGTGGGCTGTGCAGGGCTGTGCTGTGCTGAACGGACACTGCACCACACTGCACTGCACTGGCACACACACACACACACACATTCCTCTCTGCAAATTACTTAGTGCAATGAGATGCAAATCCTAAATAATGGCCTGGGCTTGAATGGAAACAAGTCCCTTGGTAGCATCAACGGCCTCCTGGTGTGACCCATTGTACAGGCCCAGGCCCGGGCCCAGAGCCTCAGCCATTCGCCAGGTTTCCCCCTCCTCTTTGAGGGGAAAGATGAATAATTTATTTCTTTAAATAAGATAAAAAAAACGCACACGGGGCAATTAGCCTCTGTACATGTCTGGATCTGGAAGCGACCAGGATGGTGGAGGGGCCAAGATGAAATAGGGTGCAAGTTTCCTGATCTGGAGACACACACACACGCACACTTTCATTCAACAACACTACTGACACAGGACAAGGCATTACCTTATACATTGTGGGGGATTTTTGTACACTATAATGACACGTGATCGTGGTCTCTCTCTTTCATGGGAATTTTGTGTATTCACATGGTCTTTTCATAAACACCCCACATGAACAAACTGCAAACCATGTTAACAGGATGCTGCCGTTTCTGTGCCATGTTTCTCTGACAATTCACTTGATCCTGAGGAGGAACTACATACCTTATATGGCCCGAATAACCGCTTTTTGACCTCCAGCCGGTACGCCCGGGCCTTCTCCTCATCGCTCATGTCTGTGGCTCGCAAACGCAAGATCTCGTACACCCGTCTGGCGTGTTTCTAATGGAGAAGATGAAAATAGAACATTAGAGTCCTCAGCAAGCAGTAGCTCCATGAACGCACACAGGCGAAGGAAAGGCAAAGGCACAGGCAAAAGGTGTGCGTGGGCAGCATAGCAGACTCACAGGTCCTGTAGGTTTTTGCACACATTAAAGTACACAACACACACAAACACAACACACACTCTAACACACAACCACACACTAACACACACACAACAAAACACACACAACCAAACACACACACCAACACACACACACTAACACACACACACTAACACACACTAACACACACCACACACACATACACACACATACACACACATACACACACATACACACACATACACACACATACACACACTCGTTCACTTCATCCACCCATGTTGCGGACGTCAGGCTGCGATAATCGCCCGCAAACAAGAGGGGCCCGGGGGAGCTGTGACATAATTGGGGCTGGCTAAATAGTGGCCTAAGTGTGCGGCGAGGGAAACTTCCCCGCGGAGGCCACTTTGAGGTGAATGCGCGTATGCTACGCTCTGCTCTCTGGGTAGGGCAGGGCCTCCCGCTCTAATGGCCTGCTCTCCTCCGGAGCCGCAGAGCAGAGCAGAGAGGATCATGGGAGTGTGCTGTGCTTGGAGGACGGGGACACGGTGTGGAGAAAGAACATAAAGACTGAAGGGGAGGGGTGTGTGTGTGTCTGTGTGTGTGTGTGTGTGTGTGAAAAAAAAAGTACTTTTCAGAAAACCTTACTGTTGTTTTTTGGGGCTTTGTTAGCCTTGTGTTGTTATCTGTCGTCTGTGTGGTGTGGTTTTTGCGTTGCGTTCCCCCTGCGGTAAACTACCTTGTTTATCTTTAACTTCTCCTGCGCCTCGCGGGCCATGTCCTCGCTGAAGCCCAGGAAGAGCTTGTCGGCGGAGAAGGACGGCAGCGCCTGGCACAGCTTCACCAGGACAAAGTCGCGCAGCTTCACGTAGTTCTCCGACGGGTCCTCGGCTGAAAAGAGGGCAAGAGGAAACGCTGTTTGTCAGGCCCATTTGGCACCGCTGAGCTCCCTGTGTCATGCAAAACATCCACATCACTTAAGCAGAGACAGTTACAAAAGGGGCGCAAAAACAGGTAAAGTTTTTCCCCCTTCAATAGCTTCCCTTTTCATAGAAGTGCACAACCATTCAACGCATTTTAGTCTTGCTGAAGGCTAATTTGACTGCACCGGTTCCTTACGCAGAAAGGGATGGAGGGAGGGGGAGAGGGAGGATTGGAGGGAAGGAGGGAGGAAAAAAAAAAATTAATAATTGCACCATTGTTGAGGGTGTGATTGTGTCAGCATGTGGCAAGCACATTTCTGCTGGAAACGAGCTCGCAATTTACATACATCCGACCCCCACTCTGGCCCTCGCCTGAGAGCGCTGTGGCCAACCAGGGCCTAATTCTACGGTCAACAAATGCACCGCCTCAGGAAACCTGCAGCCCAGGCCTGCACCCACTTCCAGCTCGGGGGGGGGGGGGGGGGGGGGGTGGGGGGGAAAAGGGGGGGGGGGGGGATAGGGGGTTACAAACACAGCCATCTTTGCATCTTGGTGCTGTCGGTGCTATTGGTCACATTTTACTGGCCAACAGAGGTGTAGTTGACAAGTTGTTTCCTAACCATCTTTTTTGTGATTTTAGTTAACCCTGTAAAAAATTATCCTTCCTTCCCAAACATGAAAAGGACATCCACCACAGGAAAGGTACTCTTTTTTTTTTTTGAGTCAGAATAACATCCTTTCAACTTCAAGCATTCTAGTTTTATATTTTCTTTGAAAACAAACAGTCAAGTCCCTCTCTCTCTCTCTCTCTCTCTCACTCCAAAGACCGATTTATAGTCCAGATCTGTGTTCTGAAGTGTTGGTTTGATTTTCTTCTAATTGATTTAAAGAACTGTTGTTTTTTTTGGTTTGTTTTTGCCACTAGCACAGAGCTATCAAAAGCCTCTGGTGCCGCAACATCTGTCGCCAACTTTATATTTTTATCGAGTGACATGTTATCGCCTGGACTATATAAATTGGTCTTAAAACACACACACACACACACACACACACACTCTACCTGTGATGTCCTGCACTTTGGGCGAGGTGCAGTAGAATCTGTGAACAGTCTCCAGCAGCTGCGCTCCGTGGCCCTCTCCTTGGAATGGGGGCAGGATCAGCATTTGACTGTTCAAAGAATAAACACACACCACACACACACCACACACACACCACACACACACCACACACACACCACACACACACACACACACACACACACACACACACACACACACACAAAAACATGAAAGAGCAGCCTCCCTGACCTCTGCTCCAGAGCACCAGGTCACTACACTCTAGCCCTGATGGGACACACTTCTATTTAGCCGGGTGCTCTAACAGCTTCGCCTCACAGACAGAGGCCCTGTGCTTAATATCAGGGTGCGGCGAGGAGGAGAACAAGAAAATAAGGCACATCAGGTAACATTTCAAAGTGACTGCTTAGTCACATAAATCAATCCTAAGGAGAGGACAATATTTTTTAACAGCGCAAAGCTGATGACCAGTTTGCTTTCATCCATCCCAAATGTGTGTGAGTGTGTGTGTGAGAGAGAGTGCGTGTGTGTGTGTGTGTGTCTGTCTGTGCTTAAACACAAAAACATAATGTGTGGCCAAGCTATTCAATTATCATCAAAGGCTTCTCTCAATTGATTTGACTGTAGCAGACTTAATGAAAAGTTACGATTGCATGCCCATCAATGGATCATAGTCACTGCTGAAAAAAATAACCAACACTACTTGTTTTATTATTTTTTAAATAAAGATGTTGATTACTTTATCATCCCTGCTATAACAAAACCAAGCTGCTTTATTGGATACATAAGCCAGTAATTTGGGACATTTCAGGACAAGGAAGACAGAAATGTATAATTTTCCCTTCCCTTTCTCCCTTTTTCCACGGCACAAAGGGAAAAGGCACGTGCTTCCCTGGCAATTACCTTACACGTGGTCGGGTTTTGTCTGGGTACACGTAGTAATTATAAACTGTCATGTAGCCAACCGTCGCAAAGAGAGTCTCCCCGTCCTTATTGTACTTCTCAAATCTGCAGATGAGAGAAACACACACACACACACACACACACACACACACAGGCAAAGCAGGTCAATTACAGGCACACTGCCCATGTGGAGTCCATTTTGCCCCCACCCAACCCAACCCCAACCCCAACCCCCACCTCCCCCCACTCCACTGCCCTGGTTTTCGGTGTCAGCATGTTGCAAGCTCGCAGACCCAATTGGTACACCTGCTATGGGCTGAATGCATTATGCACTTAATTGGAGCACTGCAACTTAGGGTAGAACAGGGCGGACGGGGGCGGACGGGGGTGGGTGTGTGGAGGAGTGGGTGGAGGAGTGTGGTTGGGGTAGGGGTAGGAAGAGGGGTGGTGGTGGTATGGGGGTGTCTAGCCTCTCCAAATCACTTCAGTCCATTTGTCCATTGTCAGCATTAATAGGTGGCGGGCAAAAGAAAACACTGGCGGAGGCTCTTTTTACTGTTTGAGATTCCATTCAGTGTTTCAAAAGACAACAGTATTCAATTCAGCTCGCGGGCCGCCACCAAAATGGGGCCAAAAAATGGAAAGTGGCCGGGGGAACAAAAGGGGGTGCTCTCGGCAGATCAACAATTCACCTCTAAGCGGAGGAGGAGGGGGGGGAGGGGGGTGGAGGAGGAGGATAAGGGGGTGGGTGGGTAGGTGGGGGGATAATTAAAGAGGCCTGGTAATTGGGCACTAGTGCCACAAAGAGAGCCACTGGGCTCCGTCCAGGGAATGTAGGGGGTGGCATGTGGACGGGGGTGTGTGGTGAGGTGGGGGGCTGAGGTGCGGGGTGTGGGGGTTAGGGTGATCTGTGTCAGTAGCCTGGAGGAGACACTCACACCAGGAAGAAGTCCCAGCGGTCGTCGTCTACGTCGATGAAGCTGGCCGTCTCGATGAACCACATGAGGAACGTCTGCAGGCGCTCGTGGTACTCGCGGAAACCAGGGCAGGAGAGGTCGGCCTGCAGGGAGGGGAAAGAAAGGACACGGAGGATGTCAGTATCCTTTTACATCACCAGTCAACATAGCAGAGAAGGACACCCAGGTGTCTCCCTGGAACGACTATACAAAACAGAGGATGATCAATTTCATGACAATGGTTTAACCCGTAAAAGGTTTTGATCAAATGCAAGGTATATAACTGTGTCAGAATTCCGCAAGCTACACATGTCTGGATTTTTATAACGATTTTAGTTTTCAAAACTTTGCCAAAGGCAGAAGGCAAAAAGCAAAGCTGCATTTGAGTCTTGTAAAAGCACCCAGTCACTGGTCACAGCTCGATATCTTGTACAACTCTCCACCTGCTGCCAAATACTGAGTCCAATCTATTATGTCTGGGGCTGCACACTCCATACATTATTGAGCCACTTACATCAATACAAGACTGGGCTATTTCTTCTTTACCTCGCCACCCTACCTCCACGCTGCTGAGAACATTTTTGCTAAGGCTAAGGATAAAAACATAAAAATAAAAAAAGCTGTTGTGAAAAAAAAAACACAGATATTCGGTTCAAGTCAGTATGACACACTGCCAGTTGTTGTTTTTTTTTTTTTGGTAGTTGTGCTTCCCAGGGTCAATTGAGGAAGAAGGCCAAAAAACAAGACTTAGATAAGAAATTTTGGGGGGGGGGGGGGGGGGGGAAACTGTGGGCCACTTTAACATATTGCTTAAATGATGTAAATGACAGTGTATGACAATTTCTTCTATTACATTACATCCAACATGGTCTGGCAAGACTGATTCAGTTACTGGCTAACTGTAGCAACGCAGCAGATGAAACGTTCCAGCACATTTGTGGAATGTTATTACATTTGCAGTGTGCCTGGTGGGCCTAATCCAGTTGGAGTGTGTTCAAACAGCACATGTGTGACATACTTTGTGGATCTGATAGGTGATGTCCTCCCCAGCGTCTTCATTGTGGATGCTGTATGTGTGGATTAGGCTGCCGAAGGGCTTAAAGTTGCCCTCCTTCTCCAGCAGGGAGACGAAGTCATCCGTGTTGCAGCAGAAACCCTGCGGGATGATCTCACGGATTTTACCCTCCACGTCGTCCGGCTAGGAACATGAACACACACACACACGCACACGCGCACAAATACAAAGACCATTGTGCATCAGGAAACTTTCTTATTTCCCTTTTAAATAAACTCCAATGTAAAAACACAATACAACTACATTCATTTAAAGCCTTGACCGATATAGAGGGTCTGGCAGTTCCAATATGCATTCACATTAGTCGGGTCATCTGCACCCATAGCCTGGGTATGAACAACGGTGGCAACAAAAGATTCTGATCAAACTACTGCGCAACACCTTCAGCTAAATACCCCGTGGCCAGGCCATGGCCAAGAGCAAGCCCTTAAAGATAATTAACACAATAGGTCCAATCATGGGCACTTGTTTAAAAAGAGAAGAGGGCCACTTATTTTAAATAAAAAGGGAAAGAATAAGAGGTGAGGGAAATTCAAAGCTGCACAAGGTTTTCCATGGGCATCTTTGTAAAGAGCAAAGAATCAATGTGGCAATCAGGCCACATCTCCGAGGAAGAGAGACACGACACGCTCGGGCACAACTTCTGCACTTTCGCCCGCCGCTCACGGCCGCTTCCCGCAATCACAAAGGAGAGGTAACCGAATATGCGGCCATTGTTCAGTCATTAGGGTATACTTCAGACCCTGATTGACACCGAACACGTGGAATTAAACGGAAAGAATACATATTTTTGGTGGGGCAGAGGAGAAAGCCATTAGGCAATTAAGACTGTCAGCTGAGCAGGCAGGCAGACATGGGGCCCTCCACACACAACCCCCCCCTCCACCCTCCACCCCTGGTGAAAGACCACTTAATTCAATACATTTACTACTTATCCTAAACCATGAATATTTGATGAAGTCCCCCCACAATAATGCATCTCTGCTTCTCACTGCGCAATAAAATGTAATGAATTGATCTCAACTTAACAAAACCCTGGGCATCAATAATTGCCTCCTCTCCTCTAATCCTGGCAAGTGAACTCAATCAAATGAATCTGCCCCCGCGATTCAAAGAGACGCGTGGACAATGGGAAACCCCCCCCGCCACCTTCCCAAGCCTTGTCCCCCCCCCACCACCACAACCATCCCCCTTTTGAATTTTTTTTTCTTCTTTACCCAGCAGAATGTGCGGTGAGTTCAGCTGTGATGTTTGCATTGTATCCATTTCCAGCAGGACTGACATGAGAACACTCTGCATTAACTTGCTAAGCAGCCCTTTCACACCATTTACATGTGTGATAGGCATTACCTTTGTGCCCAGACCCTTGCTGCTCACCATTCACAACAGCGAAATGAAGAAGGCCCGAACAAAATGCCCCACAAAAAGGGGGCCAGTGCATCACGCTGCTAATTCCAACCCCCCCCTAACTCTCCCCCCCACCCCTCTCCCTCTTTCAGACATCAGCTAATATCCAACTGGAAGTAATGCACCTGCAGCTGAATGGCTCCTCACTATTGTAATTGTTCAACTGCATTGCGGAGGGATAAGGGACGCCTATGAAAAGGCCAAGGACAAACAAGTCATATTGCCGGAGATCTTTCCTGTGTGCCATGTACAAATTGCACAATCTTCCCCACAAAGAGAGCCATTATTTCAAGATGATATTATCTCACAATGCGCCTTCAGAAGTTTTTTTTTGTCCATTTTGGAATAGGATATTATCTGTAAGCATGGGGGCTGACAATGGGAGTTTTAAGTGAAACACACAAAGCTTGTTTCGTTTAAGCAAAGATCCGTTTTAAAATTCATGGAAATAAATAAAAAAGCCTAATAACTCCTAATTCAATTCTTTGATTTCATTCTTGTCCTAAACTGTTAAGTTGTTTTAGACCATTATGCTTCTGTGTCATTTACTTGATTTACGTGATTTTCAGGACACTTAAGTGATATTTTGGATGCAACAGTAATTGTTATTATTAATATGTGTTATTATATGTAAGGGCCAGTTATGTTACCAACTAATAGACAAGATTCCATCTCAGAGTTGTGTAAACCTGAAATGGTAAGATCTGCTCTTATGAGAGAAGTCTGCTTCACGTGTTTTGCTCTCTCTCTCCACCTGTATGATGCCCTCTTCTGTTTCATGGGAGTATCTGAACCGTCAGCATGGAGTGTGAGTGTGTGTGAGTGCGTGTGCGTGTGTGTGTGTGTGTGAGGGGAGCAGAGAGGTGAACGCAACCCCTCCCAAGCTCACCGGGGGCCACCAGGGCCTGGGCCCTTATGCATGTTTACGCAGAGCTCAGAAAGCTGCTGGGGAGTGGGGGGGGGGGGGGGGGGGGGGGGGGAGAAAGGGTGAGGGAAGTAGAGAGGGAGAGAGAGGGAGGGAGGGGGGGCGAGAGAGAGGGTAAGGGAAGTAGAGAGAGGGAGGGTGAGGGAAGTAGAGAGAGGGAGGGAGAGAGAAGGGCAGAAGGGCACAGAGAGAGAGAGAGAGAGAGAGAGAGAGAGAGAGAGAGAGAGAGAGAGAGAGAGAGAGAGAGAGAAGTGTACAGAGAGAGAGAGAGAGAAAGAGAGAGAAAGAGAGAGACAGGCAGCTGCAGATTGAACTCTGGCTCCACCAAACTCCCCCTTCAGCAAATGCCTCTTACCAGCTGTACCACAGCCAGGCTACATGAACACAACATGCACACACACTCACACACACACCTGCATGCATATGCATAATCACACTTGCACACAGACACACAAGGGCTCACACACGCACTCTCTTTGTCCCTACTTCACTTTTGAGGACTGACCTTCTGCTGAATTTGCCCTTGATAACTACACATCTAAAGTCAGAGACTTTGGAGACATGGGCCCAAAACATGCAATTAAAACATGCAGGGTGGGCCAAAAGAAAAAAAAAGAGACCACTTTTCAGACGAGTGTCTCCAACACAATTTTAAACCAAATGCAAATTAAAGCTTATTCAGTTCTCTTTCCAGTGATAACATGGTTTATAACCATGCAAGCAATGGTATGACCACCATGGCCATTGGATGGAAAACTACCTATTAAAAAAAAGTTGCCAATTGCTTTTGGCTTCTTAATCTGATCATGTTTCCTAGCTTTCCAACTTACCACATCATTGAAGATTAATAAAAACAGGCAAAAGTGGCTCATTTTCTCCCACAAAGTTCAGAGGGGTATGGCAGTACAAAAAAATCGATTAAGCCATAAAAGGTTAGTTTAGAACAGGATCTGAACCTCTCACTTCTGGCAGAATTAAAATGTGAGAAAGCATGTGGCAACTGCTTTTGCAGGGGTAGTTTTATTCACATGGCTTTAGTGAACATCCCTTCCTCTCATGGTCATAAACCACGATATCACTGGAAAGAGAACGGAATAAGCTTTCATTTGCAAGTTTTTAAACTGTGGTTGCCTAAATGATTGAGGAGAAAGAGAGAGTCATAGAGTCCAGTTTTTCTGCTCCACCCTGTACATGGCCTTTGCATAGTTAAGGATGATCGCTTTTACAAATTCTACTGCACACATACAACATATTCGGCATCCTACATCTCTCCATACTGTGAGAACAGAGTGATAAACCTTTGCACATGATGTAAGCGTAAGTTCTCATCTAATTTCAGGATAACACAAAGGATGTTGAGTGCAAAAAAAGCACAAGATTTGAATTAAAAACAAAACAAACAAACAAAAACCATGCAGAGTCTCTAAAGCTTCATGCAAGAGAAATTTAAGACTTTAAATGCCAGTGTGACATTTCAGACAAAAAAAACGATACAAATCAAATTTTTCCAATTTAAACTTCCCCAAGTCGCCACTTTAAGTTATTACCTCAACACAGTCAAACTTCTCCGTGACCTTTGAGGAGTATTTCACTTTGAAGAGCGTCGTCAGGTTGCCAGCGCTGTAGTACAGTTGAATCTGAAGTCCCTTGTACCCAAAAGCCACCTCACTGTAACAAAAAACAAAAACAAAAAACCTGATTAGTGTAATCTGCCAGATGATATAATTACTGCAATGCTTCATTATTGTGTGTTTAAAACAAAAGGTTGCACAATTACAGTCCAGTCTAATCGAATCTAACCTCTAAAAGGGGACCGTACATGGCTTCCCCGTACATGGCTTCCCCATCAATCCCCATGTCTCTTGTACATGCATGACATAGCAAATGTATTCCACAGAAGTCACTTTTCCCCAAGTGACTACAAATGAGTTACTGCTATTCTAGTCATTTTTGTTACTTTTCTTCTGGTACAATGTGTCAGCTTGTACTAGAATGTTAATACAGTGTTTTTACTGGTGGTAAACAAACACCATAGAGGTGCCTTGAGGAAAACATTCCAATTTAGTGTGATAAATTCAAGCCTTTGTTTTTCGAATCATTACTCTAACACAGTAGTTCTTAACCTGGGTGAGTCAGTCTCAGGGGTTCGGTGGAGCCTCGGGGGAACCGTTAATGCACGGTTCATTTTGTGCACCAGTAAAAAAAAATCATATATTTTTTACAAATGAAGGGTTTGGTGAATGAGCATATGAAACTGGTGGGGTTCGGTACCTCCAACAAGGTTAAGAACCACTGCTCTAACACCATTGTTTTCATTAACAATCAGCACAATGTGGGTGAGCGGACTAGTGTGCCAGTGTTTCAGACAGGGGCTAGACTCACTAGAGATATACACTATGAAGCATGTTCATCTGCTGTAGTACATCCCTAAATACATATTGGTGTGAGTCAACATGCAATGCTCATTTAAAAAGATTACCACAGTCCTTAACACTGAATATAGCATAACATCAATGTTAATAATAGCCTCTCCTTAACTATGAAAAAGAGATCCATTTCTTTTGACTTCTGTCTTACCTTGTCACTGCACGATTTTTATTGTAAACCACACAAATGGAGGCAACCAAATCATTTGTAATGTGTGTTGCTTGGTTGAAGAGTGGTGTATTTTACTCACTCGTCTCCATAAAGTTGGTGACTGTACTCGGGATGGAATGTGGTGCCCTCGTCTTCTACATCCTCTGGAAACCGCACTAAATAAAACATTTAACACTTAACATGCTTGAATTACAAGGAGAGAGGCTGAAAGTGTCGTTACATGCAACCCGTCCAATCCAAACTCCAAAAAAATCCAACATACATACTTGAATTGCGTGATTGGAGGGATTTAAAAGCAACTTTACCTAGCTTCAAACATATCGCGTCGTTGGTGTCACACTTGTACTCCGCCAACTTCTTCTCCATTGCGTTCACATCTGTGGAATGGTATGGGCATTTATTCACAAAAGAATGTTAGGCAAACTCAGGGGCGATTTTAGCATCTGGTCTTTAGGGGTGCCCGGCCCCCAGTGCTTATCACACAACACTATTATTATACATAATATATTATTCATTTTGCACTGAGCCAGGGGGTGCCGAGCAGTTTCACCGGGGTGCCTTGGCACCCCTAAAAATGGTCTAGATTCGCCCCTGGGCAAACTTTCTGTTATACTTAAACTGAGTTAAACTTGTTTAGGTCAATCCAAGTGTTGTTACAAGCTGGCTAACTTAACTGGTTTAGCCAAGTGCTGAAACATACAGCAACTAAGTAAGTTACATAACAAGCTAACATTGAATGTGTACACACAGCTGTCAGAAGTACGATTTTTCAATTGAGCCAAAATAATACAACACTTAAGACAGCTAAAGGGTTAAGCTAGGTTAAAGGTTTGTTACACACAATTGTGCTCCACGTCGCATCAGGGTCTCAAAGCTAACGGTACATTATGCAACACTGCACAGCAACTGGACGCCACATTAGCTGATAGCAAATATCCACATCAACAATGTGGGCCAAGAAGCACATGTTACTTTGGCATTGCTATATAAAACGTGATAAATCAGCCAGAATAACCGACTAGAGCTGAGTTAATGGTTCTTGGTGTATGGTAGTGACAGCTAGCTCGAATGCCAGGGTGCACAGCTAGTTGGAGCAGTAGTGGCTATGCTACATAGCATTCAGGGTTAGCTCGAAGACAGGCAGCACAATCCCGTTAAACAGCGCAAAAGAATAATCTACTGTAACAATCAAAGGAAGCATATTCACTCGGGATATATTTACAAGCCCAGCACGGCAGTGTCAATGCAAATATCTATTAGAGACATACTCACCCGCCATTTCTGTCCACAACACCAGCGCGTCGTTCTACCGTGCCCGCGAAATGCAAACACACTTCCTGTTTACCCACGTGTTTCCGTCGTGTATACGTCAGCAGCAGCAGGCTAGATGTTAGAAGGGTTGCTGCGTTGTAATCATACAGTCTATGGTTGTAATCTTATCTTAAATGATGGTTTTGTTCTTTAATAAATTGTTGTAATATCTATGGTAAAATGCACCAAACACTATTTAATACCTAGTGCAAGCATACCTATTTGCTTTAACTCCAAAAGGATTGTTGGTCTATCATAGTCTATTTAAAGATAAATCCCAGCTGCCTACCCTTAACGCCCTAAAATGTGCAGGGATTTATTCCAAAGCAGCATTTTAAAATTTCCTGTCAACAGTGGCAATGTATTCTTAGGGCAGGTCCTGTTATGTTCAATGGAATCTGAACCACTAAAGTGACATTTTGTTCATTTTTTTTTTAAATAATAGTTGTAAAGTGTATGGTTGTTGTTATACAACATAATGTTAACTTTATATCTTTCACATTTGCATGACAAATGCAGAATCTGGATGGAAGAATAAATTGATTATAAAAGAAAAAATCTGGGTGCAAAACAATCACACAGAACAGCATTGTTGTCAGCTCTACATACAGAATTTGAACAGGGGCTGTGCTGTTATTATTTATTTTTATTTTTTTGAAGTTGTGGATTATAGTACAGTGAGAGTTCAATGAAGATAAGTGACCTTTCTGACGGAGAATAGCCTACCATAGCCACACACTCTGTGGTAATGCTGTGCTATTATCCCTGCCATCGTGCCTCTACCCTGGAGAAGCTGGGAAGAGTGACCTACAGCAATGTTTAAGTCACTGTAATTTTGTCCCTCTGCTCTGACAGCACTAGATTATCCCTTTTCCAACACAATGCCACCCTCGGGAGAAATGCTGGTTGCACGTCGGTATGGAGGGAATTTGCCGTTTGATCTCTGCCCTTTGCGTAGCTTGCCTTTTGACCGCACAGCTATTCAGTAGGTGTGCAATTAGACTATGGATTTTCTTTGCTATATGGTTTGTGTTAAGTTTGCTGGTTTGATGCTGTTTATATCAATAATAAAAATTAGACTTGCCATATCCTCTACTATAGCAATATTTATCTGCAAGACCTGACAAGGCAAGGTTGCTTGTCCCAAAGTGTATTGCTGATTACTTGTTTTTGATTTTGTATTTAAGTAGTTATGGTGGCTTAAAATTCTTTGCACATTGAGTCAAAGACAACTTTTTTGTTTTTTTGTTTGTTTGTTTTAGAGTAACATTAACAACATACCTCCATATTTTACAGTTGAAGGAGACATGTAGGCTTGGCATAGTGCCCAGAAGCCTGACAAGATCTACAGCCCACCTCCAGATAACACAAGTCCGGACAGTGTGAATTTGAATGACTTGCACTGAAGTTGGCAGCACCCACCAGTTGTTCCCAGCGCCTGCGCCAGTGACGTCACACCCAGCATGGCGGTCAAGGTGACTCTGTCAATATTGCGCTTATCTTATAGCGCTATTACCGTTATTTACACAGTTTGTCATGTTTGAAGTAGTGCAGAATTCCGTTATCTTGTGTGGTTTCATTGAACTGGATTAATGACGTCCTTTGTCCCGGCTCCTCAGAGCATCATTGCACACACCCGGCTTGTCGGTCGGCCTTGAAGAGAGGGAGAGGGGAGCAAAGTCTATTTTATAACAGTCTCAGGCTGTGGATCTGTCGATTCACATAATGATTAATCAGTGATGTCCCAGGCTCTTCGCGTGCTAACTGGAAGCGCATAGGCTATTCGACCAGGGATGCTGGTGCAGCTCTTTTTCTGTATTCAGAGCGCCGAAAAGGCTACAATCATTCTCTGCTAGAATAACCATAGCTCGCTGTCATTATGCGCCGCTACTAATATGCCAGCAGACGAATTGATGCTTTTAAAGGCTACTGGTGACATTTTCATGTTAATGAATTCAGCTATTTGTTTACAGGCTGGCTGTGGTGTATTGGTTACGGACGTAGGCATGGCATAGGCATTGTTTTGCGAATCGGAATTTGCATTGAACTCAAATCTGTTTATTTGCAGGTGCAGTCGACTAAAAGGGCCGACCCCCATGAACTGAAGGAAATATTTTTAAAGGTAATCGATCAGTCTGTTATTTTACACAGTTCATATGCTAATGGAAAATGTGCTGTTATTTCTACTCTGCAGCATAGACAATGTTTTAAAATTAAGGAATCCCACAATTATTCCTGAAATAAGTTAGTCTTTTTTACTTTTTCTCCCAACGTATTCAGCTCTGTTCGCAAGAGTGCTGTGTCTCAAAGAAAGCTAGCATAAAACAACAGTGTGTGAAGTAGCCTATTACAGCTCACTCTGCAGACTAGTAGTAGGCTATGTATAGTTCACTGTATCTCTCTAGGGCCGCTCTTGAGTTGTAGTCATTTTACAAGAGGACATTCTGATATCATAAGTGAGCTGGGCATGTTTGAGTTTTTTTTTCTAACTAAGATAACACACTATAACATTTTCACACAAAAACAATGCACGCAATTTTTTTGTTGAAGCGTTGCTTTTGTAGTTGCCACCTTCAGCAAATTAGCCTGTAACTTGAAACTGATTCGTAGGGCACGGTGTAGCAATTCTGTGTCCCGGTGCACTTTCCTTAGGAGCAGGGCAAGAGCACACTGAGACTGCATGGTGTCCAGTGCACGCCACAAAAAGGTCACATACATACTTGTACTAAATCTGGATACCCTTTACCAAGGCATCTCCCCTTGCATGGCTTCCCTTCGGTTTTAACAGCTGCTTGGGTCTTCTATTATCTGACTCAGATGTCGTGTGAAGCAAAGAATGACGAGATAACCCTTCTGAGTAGAGAGAAATAGAGGGGGATCTGCCTTAGAGAGGAGTGGTGAGATCCTGAAGTACCCAGCCCAGTTTTTTTGTCATCAGGACTGTTCAAAACAGATCATGTAGCGGTATTACTGTTCATCAGTGTACTTGATTATAAGAAGCTGCT
The DNA here is from genome assembly GCA_030347295.1 of Setipinna tenuifilis. Taxonomy (NCBI): domain Eukaryota; kingdom Metazoa; phylum Chordata; class Actinopteri; order Clupeiformes; family Engraulidae; genus Setipinna; species Setipinna tenuifilis. Next base: position 8,192,048 of record CM059269.1, read on the forward strand.
TTCAAAAAATAATGGTTGTAATGCGACTGTAATAAACTGATGCAATGCTCTACCCTATTCCAAAGTTAAACCGAACTTAAAAGGACTCAGTGTGTTAAGGTGTGCAAAGATGTGTAATTATTACTACTGATATATAGCAGAAGGACTCCATGTACATGTAAAGGAGTTCTGTCTTGTTTTTGCCACGCGTATGTTTACAGTAATCACTTGTCAAGGTTGTAACATGATTCTGCCAGCTGATGTCAGGCACCAGTGTAGTTACAGCATGTCGTTAGTATGCCATATAAAAACTTTGGAGTTTATTTCTGCATAACATACTAAACTTTTACATTATTTAAAAAAATGTCTCATTTATTGTCTTTTTGACCAGCCAGTCAGTGGTATTAATGGAGTTAAGAAGTTTGGAAGCCCAGGGCATCTGTGATTATTAACGTCAAGGCCATGTCATTCAAATGTCCTCTGTCCACTCCTGCATTCTAGTTATCTAACCTCTGCAACTAATTGGTTTGTTGTATGAAAATATCTCGTGCCAGTCTGTCATCATCTTCACTCAAAAGCTTTCCTGTGCTGAGCAACCAAGTAGGTCGACAAGTTTGGTGGCACATATCTTCTGCTTTCTGAACTAGGAATGATTTCTTTTTTTCCAGACCCTACAAAGCGGAATCTTAGGGAAGAGCATAGCATTATTGTGAAATATTGGCAATTCTGTGTTTGTATGTATGCAGGGAAACAAAAATCAATGTTATTGACGCTCTGTCAAATGGAATAACACACAGTAAAGGGACTGTATGGTGGCATTATTTTCAGCAGAGAGTGTAAAGCGCTCTCATGTAGTAGTTACAGAAGCGCTAATACAAAGGGTAGATTGCTGGTGGGTTTGCCCTGCTGCACCGTAAAAATGTTTTGCTGAGGTAGTAAACAAATGCTTGCTTTTCTTAGTCCCCCAATTTTCTCCTGTTGGCAGAAAATACCAGTTATGATCAGGAAGAGAAAATGTACCTGGGAAAGAAAAAATGCAAATGGTCAAACATTTAAGCGAGATATGCTTTTGCTGTTTCGGTGATTTCTTAGAAAGCTGTATAAAAGGATATAACAATGCAATAATGTGAACATCCATTGCTCCTCTAAACGACAACAAAAACAGTATGCGGATCAGTACTATCAGTAAATAAAGTGCTGGTGGTATTCAAAGCATTTTTGTCTGTCTTCACATGAGGATAAACAAGACGAAAGCTTGCCCTCGCCAGTCAGCAAGTCCCACGCATCTTATGCTGCATAGCGTTTATGCTCTTATGATTGCTCTTGTTTTTCCCACCCATAGTACTCCAGTGTCACAGACAGAGATGGAGAGCGTTACATGACCCCTGGGGATTTTGTGCAGAAGTACCTGGGCCTGCACACTCAGCCACACCACAACCCCGACACTGTGCAGCTGATTGCCGGAGTAGCAGACACCACCAAGGATGGGTAAGTCAAGGCACTGGGCACCGTGAGAGGGCTCGGACTGATGAGAAGAGGTCTGCTGGTCTGGAGACTTGGTCAGGCAATTACTGACACGAGAACAGGAGTTCACCGTTGACAAATTACTTGTGTGTCTTGGTGGGGGGTGAGGTGGGGGGGGTGAAGTGGTGCAGTTGGATTAGGTGTCTGTACTTTGAACAGTAGAAGTCACCTTTAGGTGCAGGGAAGCTTACATAAGCTAGCTGGCACATCAAGGCAGCTGTCTGCCACTTGGTCCTCCAGGTATTTGAGGACAAACACACACGTTGGAAGCTTTTTCTCTTTTGGAAATATCTGACTGTGCCCATTCAACAGAAGTTGTGGATGATTTCATGGAGTTTTGTTGCAAAACTTATCGGTCAATTTCCCCAAATGAGCCATAATTGCTGTTTGGAGATGGAAACTCAGGGGTAAATTCAGTTATCCCTCTTTATAGCTGTACTATAAAGAAGAGTAATTGTGTATTAATAACTCATGAAAATGTTAGGGATTACTCACTCTCTCCATTGAGCCTCCTTTGCTGTAGGTTATGGTTTCAGTTGAGCTGTTAAAACTGTTAATGATTTTTTTTTACACCCATGTACTGGGCAATGAAATGATAGCCTTACGTAAAAAAAAAACACGCCACTCTTTCAGGTAGCACTCTTTCTTTCTTGTCCAAACAGACTGATCTCTTTCCAGGAGTTTCTGGCCTTTGAATCGATACTGTGTGTCCCGGATGCCCTATTTATAGTTGCCTTTCAGTTATTTGACAAGACTGGAACCGGAGATGTCTCCTTTGGTATGTATATGAAGCCAAGAACAAATAGGCGATGCCATGCTGACTTTCTGTGCATGAATGCTTTGGCCATGAATTGATTGGCAGGGAGCCTTGTTCACAATTTCCAAAATTTTTCATGTAAAAAAAAAAAAAAATCTCACTGCTTGTTTTAGAGCAATTACCATTTTTTTGTCATGTGAAACTGTTTTTTACTATATGTAGTCTGAAAATTGAAAATTGAAAATTCATAACTTGCTAAGAGTGTGTAGCAGAAGAAATGAAGCGAATGCTACAGCATGTTCTGTTGGCTGGTTGCTGGTTTCATTGCAGTGGGAATGATGGTGTTTTAGTATTGCTGAGTGTGGGTATGGCGACTAACGCTCCAGAGAGGGTGCTCACACTACCCTGTGGGGGAGCGGAGGCTCTTCAAATCGGGGCTTGTGAGACACAGACAGAGAGAGACAGAGACAGAGAGAGAGGCAGGTTGGTGTAAGGCTTCGATGATGATGATGATGATGGTGGTGATGATGATGATGGCTTCTGGATGAGGGGAGGCTCAACATTCAGTGCATAGCCATTTCAGATACTCTACCCGCTGGCAAACCCCAAATAGGGCTGCGATGATGCCTTAAACACAGGCCTGTGGGCATGACACGGGTCTCCCCGAGGCCCCTACTAGGAGTACAACGGGGACAGAGGGCTCAGCAGAGCTATCGTAAAGCTGATAGAGCTGAAGGGAAAGCCGCAAATAATGCTGAAATTACCCATGATGCTCAGACAGAGATAGCTTCAGGGCCCACTGAGGACCTTTAGAATGTGGTGGTGGGGTCACCACCAAGGCCTCACCACCAAGGCCTCCTATTTATGTCCTGGCTGGATCTGCACTGACTGTGGTCTCCTCAGAACCTAGATTAGAGACTAGAGTACTGCACTGTATTGTATTGTATTGTATGAGTTTGTAGAGTAGATGTAGTTGTGTGTGTTTTTCTGTACTGTTCTTTTATGGGGTTTGGGTTTTGATTGAGGAGCTGCTGAGAGCTGACTCATGTTCCTTCTGTCGCAGAAAACGTCAGAGATATCTTCAGCCAAACCACGGTGCATCATCACATCCCTTTCAACTGGGACTGTGAGTTCATCAGGCTACATTTTGGCAATGACCGGAAGAAGCACCTCAGCTACCTGGAGTTCACTCAGTTCCTGCAGGTAGGAATGGAATAGGGTTGGGTCGCTGTGCCTGCTGTGGGTTCACATGACACCAAATAGATTTGGTATGGATCAGAAGTCAGTAATAGAATGCTAGAATGAAAATGGAATGAATGGAAATTCTATTTCAGTTATACACCCCCCCTTCCCCAGTACTTTACTTAAAGTGGCCAACTTAACAACACATCCCTACTTCCTTAACTAATTTGTCTTAAGAGAACACTAAAATTAGACTTGGGCTTTAAATTATATAATTAAGTAATTATAGTTACATGCATGACAATATACACTTTATGAATTTTCTTTCTGTTCATTCCAGTTGGAAAGCTTAAAACAAACACAAGTTTTCCTCAACCGTAACCCTTCTCTTTCTTGGTGAACCACCACCTCAACTAAAAAATTCCCTGTGGGAAACACTATATTTGCATTCTATATTTAATGTATTTGTTCTTCTTGTATGAGGGAGTTGTTGCGATATGCGATGCTTGATGTGAAGGGGTGTTCGTGAGAAGGTTTTGTATCATATTACACCAGTATATTTTTTCTTTTTGTGTGTGGAGTCGCAGCATTTGTAATGCTATTATCAGTCCCCAAAGTACTGTCCAAAACCCTGGTGATTAGAATCAGACTGCAGAGGCAGGCCAAGCCTTCACAGATTTTATCCTGCCACCTTGTGGAAGTGGTTGAACTCCCTGCACAATGGTCAAGGGACCTCAGCACTTAAGTGGTAGCGATACAGTATAATATAACAAAACAGCAATAGCTCGGATCGCTTTCAAAGTCAACTCGGCCAAACGCACACAAAGACGGCCACTAACCCGGTAACCCGGTGCCGGAGCAAAACACTGGTGGGTCGGTGGCTCCGCCGGATCGCATGTAACCACAGACGGTTGAGGCGGCTTCACATGGCATGGGGAGCTAGGCAGATCACAGCGCTCCACTGGTAGTATCTGATCAGCTCTGACAGCAGAGGGGGACGCCCCACCCACCCCCCCCCCCTCTCTGATTGCACGCTCATCCTGTCGAATCACCTCCCCCACCTGGCCCCCCCAGCATCCCCCTTTGCACCCCCCTCCATGCGGGGACACCTGCTTCCTTCCCCCTCTGCCCCCCAGCCCAGGGATCAAACCTCACCTGATATGGTTCTCATTAGACCCCTCTGGCAGAGGGCAGGGCTCCCCCCCACCCCCACCCTTTTCCCCACCCTGAGACTTTTCAGGAGGGCCAGTGCCAGATATCGCCACATGTGTAGCCGGGACATGTGCGAGGTGACGTGCGTAACACTGATGTCATGTGTTTGGGTTCGTGTTCCACATCAGCACCTCTGTGTCAGAGGAGGGGTAGTCTCTCTCTCTCTCTCTCTCTCTCTCTCTCTCTCTCTCCCTCAGGCCCTCCAGCCCCCTTTTTGCATGTCCTCAGCAGCATGTTTTAAACCTATTTCTTTCTTTCTTTCTCTCCCTCTCTCTTTCTTTCTCTCTCTTTCTGTCTTCCTCTCTCTCTGCTTATAGGAGCTGCAGCTGGAGCATGCCAGGCAGGCATTTGCACAGAAGGATAAGGGCAAGAGTGGTGTCATCTCTGCCCTGGACTTCAGTGACATAATGTCCACCATCCGGCATCACATCCTCACTCCGTTTGTGGAGGAGAATCTAGTTTCAGTAAGACTCTTTGGAAACACATACTCACATCCACACACATCACACATCCACACTCACACACATTCACACAGACAAACAGACAGACAGTCGGACAGACAGACACACACAAACACACACACACACACACACACACACACACACACACACACACACACACACACTGACTGACACAGACAGACACAGAAAGCTAGACATAGATAGACATAGAGACACACACACACACACACACACACACAGACACACACACACACACACACACACACACACACACGCACACACACACACACACACACAGACTGACTGACACAGACAGACACGGATAGGTAGACACACACACACACACACACACACACACACACACACACACACACACACACACATACAGGGGTCATAACCTGTGCTTTGTTTCTCTGTTGCTGCTCGTAGGCTGCAGGAGGATCGACGTCCCACATGGTCAGCTTCTCCTACTTCAACGCCTTCAACTCCTTACTCAACAACATGGAGCTCATCCGCAAGATCTACAGCACCATGTCCGGCACACGCAAAGACACAGAGGTCACCAAAGGTGCTTCACTTCAATGTGTTTTCAGCGAACCTGTAAACCTTTCACCCCGATGATTTGGTTAACATGGCAATGACATATCTCACCATTTACCCTGGTACCACAACTGCTTAAATACAGTTGCATTGTGTAGGTGGTGATCTACTACCGTATTTGACTTTAAAAGTTTGTGCAAGTGAACAATGGTAGGATTGTGTTGCATTGGCCGACATCACAGCAGATGTTCAGATAGGGGCTCATCTGTGGTCTGCAGCGAAGAGAAGTGCCACGCTCTCCACAGCTTTAATATGTGACACCTGAGCACCTGAACACCTCTCTCTCTGTCTCTCTTCCTCATGCCTAACTCTGCTTCTTCTGGCCCTCACTGTTGCACAGGAGAGTTTGTTCAAGCTGCCAATAAGTTTGGTCAGATTACTCCAATGGAGATTGACATCCTCTACCAGCTTTCCGGTCTCCATTCTCATTCTGGGTAAAGCCTCTAACTCATCGGCTTTTCCTGTTTTCCGCAACACCTCATCGCTTCCCCCGCTCCCCCTCCTCTTTTACTAAGCGCACTGCCAACTCTGCCCCCCCCCCACGCAACCATTTTTGGCATGCTTACACACTCGCTTTTTTTTACTTGCTGCTTTTTTTCCCTCCCTTTTTTATTTCATCTGTAATATTGTATTGCCATCACCTCCCTCCAATCTCTTTAACACATTTATCCAAAACAGTTTTGTTATTGAATCTATAAATGGGATGAAAAAATATTACGGCCCCATTTATAGGCCATAAATGCTAAGTTATTGCTCGTTGGGTTTAACAACAGTGGCTCCACGGGGTTGATTTATTGGGAAAACAAATGCATGGGGCTGTCTTAACAACGCCTGTGGCCCGTGGGGGAATGTTCTGGCCTTCTCCCTGGCAGTCTGAGCAAGCATGTCAGTCTCTGCATGTTGTGCGGGCGTCCGTCCAGCTTTGTTTACCTGTTTTGTGTGTGTGTGTGTGCAAAGAAAAAAAAAACACAAAATAAATTAAAAGGCGCAGTAACTTGAAGTTATAAGGCAGTAAACATTTTCTGTGGAAAATATGACATCATCTTCCACCACCACCACCATGAATTGGTTGGTGGAGGGGCTGATTGTCCTGTCGTGGAGGGGAGATATCTGATGTGTGTTTTTTGTTTGTCTGTCTGTCTTGGGGCTCCTTGTCTGTTGTATAGGAGGGTGACCTTCGCAGACATTGAGAGGATAGCACCGCTGGAGGAAGGGGCCATGCCCTCACATCTCGCTGAGGTCCAGAGAGAGGTATGAGCCAGTTAAGGATTGTGGAAAGGGCAGCTAACATAACCTCCAACATGTAGTCCAGGCAACAAGTGTCACTCCACAAAAGATAGCATAGGAATAAACAGCATAGAGACAGCATACACACACCAAAAAAACAAAAATAGTACTAGAGTACTTTATTTATCCCGAAGGAAATTAAGGTGTTTAGTAGCATACACACACCATACATACATATACATAGGTACACAGACATATGACAAATGAATACACATACACATACATAACAATTTCATACAAGTTACCATAGAAACCTGCTTCTACAATATATATATACATATATTTTTCCTTTTATTACTGTTTCTTTGACCTCTTTCTCTACAATTCTTTGTCACCTGGACTACAAATTGGCCTTAAGACAGGTGAACTGGAGATCTTAGCCATCTCAATATGATAACCAAGACAAATGAATGCATCTCTCCTCCTTTCCCCAAAAGGGTTAACCTATTTAGGCCATTATAATAACTAAATCAGCAGTGCCTTCCTTTTTGTCTCTCAGAAGCATCCCTTCCTTTGTAATTTAGTATTAAATAAGTAGCAGCCTGAATAGGGAAGAGAAAATGCCCCTCAATTTCCGGCTTTAAATAGCTGTCACCTTTGTGTTGTGCGGACATGTACATCAGACACAATCACACTTTTGAGCTGCTTAAATAAGGACAGGGAGGCTTTTTAATCTGGCTGTTTTTTTTTTTTGTGAGGTCTCATCATGTGAATGCCCGTGGCAAGGTCTGGTTTTTGTGCAAGAGGTGTGGTGAGAGCCGGAGCGAGAGAGGTGGGGTGTGTGTTTGTGTGTGTGTGTGTGTGTGTGTGTGAGTCTGTGTGTGTGTATGTGTGTGTGAATCTGTGTTTGTGTGTGTGTGAGAGTGTGAGTGTGTGAGTCTGTGTGTGTGTCTGTGTGAGTGTGTGTGTGTGTGTTATGTGTGTGTGTGTGTGTGTGTGTGTGTGTGTGTGCGTGCGTCAGTGTGGGTGGGTGGATGCTGACTTAAGTGTGGAGGGTGAGGGGGTACCTGCGTCTCCCTTGCTCTCCCTCTCTCTCTCCCCTGTGAACCTCCAGACAGTTCCCGAGCATCGGGCCACGGCCTCGGGGCCCCCGGGGGTTTTCACACTCCTCCTGGGACCGATGTGTGGTGGTCTGGAATGCCACTTTGGTCTCAGAAGAAGGCAGGCAGGCAGGCGGGCGGAGGGGTTGTTTGGAGGGGGTGTGCGTGTGTGTGCGTGCTTGTGTGTATGTATGTGTCTGTGTGCATGTGTATGTGTGTGAGAATGTGTCTGTGTGCATGTGTATGTGTGTGAGAACGTGTGTGTGAGAGAGTCTATGTGTGTGTGTGTGTGTGTGTGTGTGTGTGTGTGTGTGTGAGAGAATATGTGTATGTGTGTGTGTGTGTGTGTGAGTAAGGGGGTTCGGCTGAATGTTTCGGCATTCTCAGGCCTTGCTCTCTCGTGGAAGCAGCATAATTGCCCGAGTCCTTTGATCACAGCCTCAATCTTGTTAGCATTCTGCCTTCAGTGAAAGCAGCTGTTGGTGCAGGAAGGGCCTTGTTTAGTGGATGTTGCTCACTGCCCCCAAGGAGGCCAGACACACTCTGACTGACTGGCTGGCTGACTGGCTGGGGAGCGGTGTAATAATTCATGTAGATCCTTATCTCAACCTGGGAACTTGCTCCTGGGGCCGTCTGTGAACCTGCAAGTGGAGTAAAGGCAAAGTGGAGGGGTGGCTTTCAACATCTCCCCAGCGAAATGTGTGGGACTGGCCGTGGCTGATTAAAAGAAAATCAGCTTCTCTGAAGTCCAGAGACAATAGAATGATTTAGGTGTTTATCAATGAAGTTTTTATCTTTTATTGCTAGCCCTCATGTATACCACAATAATCACATAATGCATACATATTTTCTCTCGTACTTATTTTCTACTCACATAATCCATACTTATTGTCTACCAAAGGATGCGAATCTACAACAGAACACATCTGTCCTCAGCAGCAGACTGCATGGCAGCTATAGTCCATGCCAAAGCCTCCTCACTTACCTGAGAGACTCTTCCCATACTGTACTACCTGTCCACACTGTATCTGGTTCACTGTAGATTCATAGAGAGCAATTCATTCATGTGAACATTGCTTGGCTGTTGATACCTGTTCCCCCCTCTCCTGTCGTCTTATTGATTTCAGCTCTGATATCTCTCTGCCTGCCTGTCTTTCTGTCTGTCTGTCTCTCCCCCCTCTTTTACTCCCTCTATCTTCTTCTCTCTATCGGTCTCTCTCACCTCTTTTTTCTCCCTCTATCTTCTTCTCTCTATCGGTCTCTCTCCCCTCTTTTTTTCCCTCTATCTTCTTTTCCTCTGTCTCTCTCTCTGTCTCTTTCTCCTGTTTTCCTCCCTCTGTCTCTCTACTCTCTTTTTCTCCCTCTATCTTCTTCTCCCCTTTCTCTCTCTCTCTCTGTCTCTCTTTTTCTCTCTCTCTATCTCTTTCCCCTCTTTTTCTCCCTCTCCTCCTCTCTGCTTCTGTCTCTCTCTCTGTCTCTCTCTCTGCAGCAGGGTCTGGGAGATGTGTCGCGGCCAGTCTGGCTCCAGGCAGCAGAGTCTGCTTACAGGTTCACTCTGGGCTCAATCGCTGGAGGTGAGTGACATGTCTGCCGCGGTCCGCTGAGGCGGTAACCCGAGCTGGGCAGACTGGCGCGCCGGAGCGCCGGGTCTCCCGGAGGAGCCCGGGGGCCGCTCATTGTGCCGCTGGGGGGGACAGCGGGCGGCCTCTGATCTGAGGCAGAGTGAGGCATTGTGCTGTGCTGCCTCCGCCGCCTCCTCCTCGCCGCCTCGCCGCCTTGCCGCCTGCCCGCCCGGCTCCAGGCTCCAGCCTGTCTTCTGGGCCCGCGCTCGGCTCCGGAATGACACAAATCTGCCGGAAAAACCGCGATGGAATCTCCAGTTCTAATTGTGCTGCGAGGAAGAGTGATACAAGTGGGGGGGGTGGGGGTGATAGGGGGGAAGTCAGGCTCTGACACAACGAGTGGAGAGATTGGCAGATCCATATACACACAGAGACAGACAGACACAGACAGACACACACACACATGCACACACTCACATACATACATACAGCCATGCACACACATAATCAGACAGAGCTAGCAACGAGTAGAGCTCTTCCTTTGAATTAAAGCACACCTCTTGTCTTTGCTGAGTGCGAGAGCTCTCTGGGAGTGTTGCTCTCTGGGAAGCTGCTCAGCCCTGAATATGAGCGTCTCAAGGGGAGGCCGAGCCTTTGGCTGTCAGGCCTTCGGCAGAGTAAGAAAGGTGCATCTGCATGGAGACCTTTGCTCCCTGCGAGAGGTGGCAGCTAGCGGAGGAGGAAGGGAGGGAGGGAGGGAGGGAGGGAGGGCCGGGCCGGGCGAGCACAAGGGCTCTCTGCACGCCTGAGAGCAGGACTCATTAGGGGGCCTTTGATGTCAGACAAGACACGACAGGCAGGCAGGCAGGCAGGCAGGGTAGTGCGGCGGTGGCGGCTGAGGTGGCGGCGGAAAGCGGCGGTTTTTGCGGAGGCCTGTGCCACACAGCGAGCGAGCACGCATTAGCACTTCCTTCCATCGACAGCACGCACACGCACACGCTCCCTCAGCTGTAATTACCCCATACCAATCCCAGCATACAATGCAGCTTCTGAATCTCCACAGAAGAAACGTATAGAAAAGATACTGTATGCTATGTCTAATTGGCTATATAAGATGTTTTCTGGCCATCTTTTGATGAGATAAAATCTAACCTTATTTCAGGACTCAGGAAATAATAATGATAAACCTAAAGTGCTAAGTGTTCTCTCAAAAAATAGTATGCTAGAATTAAAGCTTGTAGTCAGAAATGTTTAAATCTCTTCTCCGAAAGGTACTCTTCCTAGGTGCAGTATCTTGTATTTTCTCAAAAACTAAAAATTGAAAGCTGCCTAACACTGCTGTGTTGTTTCCCTTTTTTCTGCATTTCTCCGTCCCTTTTCTCAGCTACTGGGGCGACGGCGGTGTACCCCATCGACCTGGTGAAGACGCGCATGCAGAACCAGCGCTCCACCGGCTCCTTCGTGGGCGAGCTGATGTACAAGAACAGCTTCGACTGCGCCAAGAAGGTGCTGCGCTACGAGGGTGTCTTTGGCTTCTACCGAGGTAAGGGGCAGTCACACACCAATACGGCTCAAATCACCATTACTCACTCACTCACTCACACTAGAGAAGGGTGCCAACCCAAACGTCTGCATGGTGATTAAAAGTGTGATAGAGGGCCAGAGTGCTTGCTTTATTTTTCTAAAGTCTCAGTCACACACTGCCACCGCCAGATCCCGTCTATCGCAAGAGTCAGTGAAGTAAAATGTGGTTCCTCTTTTCACAATAAAAGTTGTTTAAAAAAAAACAGAGCTGGGGTTGAATTAGAGAGATACGTAAAGCAGTTTGTTTAAGCATCAGGCAGTGTGCTTGTGGTGAAGTGGAGCATGCTGTGGTCACTTTTATGAGCAGAGATCGTTTTGAGTTTTGAGTGGCTCATGCGTGCACGTCCCCTGCACACTAATCCCACATGCTGTGTGTGTCAGCCCGAGGCAGAGGCAGAGGCAGAGACAGAGGCAGGGGCAGAGGCAGAGACAGAGGCAGGGGCAGAGGCAGGGGCAGAGGCAGGGGCAGAGGCAGAGGCAGAGGCAGAGGCAGGGGCAGAGGCAGAGGCAGAGCAAGGCTGGCTGTCGTAGAATCTGAGACAGAAGTCATCTGCTCTTACTGTAATGTGCCAAAAACTATGGGTAATCCAGTTCCTACTACTACCCCCCCCTTCCCCTTCCCCTTCAGTAGCCCAGACACACAAGCCCCTTACACAGTGAAGGAAGTCAAGACTGCCATCTACTGCCGACTGCCTCTGCTACTGCAACGCTTTGTTTTGGCTCTGCCTCTTTTTTCTCCTCTCCTCTCCTCTCCTCCCTCTATCTGTTGGTGTGTCTCTGCCTCTTTATCTGGCTGCTCTGCTGTGATGAGGGGCCGATTGACTGAGAGACAGACACGCTCGGCTGTTCCCTGGCTGCATACCATGGGCCCGTCACTCGCCAGCCCCTTCAGAAGTTTATCTGCCTCGCTGAGTGACAGCCGGCGAAACAGCGCGCCGCTTATCGCCGCTCGAGCACCACCACCCCCCCCAACCCCACTTCCCCACACCCCACCCCACACCACCACCCACCACCCCACCTCCGCGGTCGGCCACACTGCCCCCTCTGTCTCCTCGCTTGAGCAGGGCCCTGGCCCCAGCAATAGGAAGGCCTTGCACTACTTGACCCGCCCTGCCTGGGGTTTTCTTTTCTTTTTCTTTTTTTCAACAGCCTTGTCCGCCCTGAGTGCCGTCGTTGTTACAAGGCCATGTCTGCGTCTGATGTGTCCGTGCTATCAGCAGTAAATATTTAGAGTTTGATCTTTGCATCTTGTGAGATAGATGTTAGGGACACACTTCTTGTGATGGCTAGCCGTGATAGGGTCTGATATGGTAATAAGAGGCTTGAGAGTATTTCTGCCTGTCTTGTGCTTGTGCGGTGGTTTCAACAATCTCAACTACATCACTACATGCGATCTCTTTTTGTTTTTTTTGTTTCTTTGTCTAACTTCTCCCTTTAGGTCTCGTGCCACAGCTCATCGGCGTGGCTCCAGAGAAAGCCATCAAACTCACAGTGGGTCGATAAGTCATTAATATCCAACTGCACCGCTTTTAACTTGTATTTTTCATAATAACACAATTTATTTTGTTTTATTGCTCTGTAAAAAATTCTGTTTTATGCAAGTGCTCAGGATTTATGGGATAATCTGGTGTCTTTATGTGCTTCACATCTGTCACATTCATGCCATTTTTTTTGTCACATTTCAGGTAAATGACTTTGTGAGAGATAAATTCACCGATAAAGACAACACGATTCCGTTGTTCGCAGAGGTGTTGGCTGGTGGATGTGTAAGTATAGTGGCCTGCAGTAAAGGGTGTGTGTGTGTTTTGTGTGTGTATGTATGTGTGTATGTATGTATGTATGTATGTACAGTATGTCACAAAAGTGAGTACACCCCTAACATTTTTGTACTTTTTTTTATTATATCTTTCCATAAAGATATAACACCTTTACAATGTAAAGTAGGCAGTGTACACCTTACACCTACTTTACATTGTATCAAAGTGTTATATCTTCAGACTTCTCACATGGAAAGATATAATACAAAAATGTACAAAAATGTGAGGGGTGTACTCACTTTTGTGACATACTGTATGTATGTGTGTGTTTGTGAATATGTATGTATGTATGTATGTATGTATGTGTTTGTCTAGGTATGTGTGTGTGTGTGTGTGTGTGTGTGTGTGTTTGTGTGTGTGTGTATCCGTTTGTGTATGTGTGTGGTGGGGGTGGGGGTGGAGGTGTGGCGGTCTTGGCCTGTGGTCCACAGTGGGAAGCTGGGAAAGGAGTTTGGCAGCTGTTACCCTCCCAGTGTTCAGCCCTAATTGGTTTTGATGTGAGGGACATGAAGCAAGCATTTGCGCGCCTACTGTAACATTATACCTGATTTTCCTTTTCATTTCTAATGAATATTTCCCAGGGAAAAAGCACACATTATTGAAAGAAAGAGCCAAAACAATCCCCTGCTCAGTGGTTCTTTTTAATCCCCTTAAAGCTTAAGCAAACTCTCCTGACAGACGAATGAATAATTACTCAACTAAAAAATGAAAATCGCTCAAAATCACTGTTTTACATTGTGTGTTCTCCAGTAATTTCAATTAATGCCGGACTCCCTCTATTCCCATTATTGAAATGCCGTGGGTAATTTCCAACCGCTCTATAGATGGAGGGTTTTTTTCTTCTTTTTTTTTTGTTTGTTTTGTTTTCAAAAGAAGTGGGAGGCCAGGGATACAAAGGTGCTCTTTGGTTTCTGAACCTGCTAATTGGGACCAATTTTGAAAACTGACGCCTGAGAGCCTTGCCTATTTTTATCCCGGGTTAATTTCGCTGCTGTGCGGTAGACGCCTAGCGGGCCTGGGGCTGGGCCTGGGCTGAGAGCGCCACGTCAGGTTGGTAGATTAAGGAGCGCTAAATGGCCAATAGCCGCCCTGCGTTTATTAGCTCCGAGTAAAAAGGAAACAGACACACTGCTGGACAGAGGACAGAGGACACAGGGGGGGCTGTCTGTTGGACTGCGGTGAGCAAGGGGTCCATGGGGGTCGTGACCCCTGTCAGCCTCTAATTGAAGGAAGAAGCCCTGGAGGGTCTCTGGATGGAGCTGGCCAGGCCTCAGTGTGATTAGGTTGGACACTGGCGCACATACCTGAGCCCTCAGCCGCTGACGCTGACTGTGGTCCGGCTCAGAGGCCTGAGACCCCTGCTACACGGGTCCTACGAGAGTCAGCCAGTCACAAAAAAGAGATGAAGAGGAAGAAAAAATAAATAAAAACAGATTCATGTGCGCTATCAGTGTGGTGGGGCATGGATCCCCATAGGAGTTTATCCCATTCATCGGTTAGCTGTTCAAAGGGCCAGACTGTGCTGCTGCAGCCAGCAGACCTGAACGTGGCACGCTTGATATATGAGGCAGTCCAGGCAGGCAGGCAGGCAGGCAGGGCCGGGAGATGGGAGAGGATAACAGGGGAGGGGAGATAAGGGCAGCGGCAGGGCTGAGAGTTAATGACTTCATGGCCAGAGCACCACCACCACCACCACCACCGCTGCTGCTCCTGCTGGACATTCCCCCACACCCATCGTCCACCATCTCTCCCCACTGCCACGTTTGATAATTACTAAATGCGGCCAAGCTTTTTTAGGATGCGCTGCGGATGTTTACAGAGCAAGGGGGGCCTGGCCTTTGTGTGTCATGCGTGTGTGTGTGTGTGTGTGTGTATGTGTGTGTCACCGGCAGCCCTCGATGGTCCCTGATTAGATTGAGGGGCCGGTGACAAATGTGTGTGAGTCAGAAAGGCCGAGGGCCCAGGGGCATCTCTCTCTCCCTCCCTCCCTCTCTCTCTCTCTCTCTCTCTCTGCTGCTCTCTGAGCCAGGTTACTGACAGGGTCTTCCCCCGGGAGAGAGAGGGTAGAGGCTGGGGGAGTGTGCGGTGCGGTGTGGGGCGAGGCTGGCCTGGGGAAACCCGTGGTTGGGCCCTACCCCCCACAGGAGGTGCCTGAGGGAGGGGGAGAGTCAAAGGGGGCCAAGAGGGCTGGAGCCGGGGTCAGTGGTGCCTCTCACACCGTGGCCTATCCCAGCCTGACCCCCGCCGGCCACTTCAGCAGTCAATGGCCGTTTGTGTGTGTCGCCTCCCCGGCAGCACTGCTCCAAGGGCTCAGTCAGTTTTGGGACGTGAAGAGGGTGCTTTGTGTGTCCCCCGTCTTGGGTTTACACAGTTAATTTGACAAGACAACTTTGCTTGCACACCAAACTTTGCTGGTGGAATATCCATTGTAATATTATTGGAATCTCCTGTAGCTGCTATATCCTGTTCTTGATGAAGCCTATAGGTCGCTTTAGGGTGAACATCAGATTAGGCGCCTTTATTGTCACTAATACACAGTGGATACAGTGAGATTACAGGTACCCTCCACAGTACACAACAGCATACAACATTCACATAAAAAAACAATACAGATATGTACATCTGGGTATAAAAGATATAAAAATAGAAAAATCAGTAGGTAGAAAGAAATTATTGGAATATTAAGTAGGCAGAAAAAAATTGTTTCTTTGTTTTGTTTTGTTTTTCTCTCTGAAGGCTGGAGGCTCGCAGGTCATCTTCACCAACCCGCTGGAGATTGTGAAGATCCGTCTGCAGGTGGCCGGGGAGATCGCCACGGGGCCGAGGGTCAGCGCCCTCAGCGTGATGCGGGACCTTGGCTTCTTCGGCCTCTACAAGGTGAGCATTACATTACATTTACATTATATTGCATTTGGCAGACGCTTTTATCCAAAGCGACTTACCAAAAGGCACCTTCGTCCAGTGATGGCCAACCTGGACTCAGAAGTCACAGTCACAGTCCCGACACCACATACTCCAAATCTGGCTCTTTCTGTGCACCTTACTACAGTGATGTTTTCAATAATTCTCTATTTCTCTACCTGGCTGAACAGCTGGGCTAATTACAATCAGAGGATTTAGTGGATGAATTACTGGAACAAAAACATACGTGGTATTGGATTGTGGCTTCTGAAGCCAGGTTGCAAATCACTGCCAATGATCACCTCTGCACTGGCTTTGCAGAACACACATAGTCTACACGTCAGTGAGGTACCTGACTGTAATGTCTGAATGAGATGCCTCTGTGTGCCTGCCATGTTCCTCTATGAGCTGATAGTGGAGCACCTCATGGCAGAGGAACTTGCTGATATCAACTGATTTTAGATGTGGGCTGAGAAATGCTCTGACTACAGTACGTGGATTGGTTGGTTGTAGGGGGGGGGGGGGGGGATTTGTTTTTTTTCTCTCTCTCTCTCTCTCTCTTTCATTTTTCTTTTTTTGAACAGACCGCGACAATTATGCAGCGCCTTTCCAAAGTAGGGCTTTAACATGCATGGAGCATTGCTGCCAACCACCGACAGCAAATTAGGGGGGAAGGGTTTTGCTGGGCTACTGCTTCTGTCCAAGTTCCTGTGGCTTTGCTTGTGTCATGAGTAATGTGTTCATGCTCCATATTTTAATGGGGAGCAGACAATGTGGAGCTTGTTAAAAGACTGATTTCAACCCTCTGTGTATGCACACTGCCGACCAAGGGGTCCGTGTTAATATTCCGAGCGTGTCTATGACTCTGTGTGTGTGTGTGTGTGCGTGGGTATATGTGTGTGTGTCTGTCTGTGTCTGTGTGTGTGTCTGTGTGTGTTTGCATGGGTACATGGGGGTGCGGTGCAGTGCTCTCGGTTCAGGGTCGTGAGCTCCTGGGGTGGGGGAGGCCTTGTGTTTGGCTGGCCTGACTCTTGCCTGTCCAGATATGTCTGCTGCGGTTTGGCGGAAGAATAGGTCACACAGATCCCCCTTGGAGATTTTTTCGAAGCCCATGACACTTTACTTTACTTGTGCAGCCAGCCTCAGTGAGGGGCATAAGCCATCAACCTCTGCCTCTTAGAATGCTTTTAAAGTAGCCCAGTTGTCCTCCAAACTGACCCAGTTGGGGCTAAACCCCTCCAACCCCTCCTCTCCCCCCCATTTGTTCTGCCTTCGTCTCCCGCTTTTTTTTTTCAGACCTGTGGGACTTTGTTGATTTCAGGGCCACTTGAAAGCCTTTTTTCTGGCCATCAGACAGCGGGGCGCATTTAGTAGCATCACAGGCGCTCCGCACTTGACCTTTCTGTGCCTGCTACTAGCCCTCGATGCTGAGTGCTCCAACTCACCAACACACACATACACACTTTTCTTTCTTGCATACCCCCTTGTCTGTTTAAAGGGAGCCAAGGCCTGTTTTCTGCGCGACATCCCCTTCTCGGCCATCTACTTCCCCGTGTACGCTCACACCAAGGCCAAGCTGGCGGACGAGGACGGCAGGCTGGGGGCGCTGCAGCTGCTCACGGCTGGTGCTATTGCAGGTAAACACACCCTCCTTCATATTTTAAATTTACACGTCCTTTTACCTATCTGTTTAGGATGCCCTAGTATCTCAGCTATTTGTTTAAAATGCACCTTCCTTCATATTTTTAATTCATGCATCCTTTCGGCTATCTGTTAAGGACGCCCCGGTATCAATTTGTTTGAACTGCATTTGACTTTGGAATAAAAGAATCGAAAATAATCTTGATAACACATTCAAAGCACCCAAATAACTGATGTGGGCACACTGTATCGAGCTTTTTGTGTTTTCCCCAACTGTGATAAATGGGTGCAGTCCCAATGTTCAATGTGTGGTATCTGGGACCCCCCCTCCCTCCCCTCCACAGGTGTCCCTGCTGCCTCCCTGGTCACCCCCGCTGACGTGATCAAGACCAGGCTGCAGGTGGCGGCCCGCGCCGGACAGACCACCTACAACGGCGTCATCGACTGCTTCCGCAAGATCCTGCATGAGGAGGGTTTCAAGGCCTTCTGGAAGGGGGCAGGAGGTGTGTGTGTGTGTGCTGTACTAAAAAACACACTTGTGGACTGTGTTCCCTGACGGTCCGGGAAATTAGCGTAATTAACAGACTTTGTAACGTCTGGGCAGCTGTGGCCTAGTGGTTAGAGAGTTTGTCTTGGGACCAGGGTCGCAGGTTCGAATCCTGTTCCAGTAGAAAAGAAATGGGAATGGGGCAGTAAAGACCTAGTGCTCTCCTGCATCCTCATCCATAGCTTAGGTGCCCTTGAGCAAGGCATCTAACCTCACATTGCTCTAGGGACTGTAACTGAAACCCTGTACCTTAAATAACTGTAACTCGGTCTGAATAAGAGCGTCAGCTAAGTGTAATGAAATGTTTTCCTTTTGTGCTCCCCAGCCCGTGTGTTCAGGTCCTCGCCACAGTTTGGCGTGACGCTGGTGACTTACGAGCTGTTGCAGAGGTGGTTCTACGTTGACTTCGGGGGACAGTGAGTATCAGTGCCCAACAAGCACCTGGCCAAAACCAACTAACTACAAATTATGTTTTGATTGGGGACTGATTTTGTTGTTTTTTTTTTTTTACCCAAACTGTAAAGCACTTTGAGCTGCATCTTGTATGTATGAATTGTGCTATACAAGATTATTATTATTATTATTATTATTAATTCTTACTATCATCATTATTACACTTTTGTTTTTCTTTTGCTGTCTTGCACTTATTGACCCTCTCTCTTCTCCACAGCCGCCCCACTGGCTCTGATCCAGCCCCCAAGTCGCGCATCTCTGAGCTGCCGCCCGCCAACCCCGACCACGTTGGAGGCTACCGACTGGCGGCAGCCACGTTCGCCGGCGTCGAGGAGAAGTTCGGCCTGCACCTGCCCAAATTCAAGAGTTCTGTGGTGGTGGTGCCCAAGGCCCAGCCGGATGAACAGGCCTCTTGAATGCCCTCCGCCCACCTCCCTTCTTCTCCTCCTCCTCCTCCTCCTCCCCCCGACCCCGCCCCACCCCTCCCGAGGCCAGTGATTGGCCTGCATGCTACATGAGCTGAGCTGTCGTTACTTAGCTCGTCTCCTCGCTGGCTTCCCACTCCCTCCAGTCTCACTACAGCCCAAAAGGTTTAGCAAGACCACCACACACACACAAACACACAGAAGGAAAAGAAAAATAAATTCAGAGCAGTCCTGCTGCATTTCTCTCTCACACACACACACACACACACACACACACATACAGTATGTCACAAAAGTGAGTACACCCCTCACATTTGTGTACATTTTTTTTTATTATATCTTTCCATGTGAGAAGTCTGAAGATATAACACTTTGATACAATGTAAAGTAGGTGTAAGCTGTACACTGCCTACTTTACATTGTAAAAGTGCTATATCTTAAGACAAAAAAGTACAAACATGTGAGGGTTGTACTCACTTTTGTGACATACTGTATATATGAATCTGGCTGTTCCCTCTCTCCTCTCCCCTCCCCCCGGTCCTAATTCACCTCCTGCATGACTAGTGCTTTCTTGGGTTTCTTTCCCCCTCTGCGCTCTACGCTGGACCTGCCCACCTCCCTGCGCACGCGTGGCTTTGCACAAATGTTACTGTGCATATTGTACATCTTTGTGCAGAGACATTACGGTGTTATTAAGAGACAAAACTCCCAGGCGGGCGCTCTTCCTTTGGCCATGCTTTGAATGTTGGGGACATCTTTGCAATCATATTTTAGTGGTGTGAATGGGTGTACAGATTTTATTTATGAAATCATAATTCAGAGAATAGGGAATTTAAAAAGAAACTATTTAAATGCATTTCATTATTGTATTGTATTTTATTAAATTAAATCATACTGGTTTAATTTTGGAAATTGTGTTTTTTTATTATTATTTCTATAAAGCAAACATTACATTGCCAACATTCTCTGTGAGGCTTTGCTCAGGTAAGGTGAATGCACATTTAGATTTTCACAGACATTTTCAAAAGTCCTTCGGGAACCTTCCACTGATACAGCATGAGATTGTGTAGGATGCCCTGATATCAAAGATGTTTATTTTTTTCTTTTTGGTGAGCATGAGACTTGAATTGCATCTGACCTCGGAATGAAGAATTCAAGGTGATCTACAAAGACATTCAAAGAAGTCCAAAAAAAAAAAAGAGCCATAACCCCTATTTACAGTTTACAAACAGACTGTGATTCCAGAAGGAGTGAAAGCCTTGTGGCTCAACACTGTCCTACATTATTACAGACGCTGGATGACATCCCTCACACATACAGGTCATAATAAATAAAACGCTTTAACTGTAGAAAGGGTGTCTGGAAGAGAAGTCCTTGTGTTATGAGGTTCCTTGGGGTACTTCACAGAGAGAACTCGCGAGGTTCTCAGCACTGACAGAACCGAGCATGAAGTGCTTTAAGGTTGATATGGCAACACCTTGAGTAGGGTCCCTGGGACTAATATCTACTTAAGGCTTTTTGGTTATGGAGTTCTTGTAAATACGACCATTAGCATTACAGCATTAGTATCTGTGTGTGTGTAAGTGTGTGTGTGTGTGTGTATGTGCGCGTGTATGTGCAAGTGTGTGCATCATTGTCTGTGGTGAACAGCCCTCATCTACAAATGTGTTTTTTCCATTCAGAGACCCAAGAAATTACTTTCCCATACAAAAGTCCTGTTCTTTGTCTTCTTCGCTTGAAGGAAAACCCAAAATCGTACTTAAGCTGCTGCCAAAAGAAAATGCCACTGTGTTTTAGAGCTGAATTGCCGACATGCCTGACTTTTTCTGTTTTTTTGTTCAGAATTACAAACAGCATTACACAGAGTGGGAGGGGGGATGGGGGTGGGGGTGGGGGTAGGGGAATAGGGGCTTGCTGGGTGCTGGGGAAACCTGCGCCTGGTCCCTGTGGAAACGAGCAGGCAAGGCGTTGCCATGGCGATCAGGCGGCCAGGCGCTGGGCGGCCAGCTCCTCCGCGTCCTCGCGCTCCTCATTGATCTCCGCCAGCGTGCGCACAAAGCGGCTCCACTCGTCGTTACGCGGCACGGCGATTTGCTGCGGAGAGAGAGAGGGAGCGAGAGAAAGAGGGAGAGAGGGAGAGAGAGAGAGAGCGAGAGAACACGAGAGAGCGAGAGGGGGAGAGAGAGAGAGACAGAGAGAGAGGGAGAGGACAGACAGAGAGAGGACAGAGAGAGGGGGAGAGAGAGAAAGAGAGAGAGAGAGAGTGAGGGAGAGAGAGAGGGAGAAAGAGAGAGAGAGAGAGTGAGGGAGAGAGAGAGGGAGAGAGAGAGAGGAAGAGAGGGTGGAGGAGAGAGACATAAATAATGGCACATTGTTCACACACGTTCATCTTTTCTTTTCTTGCCTTTTTTTCCTCCCTCCTCCTCCTGAACTTAAAAACCTGCAAGTGGCTCCCTTATGAAAGGTCAGGGGATCAACAGTAATTTTGTAACTGTCACAGAGACTTGACCCTTTCAGTTGCTTGCCTGTGTGTGTGTGTGTGTGTGTGTGTGTGTGAGAGTAAGTTAGTGTGTGTGTGTGTGTGTGTGTGTGTGTATGTGTCTGTGTGAGAGTAAGTGAGTGTGTGAGTGTGACTGTGTGTTTGAGAGTGTGTGTGTGTGTGTGTGTATGAGTGTGTGTGTTAGAGTAAGTAAGTGTGTAAGTGTGACTGTGTGTGTGTGTGTGTGTGTGTGTGTGTGTGCGTGTGTGTGTGTGTGTGGAGGAGACTGAAGGGTGGGGGGTGGGGGCCGGGGGCCAAAGGCACCCAGGGCTAGAGGTGCCCCCTCTCTCCTCTCTGCAGCTCAGCCCACTCAGCTGTCAATGGTGTAAGTGACACAGGCACGCTGAGAGCCCCCCTGGGGGGAGCGGCCCTTGGGGACCTGGCTCCGACAAGGGGGCTAATTGTCAGACGTGCTAAAGCATTCTTAGCGTCTCCAGCGCTCCTTTGACTAACCTCATCGCCCCCCACCCCCCCTTGCTCCCCGGCAGCCTGCGGGAAGCCCACTACCCGCTGGCCGCAGAGTTTTATCACATCAGTAAAAAATGATGAAATGAAATGATGAAAATGAAAAATAAAGAGCGTTGTGAATATGTAAGGGCTGTGTGGTACATATAGATATATATAGTTACCTAGATACCGCAAAGGGTTCCAGAACGTATACCCATGGTACATTCCATCTAATAGAACTTTGTCGACAATGCGGTGTCTAGGTAACCATATACATATCTATAGTGTGGGTATAGGTCTGACACACACCTCTCCCACTTCGTAAATAAGGACCCTTCCGTCGGAGTCTCCAACGGCGATCTCGCGGCCGGACTGGGCCCACCGCACACGGTTCAGGGCCGGGTTGCCGTCCACTACGATGCTGGCTGTGGGCACCTAAAAAGAAGAAGAAAAAAAAAAAAAAAACCTTCTGTCAGTGCGTAGCTAAACACACACACACACACACACACAGCCTCACCGATGCACATACATAGGACGTTGACAATCTGTAATGGCTTGGGAGTGCAGAAATGGAACATAGTCAGAAAACTAATGGAAGTCAAGGGTCTGTGAAATAATGACAGGTGTAGTTATGGGCTGAGCACTGCGCGGCGAGCCCCAGATGAATGGAAGAGACGGAGAGAGGAATGGAGGGGTGTACGCGCGCAAGCCGTGGAGAGATGAAAAGGCAGCTTGTGAGTGTGTGTGTGTGTGTGTGTGTGTGTGTGTGTGTGTGTGTGTGTGAGAGAGTGAATGGGTGAGTGAGACTTGTGTGGAGGAAGGAGTGGAATAGAGGGAGAGACGAAATAAAGTCGCTAAGTGAGAAGGAGATGGATTCTGAGGCAAAGAGGATCTGGGGAAGAGGGAGCAGAAGTGAACGAGGGATTCAGAATCTCTGGAGGGGCGTATGTGGTTGTTTCCAGAACAGGAAATCATATACGAAGAGTGCATGGGGAACACGGGCATGGCCACAAAATGCAGAAGCTGAGAAAATGTAATTTCTTATAAGTTTGATTTAATTTAACCGGTAAATGACATTTTAAAATGGTTCTAGCTCGACATTAGGCTCGTTTATTCACAGGACTAGTTTTAAAAAAGCAGGGGTTTCAGTGCAACTACTGATTGGAGGGTGTAACTTGAAAAACGTGATTTTGTGACTATTCCCATTTTTCCCGTGGCGTCCTCATACATCCTCAACAGTGGATCAGCTGTTCCGCAAAGGCATGAGTAACACACAGTTCTGTACACAGAGACACAAGGAGCACACATAGACTTCTGAATAAAACATCATTGGGTCATACCAGCTTAATTCAATTTTAACTGGTGTGGTCAAAAACGGTAGCCTAGCTGTCGCACCGAGCTCGTATAAGGAGCCTGGTCTGGCAGACCTCCCACAGACAGGAAGTTCTCAGAAGGGGGATCAAGGGGCCGTGTTTCGAATGCCTCTGTGTACCACTGGACAGAGCTACATCCAATCAGACTACTGATTCCGATGCCAAATGCGTGGTATTCGTTTTTAATTAGTGCCTGATTTTCCGGGCACAGGAAAAGCTAAGAATAGGCAAGTTAGCCTGACTGACTCGACACGAAATTCAATGTAGCATCACGGGCAGAATGGGTGGGCCCAGGCTACAAAAACGGCACAAAAACTGACACATCCTCAATTGTCAAAAACAAGCCCTAGCATGGAAACTATTAGAAATCACTCATATCTAATTTTACACTATTGCTATATTATATCTTGGTTGTTAACAAAAAAGAAAACAGAAAAATAGTCGATGGTCAAGCTAGGAGCATTTAATAAACTGAGGTGGAATTACCCAAATGTCCCATACTACAAGTGTTTTAGAATAAAGTTATGCATGAAGAAATGGAATGTGTGTTAAACGAGTGCTGGCAGTGTCAGTGGTGTGTGTGTTGACCTCCGTGTCGTTGTTGAGGTTCCACAGGTCAAGGTGGCCCACACCGTCCACGCAGGCAAACAGGGCGGGGTGCGTGGGGGACCACATGACGTCGTACACGTAGTCCGAGTTGTCCTCAAAGGAGTACAGAGGCTTGTTGTTCTGCAAGGGGGTAAAAGCATTATGTACAGATGTCAAGCATTCATCTTCCCATTATCTTTGTACACCAAGCCTCCATTTGATCAACGCTATTACTGTTTGATATGAAAATGCAAGTTCAAAGGGCCTGACTCTGTTCAAAGAATATGCATGTATCTTTTTGAACACTGCCCTGTGTTCAACGTGTACCCACCACCACTCTTGTGTTTGTGGGCTAACCATAAAAACATGGGTTAACGATTACGGGGGTTACAAGACCTTTCCTGTCTGTCACATTAAGTCATGCATGCAAAAGCAGCATCTTCAGTTTCACATTCAGGCCAAGAGAAGAATAGCGGTCTGTGTTGTGGTCAGGCATGAGGGGTCTGGGGCCCGTACCTTGGTGCTCCATAGCTTGACGGTCCAGTCGAAGGAGGAGGTGACGAAGAGGTGGGAGAAGTCCACAGGGCCGCCGGAGGTGTTGCAGTGGATACCCGTGATGGGGCCGTGATGGCCCTCGAAGATCTCGCTGATGCCCGCCTTGCTGCTCGCCACACACACACAGACACAGACACACACACACACACACACACACACACAGGGAAAGAAGAGGGAAGAAACAAACATTAGCTGTGGTCATCTGCATTTTACACAGAGGAATCCATTAGGCACATGGTGGGTGCACACAGCTACTGAACGCCACACTAGTGACTACGTGACTGCGGGCAGCAGACATGGAGCACACATTGACACGCGGGCAAAATAAGGCGTCCGTGCTCCCCCCGCTGGGCTGAGGACAGGGCCAGCTACACCGCGAGGCGAGGCGGCCCTTTACCCAGTGGGCTCAGGAAGAGCCTCTCCTCCCCTCCGCTGCCGGCCGACTGTTGCGCCACTAATTAGGCGGAGGGGTAAATACCCAGCGTGAGTGATGCTTCTGCCTTATTAAGCTGCAGATGAGGCCATCATACCACTGCAAATCAAGTGGAAACGATTACAAGGGGGAAAAAAAGAAGAAGAAAAAAAGTGTCTTCCTCAATTACCAGAGGCTGGTCCTGTGGCATGGAGCCTTGTCTGTCTTCTCTGTGGTGGCACTCGAGAGTGTGTGTGTGTGTGTGTGTGCGTGTGTGAGAGAGAGAGTAATGGCAGGTTTTAATACATCCCTTATTGACTGACCAGTGATGCGTAGTATTTTACTGAAAAATGAATGTGTGTATATGGCATGTGTGTGTGTGTGTTTGTTTTGTGTACATGTATGTTCATATGTCTATTTCTGTGGTGTCCTCCAGTGGTGTCAATCTTGACCAATCCAGAAAGTAAAAAACCCTGCCATACATTCCTTCTGCCTGTGCCCTTAACACAGGTGATTTCACTAATGAGCTGATCTAACCTGTCTGGTGACTTGTGTGCTCATTAGGATCAGCTGGTTCAGAAAAGGTGTTTTTAATACTCTATTGAAGCTGGGACTGACACCTCTGTAAACCACGGGATCAGTCAGTTACCTTGGGGTGGTATGGGGCCGCAATAGCCTTACTCACTTGAACATGCCCCAACCAACCACTGGCCGCCCCAGTCAAAGTCTCAGACGGCCAAAACACCACCGGTCCTGCCACATTTTCATTCTACCCCACAAACAAATAATCTCACGTCCCACAGAGGGCCCCTAAGGAGTGTGGGGGTGGCTCCGGATGTCAGAAGTCATTTCCATTTCCGCGTGTCGTGTTTTTTAATGCACAGCACAACCCCACCCCCCCCACCCACCCCCTTCGATAAACACATACGACAGCTAGTGGAGGGTGAGAGTGGACTGGTGTGTGATGAGGTGCTGGAGAGAGAGGGGGATGCAGGGGGATCAAGTGTTGGATTCATGGGGCTCTGGGAAGCGGGAAAGCGGGGAGGAGGGCTGGGGCCAGCTTTTAACGTTGATGTGACACCACCTTCAGGCCAAAGCTAACAAACTGCCTCAAGTTTCCCCTCAAACCTCTCAAGAGGGCACCGAGGGACAACCCTGTGTGTGTGTGTGTGTGTGTGTGTGTGTGTGTGTGTGTGTGTGTGTGTGTGTGTGTGTGTATGCATGTCTGTCTGTGTCTGAATATGTGTATGTATGTGTGTTTGTCTTTGTATGTTTGTCATTTTCTGTATGTGTATGTGTGTTTGTGTGTGCGTGTGTGTGTTTGTCAGTTTCTGTACGTGTATGTGTGTTGGTGTGTGTCTGTACGTGCGTGTGTGTGCATGTGTGTGTCTTAAAGCGGTCATACTTTCCGTGACGGCAGGCCATGTAGACGGAGCCGTCCTCGCTCCCCACCACAAAGTTATTGACGTCTCCGAGCGGGAAGGACATGGAGGTGACGGCCGCCGTCTTGGACTGCTTATACACCAGCTCCAGGCTGTCCTGTCACGGCAAGACCCAGGCACACACACTCTGTCAGCTACTTGACATTTCCTCACAAACACATATACACACACACACACACACACACACACACACACCAATAGACATACACACACACACTAATGCACACACTCACACACTTGTATGCACACACTTGCACACAAAACCGCAGCCAGTAAATTATCCAGGCAGATTATTAATGCATGATTAAAATTCAGCCAGCACTTTATAAATGATTAACATTTGACATGTTTGGAGGGGGAACAGGGGGTGGTGGGAGGTGTGTGTGTGTGTGGGGGGGGTGTGTGTGTGTGTGTGTGTGTGAATGTCTGCTGGTGCTTTGGCAGCAGTGCTGGAATCAGAGAGTGAATTTGAATGACATTCGGGGCTAAAAATACTTCTGTAGACATTGCACAGTCATCTGGCGCAATGAGTGGCGGCAGGTTGGGATGCGTGTGTGTGTGTGTGTGTGTTTGCTCCCTCCTGAGGGCCCTAATGTGCGTGTTTGTGTGTGTGTGTGTGTGTGTGTGTGTGTGTGTGTGTGTGTGTGTGTGTGTGTTTGCTCCATCCTGCAGGCCCTAATTTGTGTGTGTGTGTGTGTGTGTATGTGTGTGTCTGTGTGGGCGTGTGTGTGTGCATGTGCGTGTGCGTGTGCGTGTGCGTGCGTGTGTGCATCATGAATACCTGTGGCTGGGACAGCATATCCAGGCTCCAGGAGCACAGCTTGCCGTCGGTGGAGATGCTGATGAGGTTGTGGGAGTTCTGGGTGCCCACCACATTCACACAGTAGACTGGGTGCTGCAGAGGAGGACAGGAGGGGAAGACCAAGGGAGCAAGGGAGCAAGGGAGCAAGGAGGGAGAGAGGGAGAGAGAGAGAGAGAGAGAGAGAGAGAGAGAGAGAGAGAGAGAGAGAGAGAAAGAAAGAAAGAAAGAAAAAGAGAGAGAAAGAAAGAGAGAAACAAGAGAAGAGAAGAGGAGAGACAGACAACAGAAAGGACAGACAAGAGAAGAGGAGAGAGAGACAGATAGAGAAGAACAGAATTGGACATTCAGGTTAGCAGTTGCTTCTGTCAAACGCAACTTACAGTACCGCTACGGTTACCCAACCAAACCAACTTCACCACTGAACTCTTGCCTCAGTCTCCTGCCTGCAGCTAAGGAATGTGCTAAATGCTAGAGCAGGAGCTGAAATGTCAATGGAGCTAATGACAGGGTGGCGCGGGGTGGGAATGGAACAATCAGCAGCGGTCTCAGCTCAGCAATCACAGACGGCCATGCTTTTAGTTTGTTTTCAGTCGCGGCCTCAGCATATTGACCACTGATTAGGCTGGTCCATTATAAAATGCATGAGCAAAAGGGCTGGGGTATATTGTCAGTAGAAAACCTTTTTATGTACTTGAGCTATATTATTGTAATTGGTGATTATTAAGCCAAATTATTGGAATTTAAGTATGCAAAGAATTATTTAGATATAAATTGCATATTATACAAATGACATGGCCTGATTTTATTTTTAGACAAACAAAAATGTCAAATCATGCAACATTTTTTTTCCAAATATGATCATTACTGTATTACATGTACTGGTCTAAAGGCAATTCAAATTATCAGCATATTTATTATTATAAATTCATCAAGAAAACTTAAAAATATGATATCTTCCTGATAAAATTTTGACTTCTCTCTAAACTTCTGTGACAGGTTACTTCAAACAACAACACACACACAAAAAAAACAATCAAGCAAGGAAGTAAGCCTCCAAACACTGTCAGTAGGATAGGATAGGAGATGATGGGATAGGATGGGCTAGGCTGGGCTGTGCAGTCTCATAAAGCAAGCCCTCGCCAGAGTGCGAGTCCCCAGCCTCTCTGCTGCTCCAGAGTGACTGGCGCCTGTGAATAGCTGCAGTGCTAATGGGGGGCTGGGGGCTCTCTGTAATGAGGTAACGCCTGATTCTGCCTCAGCAGGAGCGGCCTATTAAATAGAGGGCTGCGAGGGTAGGGTGACTCCTCTACGATAGGCCATTTGCATATCGCAGCTGCTCTAACACTGAATGCTAACAGGGGCAACAACCATTTGTCACCTCTTATCAGGACACACGTTGTTTCTCTTCAGCAGCTTTTGTCTGTGTGGGTGTTTGTGTACTTTGACAAAGGTGTAAGACTGTGTGGCCTTTGTGTGCATGAGCGTGCATGTGTGTGTATATGTGTGTATGCTTGTGTGTGTATATATCTATATGTGCATATGTTTGTGTACGTGTATGTGTATGTGTGTGTGTATGTGTATGTAACATATGTACACATATGTTTTTATACGTGTGTGTGTGTGTGTGTGTGTGTGTGTGTGTGTGTGTGTGTGTGTGTGTGCATTCATGGCCTACCGTGTGTGCGGCGGCTGACAGCGGGGTCCTCTGCACGGGCGTCCTCTTGTTGCTGCGGTTGTCCCACAGCACGATCTGGCCCGAGTACATGCCCCCGATCACCAGGTTGGGGTGGAACTTGGCAAAGGTGGCAGACATTACGGCCGACTGACACAGACAGAGAGACAGACAGAGAAACACAGGAAAACACAGCAGTTATTGGATGAGTTCCACATTAGCTGCACTCCAGTAGAAACCGGTGGGGAGACATTACAGTCGACTGACAGAGACAAACAGAGAGACGGACAAAGAGACAGACACAGAAACAGACGTTACAGTCGACAGACAGAGACAGAAAGACAAACAGAGAGACAGACAGAGAAACAGACAGAGAGACAGACAGACAGACAGACAGACAGATAGACGAACAGACAGACAGGACAGACAGAGAAACAGACAGAGAGACAGACAGAGAAAAACAGCAGTTACTGGATGACTTTCACATTAGCTGCACTCCAGTAGAAACCAGTGGGCAGACATTACAGTCAACTGACAGAGAAACAGACAGAGAAACAGACAAAAAAACATAGAAAAAACACAGCAGTTATTTGATGACTTTCACATTAGCTGCCCTGCAGTAGACACCGGCTGGAGAAGCACACAGCACACAGCACACAGCACACAGAGAGCACACAGCGCCTCCCTCAGTTAGTGTTCGCGTCTCTGTCAGCATCAATAAGGAGCGGGCCTAAGCAGCCTGATCTCAGACCTGTGAGGAATAATATACACGCCGTCCCGCTGAGCGGAGCGCCACGTTATTTCATCGCCACGTCCAGCCTGCTGCTTATTTTTATTTGGGCCTTTTACAATCCTCTGTTTTCCATGACTCATGCTACCCCTCATTCCCTCCTCCCCTCCTCCCCTCCACCCCTCCTCCTCCCCTTCGTCCTCCACCTTACATTTTTCTTTTTTGTTTTCTTTTTCTTTCGGCCCGCCCGGGATGGAGCACGTTACACATGGATCATGTCAGTGTTCTTCACACTAATTCCAATTACGCTACAGTCGGGGTGGTGGCTGGGTGGGTGGGTGGGTAAGGGGGTGCAGAGAGGAAGGGACGGAGGGAGAAAAGGAAAAAAGAAAAAAAAAAGAAAGAAAAAAACCTTCCTTTTCCTCTCTGGTGGGAGGGAGCCAGCGCTCCACACCAGCTCCTTGACATCCCGGCAATCCTTCACCATCTAATAATGTGTTGGGTTGAATTGAGCCGTGTAATTTTTCCAAAATTTTGACACGCCGCAGAAGAAAACCTTGCGTCGCCGACCTAGGACCCCCCTAACCCCTGTTCCCCCTCCCCCTCCCTCTGCTCCCCTCCCCTCCACTGCCGTCCCCAATCCACCCAGAGTGGAGTTTTTGAAAGGCACCAAGAAAAATGAGTTCACGCCTCCTCAGAGCTTAGCCGGCTGGGCTGGTATGAGTTGGCGTTGGCCTGGGCCTGGGCTGAGCAGCGCTGTGGAGGGTGGCCCACCCTCCTCCCCCCTCCCCCCTCCATCTACCCCAGTGACGAGCGGCCCCACATGTGGTTCTACTCAGGAGAGAGGCTGGGGGGTGGGTGGGGGTGGGCTGGGGGGTGTTGGATCAGGCTAGCCAGCAGTAGCCTCCATGTTCCCCTCACTTCATACTCACACAGCCAGGCTCTGCAGACTTCCCTGAACCTGGGGGGCCAATGCAAATCTGCACTGGTTAGAGTATCTCCCCAAGAATACAAGAATATGCTTATGGCCTTGGTGTGAGAGTATGCTTACTGCTTACGCCCTTGGTGCTACTAATGCAATGTTCCAGCGGCTTCCTTTTGAGCTGCAAATGTAAAGCTGCATATTTTCTCTGTCTGGCTTTGTCTCCAGACAGTCTGCCTGCCCGTCTCCCCCTTTCTCTCTCTCTTTCTTTTTCTCTCCCTCTCTCTTTTTCTCTGTCTCCCTCTCTCTTGCGGCAGGACTGAGCTGGAGTCGGGCGAGATGCCAGATAAAGGAGCGCTCCTGCTTCCCCCCTTCCTCCCCCCCTCTTCCTGCACCTCCGAGGCTTAGGGCCTGTTCACACGGGAGTGTTTTTAGGTCCAAACGAAACGGTAAAGTATTTTAGCGTTTTGGCCTTTGATCCACACTGCACCGCTGTTCTGGGTGTCCTGAAAGGCTATTTTTTGAGAATGGGTTCCAGAGTAAAAAAAAAAAAAAATCTGACAATGCGGTCTATGCATTGTCGTGTGGACAAGCAAAACCAGTGCTTTTTGAGAATAACGCTGTCGCCCCCTCATGTGCACATATAGCACACAACAATTTTAAACTTGGGTGCTGTGGGATAATTTGTTGTGGCACAATTCGCCTGCAATGTAGGCTATTTCTCTTTTCTAGCAATGTATTGTTTCTACCTTCTGCCATTGAACTACAAGCTGTTTTTTTAAATATCGCTAGTAATTCCTACCATAGACTTATCATAGGCCATCATTATGCTTATTTAATAAAAGAGCAACCGTCACTGCATACGACTCAAATAACAACACACATTGCTAAAATAAACCCACAACACATTTAAAGTGAATCACTGCGCAGCTGCCTTCTCTCCCTGCTGCTCAGACTGGGATGTGCACACCTTCCCAGCAATGCTGTGTCAGACCTGTCCAAGAAACATTCCTGTCTGTGTGAATATTTATTGATCCGGTGTGTGTGTGTGTGTGTGTGTGTGTGTGGAACCTGCAAATAAAAAAAAAAAAAAAAAACCCCAGGAGCATTGCGGTGTGTACAGGGCCCTAGTGTTTGCCTGAGTTATGCTCAGCTGTCGGGGCTGGCTGGACTGGGCTGGACCCTGGGTGCTCCTGCTCTGGCCCCGGTGCCTTGCTAGCATGTGTGTGCATGTTTGTGTGTGTGTGTGTGTGTGTGTTTATGGATGGCGCTGGTGGTGGACATACATGCCAGCCAGATGAAATCACAGCATGGAGGGGAGGGGAGGGGGTGGTGGGGGTAGAGTAGAGGAAAAGGAGAGCATTTGGGAGGTGGGGAGGTGGTGCAGGGGGGAAGCAATGTGCATATGTGTGTATTGGTGTGTGTGTGTGTGTGTGTGTGTGTGTGTTTGAAGGATCTCAGAGCTGGATAGACTGCTGGCAACAAGCCACACTCCTCAAGAAGGAGAACCACCCGTGAAGCAAAGTTTGTGTGTGTGTGCATATATGTGTATGTGTGTGTGTGAGTAAATGAGTGAGTGAGTCAGTGAGAGAGAAGGAGAGAGAGCGAGAGAGACAGACAGATAGACAGACAGAAGGACGGACGGACAGACAGACAGAGAGACAGAGAGAGAGAGAGTGAGAGAGAGTAAGTGTGTGTGTGAGAGACTGCATGTGTCTGTGTGTGTCTGTGTGTGTCTGTGTGTGCGTGCATGTTAGAGAGTGTGCGTGCATATGCATGTGTGTGTGTGTGTGTGTGTGTGTGTGTGTGTGTGTGTGCGCGTCAGCTCCGGTACCTGGCAGTGGAAGACGTACTCTGGCGTTGGCTTCTTGTACTTCATGTTCCACACCAGGGCCACTCCGTCAGGCTCGTGGGGGGCGTACTCGTTGTTGTTGTATGAGGCAACCAGCAGCTCAGGATACTGGTGACAGACAAATCAGCACAAATGAATGGAAAGAGGAAGGAGACATCACACCCCCAGGCATGGCTCCTTGAGAAAGAAAGAATGAAAGAATGAACGAGAGAAAGAAAGAAAGACAGACAGAAAGAAGGAGAGAGAGAGAGAGAGAAAAAGAAAAAGAGGGGAAAAAAAACACATCCTTCTTCCCCACTGCGGGAGCTGGTGGGTGCCAAGCCAAATGTGCGACCCGCCCCTTGCTTTAGGAAGATTTATTGCAGGGGGAACTTTTCTGCGGCGGCAGCAGCCTCTGGTAAATAAGCTGAGGACATGCAAGGTCTTACGCGCAAGAAGCACTTCGCCGTGAGGGGAGAGGGAGTGCATGGGTACCAGTGTGGAAGCTCGCAGCAACCACAGGTTGTCACAGAGACCTTTTGAAACCCAAGCTTTAATCCTGCACTTGCAAGGAGGGAGGAGGAGGAAAGGGGTGGGGGGTTGGGGGGAAGCACTGACTGGGCTGCAGAGGAACAAATCGGTCACCAAAACGCTCAGCAGACGTAAACAAGCCATTAACCTCTGCTGCCTCTCATATTGTAAAAGCTGAAGTTTACAGTGTGTGAGCCCAATTTAAGGCGAAGGAAATGGAGTATGCTCAGGGGCAAGGCAGCGCGGTGAAACAATGCAATCAGTGCCAAAAGCCATCTCAGAGCTCAGAGCTCAGAGCTCAAAGCCCGAATTAAAGGTGGCACGAGGAGAAACAAATCATTAGAGCCCCCCAGCCCCGGTGACAATTTAATCATGATAGGAGCCCACGTGAGACAAATCCCATCCCTCAGGGAGTATTGTAAACCACACCATGGGAAAGTGCACGTTACAGTACGTTTTACAACACACATTTCAAAACATCTCCTGAAGGCTGCCATTGTGTCGAAGCCTGTTTAAAGGTATGTTTACCGCTGTATGCCTGAGTTGGGTGCATTGCATGGAGGATCAACATGAAGGGAGCAGGGGGTGGGGGGGTAAGAGGAGAGTACCTGTGGGGACCAGTCCAGACAGGTGACCACGCGGTGTTTGGACCAGTGCTCGTCTGTGAACTGCCTGTTCAGAACCAGCTTGGCTCCAGCCTGGATCTCCCTGCAACACCACACAGCCAGTGAGGATTTACTGTTTCATTTCATTGTATTTATTGTATTGTATATTTTATTATGTATACTGCTACATTGGATATGCTGGTTGTTTAGAGAGCCAACATCTACCAGAGACAGTTACCTGTATACGCAAGTGTACTTGGCCAATAAGTATACTACTACATGTAATATGTTGGGAGATTAGGAAGCATACTAGCCAAGTCAAATTCCTTGTATATGTAAGTGTACTTGGCCAATAAAACTGATTCGGATTCTGATAACACTAAAGATCGGAACGTGACTGGGGACTGCCTCTGAGTGTTAACATGAGACCTATATATGCAACCCAATATATAAAAACATTCATACCACTAAGGGTTAAATTTATATGAAAATGCTGTTTCGTAGGTTCTGTTAAAGGGGTCTCCAGAGGCTTGTGTTCAATGTTTATAATTCATTTTTCAGGTGCTGCAACAGATTCACATGCTTCCATGGCGTAAAAGCACTGTGTTACTTACACACTGTCAATCTCTATTCCACTTTTTTGGTCTAAAATGAATACTTGGTCAGCTGACTCACTATGTAAATGCTGATTAGACCAAAGGTGGACGTGCTTTACTGCTCTTCTGTCAAGTGTAAATTAATGGAGTGCAGGTTGACCACCGACCACATTGAAAAACATGTCAATGAGTCATTTCTAGGCAAAGGGACTGAAGTGGTTTCTGTGGAATACAGATACACTCTCTGCTATGTACTTAGTTTTTTTTTTACCTCCCTATGACACACTAAAGCTAAATGGTCAACCCAACAAGGTCCCCTTTGAAAGAGCCATTGATGAAAGAGCTGGTGTGATGGAGTGATCACGGCCTCCATTACCCTTCTTTCTCCTCTCCGTCTCGGCCGCTGTAGTCGAAGAAGACATCGATGTGCTCAGAGAGGGCACGCTCCACGATGCGCGTGCTGTGATCGAAGAAAGTCATGAACTCCTCGGTGTGCAGAATCTGCAGCTTCTCTTCCTCAGTCAGCTCATGTGGTGGGGCTGCCGTCACACACACACACACACACACACACGCACACACACGCACACAAATCAACACCATCCCATACCACCTACACACACATACCTGTCTGTGTGTCCTGAGGCAAGTACATCCTTCTTACTGAAGTGTGTCTTTGTGTTTGTATGTGGGTGGGGGGAGGGGAGAGGAAGGGGGTCGCACTGAGACTGTAAATTCTGCAGCTGAGTATTTTTACTTATTTTACATGTTGACACAAAAGCTCTGACAATTGATTTTTAGCTGGCACTGTTTCACACTGTAGAACTGCAGATAATGGATAACAGGGATATTAATGGTCAAACTTTATTTAGATAGTCCAATAAAGGTATCTATTAAGGATCTGTTAAAGTGATAAGTCAGTAAACAATAAACAAAATAAAACTGAATTTGAACAAACCACCTACATGACCTAGAGATGAATGAGAATCTTCACAGACATATCCAAAATAAGTGTCAGCAAATCTATTCTTATCCGAACAAATCTATTGTTTAGACTGGGACATCTATGGTTATCTTGTGAGTCACGATCAGAGCTAGTGCTGGTGCACGGCTGGTATGAGAACAGAAGAGAAGAGAAGAGAAGAGAAGAGAAGAGAAGAGAAGAGCGGAGCGTGCTGAAGGTTCTCACCCTCCTCCTCCTCGTTCTTCTGCGCTGGCTTCTCCTTTTCCGCCTCCTGGGCCGGCTCGGCTGCCACCATCTCCTCCTCCTCCTCTTCCTCTGCGAAAACGAGGAGAAACACTCGCTGATTAGCCCGACACGTGCGATACAAAAGTGCACAATGGCCGCTGATGTCTCGCCACAATAGCCTTTAGTTCGCCATTCACTTTTCAAAGGACAACACCACAATGCAGGGGGGCTCGCAGCAATGCACGGAGACCCCATGCCTCCGGCCCGCACACAAGAGGCAGATTAGCCAGGCCCGTTTATTATGCCGGCAAGAACAAGTCGTGTCACCGCAAACTTGGCGATGAATCAGTGTGCTAACAAGACGTCACGCAGGTGGCTGAAAACGAGGCGTACTGAAGTGGGTTACAGCAACCAACACTGACACTTCCACATTCACCATAAGGAGACAGCATGTAGGAATTTAGCACTGTATGAGGTTTACACTTACAGGCAACTAGTTGGACGCCCTATGAACATGATAAGGTCCAATATTACAGGTGTAATTTGGTCTGGCTGTCCATGTGC
The DNA here is from genome assembly GCA_030347295.1 of Setipinna tenuifilis. NCBI lineage: Eukaryota > Metazoa > Chordata > Actinopteri > Clupeiformes > Engraulidae > Setipinna > Setipinna tenuifilis. Next base: position 8,227,815 of record CM059269.1, read on the forward strand.
TCATTAGTATATCACACAGAGTATGTAAGAAACACTTCATCAATGCCAATTTTGCTGAAATTGGAGTATGCAAGGATTATTTGTGTACTTGTGTTTTAGACAAGACCTATATGATGATGCAAAAAACGTCCATTTTCAAATAACCCATTACATACATACATACCATACCATACATACAAACACATCTACTTGCACAATGTAATACAAAAGTTACGCCATACTGCCTAGTTTATAACAAAGACACTCTTAAATCACACATCAGCAGTCAATGTGGAAAAACACACACACACACACACACACACACACACACACACACACACACACACACACACACACACACACACACACACACACACACAAATATGACAGGGCATGTTAACAGCGCTGTTTGTTACACAGATAAAAGCAGTTCACCACCACCACCACCACCACCCTCCACTCCATTCCCCAGCCTCCCTTCCCTCTCATTGAGGCGAGGGCTGGCCGGCTTGCATGGGTATGGAGGTGGGATGGGATGATTCAGTGTCTGCGCCCCGCACTTGTTTTGGCCTGCCAACACAATGTCAGCGCGCTGAAAGGACCTGTGTCTGCGGAGCCGGAGCGTTAAAGGTTGTCATTCGCCTGAGCGCGGGGGAGCGCGGGGAGAGAGGGGAGCGCACAGCAGGGGTCACCCATCTCACAGCAGCACCCGCCCCGTCTTCCTTCGCCTGCGACCACTAATGAGACCAACCGGCCATTCAACAGGGAGTGCACTTGTTAGTGTAGCTGTGTCCTTCCTTTGCCGTCCACAGGAACAGGTCGCCCACCCCTACCACCCCCCCCTACCCCCCTAACCTAACCAAGCCCAAGCCCAAGCCCAGTCCCCCCTACCCTACCCCACCCCACCCTACCCCAGCCAAAGGGAGCAGGGCGTGCTGGGGTGAGAGGGCGTGGAGCAGCTGCCCTGAGCCTGCTCCCATTGGCTCGGCCAGCTGACAGGACAGTGCCGAGCAGATGGCGCCTGCCGGAATTGTCTTGTGGCGGCTCAGAGGTGGCATGGGGACGGTATGGGGATGGCACAGAGGTTTTCTGCCTCACTGATCCCAGTCAAGGCACTACAGCCAAACACCCCTGCACCACCCCCCGCCCCCTCCCACTACCACACACACACACACACACACACACAACACCCCCCGACCTGCAATTACCGACCCGCCAGGGGGTTTGACGATGGCTATTCAAGCTCAGAGGATGCACAACAAAATACAGCTTGCAGCCTTGACCAGCTGGCGAAGCCTCACACTGCAGCCTACCAGTACACGGTGGGCTTTTTTCTTTCCCTCCCCCTTTTTCTTTCTTTCTTTCTCTCTTTCTCTCTTGCTTTCTTTTTCAGCCCAAATCACTTGTTTCATTTCCCTGCTGTCCCTCCTCTAGTCTATTAACAAATAACTGATACATGTCTGCAGGAAACTGAAAGGCTAAAATATGCAGATTAAAACACAACTAGAAAAATGGGGGAGCAATGAATGGCTACTGTAAGAAAATTATCATTGTGTGGAAAAAAAAGGAGGAACACAAAAATCTGGCGACGGAAGGGAAATGAACGAAGGCCAAAAAACGCATCGCCTTTCCCACACAATCACAATGATAATGTCACCAGTAATCCTCCCACACACACCCTCTAGCCAGAGCTCCCAGTGCTTGGGTCCAACATGGAGGGAGGAGGTGGAGGAGGAAGAGGAAGAGGAGGAGGAGGAGGAGGAGGACACGAAGGAGGAAGCTTGTGGGGGTGACGGGGGGGGGTCTGGTTTCTGATGAGTTTACAGAACCGGTTGATGACACAAGCCATTTCAATACGTGGCCCGTGCTCGTAGTGGGGGGGGGGAGAAAACCAAAAAACCGCGGAGAAGGTTAAAATCTTTCCCTTCAAGGGCCTCAATCAGGCTTAAAAGGAAAACAGTAATCACTGTCTTTCAGGCTGGCTTGGCCAGCCTCGTCAGCCCTTTCCCCGTCAAGCCAGTCGGAGCAATCAACCTGCCAGGCATTAGGAGAGGGAAGACAATCTGAAAATAGAGGGTATAATGCACCTGCCAGCTCAAATGGCCATTTGGAGGAAAGCTAGTGATCCTGGTGACCCCGCGGTGGGGGAAGGGAGAGTACAAGAAAGGGGTTTACACAGAGGGGAGAAGAAACATTTAACAGAATTTTGGGGAGATCGGCGATCTCCTGCATGCACCGACACCTTCCCTCAAAGCAGCTCCAATTATGGCTTTTGTATCACTTAAGAAATAAAAGCTTTTTTTTGGGGGTGGAGGGAGGTCGGTGCTGCTGGTGGGTTTTTTTTTGGGAGGGGGCTGGGGTGGGATGGGGTTGGGTGGGGGGGGTAATCGCTAGGGGGCTTTGTCGGAGGACAATGTATTAATGTGAGCTCTGCGAGGGTCCACTGTTGTGCGAGCACAAAACTAATGACCTTTACTTTTTCCACTGCAGGTGCACTCCCCTCCTGCCTCGGCCCCACAGAATGGGGGCCACCAGAAAACCTGACTTCCACTTTCTTTCTCTCGCCAGTTTATTCAGGGGCCGACAATCGAAACAAACCTTCAGCTTCCACTGTTTTGGCCTCTCTCAATTGGGGACGTCCGCGATTTTGCTGTATTGATGGGACAAGACAACTCCGGGGCCCTTGCGCGTTCTGTCTGAATGTAAAGGGGTGGACACAAAAGAGGGGGAGCGTGCGGAGAGCACTCCCCGGGCCCATGTGCATAACAGAACAAACACTTCCTCATTCAGCGGCCAACTAAAGCCCTCTTTCAGCACACACTACACAGGGATATAGTTATCTTTACACGCTTTGTTTGAATTTATGTCCTGCCATTGTGCGGGAAACTTGCCACTAATTAAGAGGCACAATTTAAAGAGCCACTGTTATCTTTAAAAGCTAATGTTTTGTTAAAAAAAGACCTTTGATGTTGACCATCACTTTATGTAACAAATGGACAATTTAGTACAGGAAATTTAATGAATCCCCTGCATACAAGCTCAATTTGGCCGCTTTAGAGAATTTCTCAAACAATCTGAATCGTAAACTTTAAGAATGGTTTGGTATGGAAGTGCAACAGTATTCAGTATTGCAGGGTGGAAACATAGCGACTAGTAATGATATAAAATGTTTCATAAAAAAAAAAAAACATCATTTTACCTTCCTGGTCAGTTTTCTACAGGTTTTTAAGAAATGTATGAGACAAACTTCACTGCTCCGATTAACCTGAATTTATGGCTTCAAGGTACAGAGTAGTGTCTCATGTTGAATGAAAAATGAATGCTAGGGGAAAAAAGACCTGTCTGTAATGTTGAATCAGCACAGACAAAAGGATTTAATTTGAGAATGCACGCGGGTAGCGGCACTGGTGATGAAGTGTAGGGTCGTAGAGGGGGCCCCGTGTTAAAAGTGAAACACTCCAAATGAGAGGCTGTTGAGTTCTTTCGAGTGATTAAAAATATCTAGTGATTTAAAAAGTAATGTCTTTTTTTCTCACTTGAATGGAATGTGATTAAAACAATCTGATTTAATTAAATTTCAAATTTATTCAAAACGCTGTGTCGTTTCTGATGTTCTTGAAGCCATTCACAGGCGTATGCAGGCAAGCCTCTCTGGCTTTCTATCCATGTATCTTTCCCCCCATAATTACGGCCTCTTGTGACACGCCACTTGCTTCCATTGCATAATATCAAAAGCCTGCTGTCTGAATGTACAAAAAGACATCAAAAAATAAAAAATAAAAAACATCAGAAATCTCCATATTGCAGCTAGCATATATGGGCAATATGTCTGAGACAGAGAGTAAATTACACGATTTAAAAAGTATTCATTAAACTCGGGTTAAACGGGGTGGTATAAAAATTTCACTCTCTCTTGGCATTGACATTGTTTACAGGAGACAGTCCAGTCCACTGCTTCTCTGGCTGATGGACTGAATGAGAGAAGAGAAGGCCAACCAACTACCCTCCACCAGCATGCCAATTAAGGCCAATAATCAACCCATGCCTGGCACTGAGGGAGGGGTGGCGCTCCACCTTCCTCCACCTCCCTCCGCTCGCTTGCTCCCCGGGAGAGATGGAGAAACTGACGGACCGACCGGGGGCATGCCGTCAGCCACCCCTACCCCACCCCACCCTGCCGCCCGCTGACCTTGAGAGGCCCCGCACTGCGGCTTCCTCTTGACAACATGATGAATCGCTCAATCAGTGCACGCGCCACATCCCCCCACAGCCCACCCCTCAATATCAAATATGCCAGGCAGGCAGGCGGGTGGTTGGGGAGGGGGGTAAGAGGGTGGGTGGGTGGATGGGTGTCTGTGTAGTGGGGACTGAGGTGGGGGTTGGAGGTGGAGTGGGCGACATCGCGAACTGAACGGCACGGCGTGGCGGGAAGCGAAGGCGTGAAAGGCGCCTCACAATGTCACTGAATGTGTTTTGTTATGTGGCTCCTTGGCGAAGGGAGAAGACAGGGACGCGAGCGAGTTGATGAAATGATTGCACGCTGGCGGGAGAGCAAAGGGGGGGGTGGTGTTTTTGAGGTGGGCTTCTGATCTTGAACAGGCTGCCACAGCCGCTCTTGTTTAACACTCTCTCCCTACTTTTCCTTCCTTGTTTGGTTAAACAACGAACGGCCTTTGCACAAAACTAACATTTCTGTCGAGTTCCTACACGTCTCCACAGTTGGGTCTACCAGGGATCTCCCTCTCCCTACCACAGCCACGGCCCTTTCCCCTCTCGTGGCTGTTTAAAATAAGGCAGAACAGTAGGGCTCTGCTTGTGGTATGGGAGGCCAACAAACACATCAGTAAGATCAATACTCCATCAGAACAGGCAAGGAACGCCTGCTAGTGGTTATCAGCCTGTGGACCAATCGGATGTGGGGATAAAGGTGATGTAAGACAATGAGGGCCCGTAATCACGGCTCATGTGCCGCACACGAACACCCTGAATCCCACGGCAACCGAACCATTCCAACAGTCTCTATGGAGGACGACCACATGAAAGCCAACTCCATACAACGGTTTCCGGTCCTATTGCCATGCTTCAGATGCATCAAGCACACATTTTCATATCCTCTCCTCTCCGCTCTCTCCTCTCTCTCTCGTTCCGTCCTCGCTCTTCCCCCCCTCTCTCTCATCCTCCTCCTCTGAGCTAATTGGGTAGCAGGACCCTTGCCTGGTCTGAGAACGGCGGAGCCAAGAGGTGCGGGCCTCTGTTGCTCGTCTGCGAATTTAATCTCGCTTCGCCTTCTTATGTTTCCCGGGCCCCTGCAATTTTCCCCCGAGCTTTCATCTCGGGGGTCTCGGCGATGCCGGATCATTTCCAATCCACTTCCTGCTCCCACTCGTCTGATCATAGAGGCTCGCTGGCCACAACCAACGTGAAAAGAGGAGGTGAAAAAAAAAGACGAAAAAAGAGAGGGGGGGGGGAGAGAAAAAAAGAAAAAAGAAAAAAAAAAACGGCTCTGAGTCACTGCTAACTGGCTCATATTGGCTTAAAATTCCTCTCAGTCAGAGAGCTCTGAAGAGCAGTGAGAGTTAGAGAGTACCGTAGATGTAGAGCAGTGACACGCGTCAGCAGGAGCCGTGCTTGTGGAAGTGCAAAATAAATAACCAGGCAAATACAACTCCCAGTCTAATGCATCATGCTTCAGAGCTGGACCTTTCCAAAAAAAGATCTCACTGAAGCTGAGCTGACCATTTCATGTTACAGCTGTCAAAAGGAAAACCTTTTTAAAGTTTTGGAAGTGCGTTTGTGACCTTTTGATCAAACATCTGAGTTTTTGGGTCTCAATATTACTCTGTCAATGTCAGAGCTGTAACAACATTGTAGACTACAGTGGACATTTTTTACTTCAAGTCAGTTAAAATTCCATACTGTTGATCATACAGTGCAACACTTTTTTTTGTTTCATTTTGTTTTCTTGACTTTTGTGTGCAAGCTTCATGTTTTCATTAAAAAATATGACGTAAAAGGGCAAACACAAGTACACCCTGTACCCCCTCCTTGAGTATAAGCTCATGAGTGTAAGCATGCTCAGTCTCACCTTCCTTCTGCTGCGTCATGACGGGGGTCTGGGTCTCCTTGGTGTAGGACACCACCTCCCGCGGAGGGAAGTCCACATGGGTGACCTTGGCCATGCCCAGCCTCACAGGTCCGCGCCTGGGGTCACAGCAGGTCACAACACACATCACACACTGACAAGAACCAGGAGCCTCCCTCCCCCGCCCCCACACACACAGGCACATGAATGAACACACACACGAATGAACACACACACAAACCCAAAAACACCTGGCCTTAGGCAGTGGAAACACGGCCTTCAGGAAAACCTTGTCCACATCCACATCGACATTCACAAACAAGGAACCATTGTTACATTGATATAATATAGAGAAATTAGGTAGGCATTCAATCATACATACATTTCACTTCCTTTTTTTCTAAAGTACAAAACAAGAGATTAACATCTACTGCAGACAACAGGTGAAGGAGAAATTGCAGGTCTAACATGTAATAACACTTTGTCAAGCAGGGGCACAATACCAGTGGTGTGACATTCGGGATATTTCCAGCTTTGGAAGAGAAGGAGACAGTACTGAAGTAGAGATGGGGACAGGAGTAGGGCGGCTAGTAGAAAGAGGATGGGAGAGAGAAAAAGAGAGAGAGATAGTGGGTGGGTGAAAAGGAAGGAGGAGAAGAACAACGTGCAGTACCCCAGCTCAGAGTCAGAGTGAAGCAGGAGAGTGGAAGGATCAGAGTCCCAGTGCAGAGTCCTGATTAGTGTCACAGCAGCAAGGCAGCATTAGTGGAAAAGAGCAAGCAGACACACACACACAGACAAGCACGCACGCACACACACACAAGCACGCACACACAGATACAGAGAAGAGTGGTTAGACCTGATCACACACAAGGCACAATACCATAAACATTCATAATCACGACTAACAAACACCGCTAACAAAGACCACATGTCTTACACAACTGAGTGCATTACAGACAGTGCCTTAAGCAAATACCTACAAATAAATTAGGAAATATCTAATATAAAATAATATTATAAAAAATATTTGACTGATCATTTTAAAGCACATTTTATTTAGTTCTAGTTGAGAATGCTGTTGACATAAAATGATATAATGGAGTACGTAATGAAAGAATGGTATCTAAAGATGCCCATGTGTGATTCTGGACAATAGGCGGATCATAGACATGCAGGAGGAGGGCAGCTGTCAGGGTCAAACTGGTTTAAATGAAGCCATCAGGGTGACCGTGAGTCACACATTTGAGAGACACAGACCCCCCACACCACCACCCCCCAGCCCCAACCCTTAGCCCCCAACCCCCAAAGCCTCAAGACGACCACGCAGAGGAGGGCTCTGGTGGCGTGACCTCCTTCCATGTGCGTAGGAAATGGTCAGAGTGGTGAGTAGGGGTATGAGTCAACCCACCATGGCCTGACAGGGTGTGTGAGAATATGTGTGAATATATGTGTGTGTGCAGGTATGCATGTACGTGTGTGTGAGCATGTGCATTTGTGTGTGTGTGTGTGTGTGTGTGTGTGTGTGTGTGTGTGTGTGTATCTGTGCGTGTGTGTGTGTGTGTGTGTGTGTGTGTGTGTGTCTGTCTGTCTGTCTGTCTGTGTCTGCATGTGCATGCATGTGCGTGCATGTGCGTGTGCATGTGCATGTGTGTGCATGTGCGTGCATGTGTGTGCATGTGTGTGTGTGTGGGTGCGTGCATGCATGTGCGTGTGTGTGTGTGTGTGACGAGGAGGGGAGTAGTAGCTGAGCTCCTCCTGCTGCAGGCTGTAGCTGAGCAGAGGTTTCCGCAGTGGCACGGGCTCTAATGAGAGGTTAAGCAGTCCCCCAGGCAGCCCAGCTCAGCTCAGCTCAGCCTACCCCTCTATCCCCCAGCCCCCTACCCCCTACCGCCGCCGGATTTATTTAGAGACTCTCCTAATCAAACAGCACACACGCTAAACAAGCACGCTCACATCCATACACACACACACACACACCGTGCACACTCTCATAGTCATGCACACACGGATGCACACACACACACACACACTGCACACTCTCATAGTCATGCACACACAGATGCATATACACACACACACACACACACACACACACACACACACACACACACTTATATCGTCCACACTCTCATAGTCGTGCACACACAAACACAGCGGGGCGTCTCGCTAATATATTCATTATAAACTTTTCTCAGCAGATCTACAGGAGTATTAGGCTAGTGCTGTTAAGAGGCATGGAATTATTCAAATGCCGCCGCTCCGTCATCAGCACTGCCCACACAAATGGCGGGCAATGAGATCGCATGTAAATAATAATTTTTCCATTAACAGCAGAACGACGCTGGGGGTAATATTTTAGCTGCTTAATCAAGGATCAATAACACTTTGCGAGCTCTTGTGTCTTCCATTAAAGCCTCATTTTTTAATGTTTTGTTTTATTTCTTTTCACTTTTCTATGTGAGTTACAATGTGTTCTCTGTTCACAACACCAACTGAGGAAGAGAGAATGAGACTAAAGACTTGCTGAGACCAGTGCACCAAACCCCAGTAAAAGGACATAAATATCTTCTGCTGAAACAGGAGAGGAAACCTTCATGCAATCACACCCCCCCACCACCCCCCAATCACACTGAGCCCCATCTCCCAACCCCCCCATTCAGAAGAGAGCCGCCTTGCATTCAGAGGATGCAAGTTCCTCCAGCTCCACATGGGAAGCAGCTTCATTTAGTCATTAAAATATTAGAGGGTGGAGATTATACCTGGGTCCCACGGCGCCGTCGCCCGAGTCTTGGCTGCCGGCCTCGCTCGGCGTGCCCACGGACTTGGCGGTGGGGGACATGGGCGGAGGCACTAGATACGGAGACAAACAAGCAGCCCTTGCTCAGTGCCCGCTGGGCAACACTCACCTCATCATGCCAACACACATATGCCACACACTGGCCCCCGTGCCTGAGAGAGGGCAGTGGGGGAGCAGACTAAATGCAGACTTTATTTTAAAAAAAAAACAAAAGGTTTAAAAGTAAATTGAATAAATCACAAGAAATGATACACGCAATAATCATTGTAGGGTGACTGTAGGAAAATAAGGCAATTTTACAATGCACTGCGGTGCAGTCAGCCAGTTACTGCACATTTTCCACATACATCTTAATATGTCACAGAGGGTTTAATTACAGGACATATACGTGATATAAGGACGTGTTTAATTATATGGTCATTTATGGTTCAATTAGGACCAGGGGGGAAAAGCACATTTTAATTGCCAGACAGTATCTATGAGTTGTCTATGCTCCAATATTCATGATTTTTTCCCCTGAGATACTATCCAGGTCGTCAGTTTTTAACTCCAATATTTGTGGTGCATGATGCATATTATCCATAGAGTTTTTTGACCTACCACTGTGCCATCTCATTTAGTGAAGAATTATACTAGGACTGGGATAGCATCAGAGCCTACTAGTCTCCCATCTGCTGTCTTGTTCTGGGTCTCAGCATGAAAACAATGCCCCTGCTCATATTTAAGATAGACTACTTCTGCCCCCTTCTGTTTGGTTAGAGAAATGCACCTTGAGTAGGGGTGTTAGCCACAGACTGTTACCAAGGTGTCTGTATCAAAATGGAAAAACCTGTTTTTAAAAAAAGAAAAAGAAACTGGACCACTTTTTAAATAACTATATCTCCTTAATCACTGTTGAAAGATATAGAAGACATACCGAACACAATTTTCATCATTAAAAGTTAGTTCAAAGCAGGATCTGAACTTCCCCTTTTTAGGAAAATGTCAAAATTAAACTGCAAATATGAATAGCATGTTTCAGCTTTTTCCATGTTTTCTTTCCCCCAATGAACATGGTGGTCATACACCATGGTATCACTAGAAAAAGAACTAAACAATATTCAATGTACACTTTTAAGAAGAGGTTCAGTTTCTTTGGTCCATCCTGCATATATATACAACACATTGTACAAGAATAGCTAACTAACACAAAGTAAACATCATTAAAAATGGGATGTTGAAACGGACACGTGTGCCTGGTCTGCAGTGGCAGCTCTCACCATGTGGCGCATCAGGTGTGATGCCCATACTCTGCAGTGAGCTCAAGAGTAGCTAACTAACACAATGTTAACATCTAGTCATAAAAAATGGGCTCTAGAAGCGAACACTTGTGAGTGTGGTGGCCCTCACCGTGGGGTGCATCAGGTGTGATGCCCATACTCTGCAGCAGGGCCTCCGCCTCACGCCGCTTCCTGTCCAGGTCAGAGTCATCGTGCGCAGGGGCAGCCTCCTTCTGCTGCTGCTCAGCCTGTACAGGAGGGAGAGAGGGAGAGAGAAAGAGAAAACAAGAGGAGGGGGGGGGAGACAGAGGGGGGAGAAAGAGACAGAGACAGACACAGACACACAGACAGAGACAGAGAGACAGAGAGAGAGAGAGAGAAAGAGAGAGAGAGAGTCAATCTTTATTATCTTCTTATCTTTTATCTTATTATCTTTATCCTTTATCTTCTCTGTGTTGTATTTATGCTGTGTCTGCATAGTTTGTGTGCTTTCAGATGTGGACCCCGAGTCTGGCAATAAACTGATGATTATGATGACGATAATGTTGATGATTATGATGATGATAATAATGTTGATGATTATGATGATGATGATGCAGCCTGTATTTACCTCTTTCTTCTTGCGCTCCTCCTCTTTCCTCTTCTTCTCCTCTCTGATCTGGGCCAGCCGCTGCTTCTTCCGCTCCAGCTCAGCCTTCAGCTCACTCTTGTCAGACATGGTGCTGAGCTGCAGACACACAAACAGCAGCTTTCATATATATATATATATATATATATAATATATAATACATAATATATACTGGTGGGGGGAGGGGGGGGGCAGTGTCGCAGTTGGCTAAGGTGCCAATACCATGAATACAGAAACCCAGAGCATCATTTTCAACATCACTCAACATCATTTCTCAATTCTACCTTGTCTCTGTCTCTGTCTCTCTCTCACTCACTCATTTCCTGACTTTTTCCAATGTCCTGTCTGATTGCAGATGAAAAGTAAAAAAAAAATACAAACAGTCCGAAGTTATCTCTCTGTGTTTTGCTTTCCCTCCTCTTCCACAAACGTGTTTCTAGCACCTCACAGCATTTGAAAACCAGAACAAAAACACCTATCAGCAGCCCTGCATGGGGATCTACCACCGCAGTTTTGACAGGAGAGCGCATGGGTGTGGGCACAGGCCTAGGGGGCTAGGGACTGAAGTGGGGGTGCTCTGATCGGTAGGCGACGGGCATCCCTGACCACCTGGTCTGGAGCACCCCTCTCCTGCCGGGGGGACCCCCATTCAGCTGTCCTTTGTCAGCCCGCCTCAGCCTCAGTGTCTGGGGCCTGCGCCGCACTCTCCAGCAGATTAGGTGGATAATTTCAAGAGTCACTTTTGTCTAGCTGCATACAGAATTAATCTGCACTCCATTGGCGCACAGCACCTGACCCTTTCAGCCAACCCAAGGGGGCCACTTCAAGACATTGGTCTTAATTGCACTACTTAAGGAGCGTCAATTGGTGTGTGTCTCCCCCACCCCTGCCTGAATGCCGGTTGGGAAGTTTTTTTTTTTTTTTTGTGTGGTCGGTGTGTGTGTTTAGGGCACTTCTAACACAAGGCTTTCGGAGCTTTCAACCGATGAGGCACCGAGTAATATATTTAAACAAACAACACACAGACTGAGGCTGACTGTAACAAAAAGATCAACTGTAAAAGATCAATGCAAAGTAACTGCACAAGAGAAAATTTTAAAAAAGACACACCACGGTTGTACAAAAGGGCAAACACCTAAAAATAACACATTATCTCTGTATTAGAAATACATACCTAATAGTAGTTTTGCTATAATTACATGTAAACAATTAGCCTAGAAGACGAAAAAAGAGGGAATTAGGCACTAAGAAACAGCTCAACTTTACTTTAGAAACATTTCTGCAAGTGAGGGATGTGACTAGTCTGCAAAATTGCCCTCACTGTGGTAAACTGTCAAAAACACATTCAGCAAACTTGCATTTCAGTTTGCCACTGCTATTTGGTGGACGGCCTGGAAGCAAGAGTGACAGACTGTGCTAAGTCATGTTTTAAAACTTGTAAACATGTCCACATGGCCTCTCCTGCCCTGCAACAGGTAAACAGGTATTACGGCTGAGAATTTCAAAACATCAGTGACTCATTTAAACGGGATGTGTGTGTGTGTGTGTGTGTGTGTGTGTGTGTGTGTGTGTGTGTGTGTGTGTGTGTGTGTGCGCGTGTGTGTGCGTGTGTCTGTGTGTGTTCGGGGGGTTTGGGGTTCGGCGTTTCTTAAATTAAATTAGCATATTTATAGATCCTCCCAAATGAGGTGGAGGTGAAGCCAATTTTGTGCCATTTTAAAGGCCTTTTAAATTGAAGAAATAGATAAATGTTACATGAATGTTACTTTGAAGGATAGAGAGGTGTTTTCATGTTCCTGATAATGACCCAAGGATGAGTTTAAAGGCCGCACTAGAGTAAGCAAATGATTGGGTAGGCATGACAGTCCTTTATGAACAGCCTTCTGCCTTCAATATTGTCGACTAGGCCATGCTGTTTGAGGTTATTGTGTGAACTGTTTTCTTACGTAGGCCTACGTCACATCACTAGTTCATGTGTTTTCTCAACCTACTAAGCTACTCTATGTAGTTATAACCACTTTTTGTGTCTGTTATCACAGTGAGTAACAATTATTTAAGTATAAATTTAAGTATAAATAATCTGTTTTGCTTTTAATTACATGAACTAAAACCAAGGGTTTGCTGAGGGTTAATGGGCATGTGTAGATTATTCACATAAATCAAAAAGTTAAAATCACTCATCTGGTCCTACTTCCTCATTGTGTCTTTTAGTGCAGTCTGTGAACTATAATGTTATGACCTTCTTCACCTTCTTCCTGTAAGTGGTACAATTCATGATTTCTTTTCATTTCATTGTACAAGCCCATTCTAATACATTTATTATAACTAATAACAATCTTGCTGTGACAAATTAATAGGCCTAACTATGCCACAGTTTACAGTATGCTTTTCCAGTTTACAGCGAACTTTTCCTGTACACTCCAACAAGCACTAACGTTATTCATTTCCTTTTTTAACATTATTATTCACTCTACATTTACCACAGCAATTACTGATCCTCGCGTTACAACAACGACCTGTCTTAGCGAAGACACCACTGAAACAGCTAGTTCAGAGTCCATACATGTAGGCATGTCCAACGTTTAAAAGTTAGCGCGCTAAACATAAAAAGGTATTTTTGTTCTGTTTCATGAGACAGCTAACCATCCCATGCCTCATCGCTGGCATATGACGCCACACCCAAACAAGTCACAAGCGGGCAGCTGACTTAGCTTACACTTCCACTACATAGTATGAAGAATAGGCTAACGCTACTTTGGATACAGCACTAGACTAGCTAGCGAACAGGCTAACGAGCATTACAATAGGTTTAGTTTTAAAGATCTTCATTTCACCATCACTTTCCAGGTGTTTGCCTGGCCTCTTGAAGACAACACATTCACGCTGTCAGGGAATATATTCTGGCACGGAGTACATAATCGTTCTCTGCAACCGATGCAGTCTATCTGGCAATAGTTGTCATAGTTAGCATAGCCAACAATGTCCCTGCATCAATTCATTTACCGTCAATTAACTTGTTGGCCTCCTAAAATGGGAGACGACTGTTTGTTTCGTCTTTACAGTTAATTTACTTACATGGCCTGAAAAGAGACAACTTCAATAATCCGAAACAAATATAGCAATCACACAAACAAAAAAAAACAACTATTGCTAGCCACAGATTGCTAGCTGAATTCTGGCCAGCGTAAGTAATGTCAGCCTGTGCTTACAAGACATAAACAGATACAAACACTCAACACGTTTTTATCATTGGTGCTAGTTTTTACAGGAACATTACACGTAAAGTGGTTGAAATGCATCATAGACAATTTACCAGACACGTCACGTTACTCCGGTTTTCCTTGGGGTACAACCGTGCTAGTGTTACCGACAACTTTTCCTGTTCAGCAGATGTGGTTGGGCTGCAGTGCTACGGGTACCTGCGATGGACAAATTGTTATGAAGTTATTAAAAACGCACATTAGTGTGACAGTTCATATCCCTGGTAGCCTACCATACAATAAGAACACCACTAAAATATAAGATACTAAATAATATTTCTGGACACGTATATGGCATAGGTATATAGTGTATGTAATGTAATGCTGAACATGTCGGAATGATTGATGAGAGAACCAATATCAATATCAATACAACTGCAACAATTGCAGTTTAGTTGGACTGGAAGACAGTGACCTGCTTGGACTAAAATCAGTAAATGGACCCATTTTAGACCCATTTAGATACTGATTAAACTGCAAGACCTTTGAGTGATCATATGACCCCTAAGAAACTAGCAAGATGACAGCAGGGGACGCTAGATGCAAACCCATCAACTGAGTTGATCCCCAGCTGGGAACAGATCTGGGGTCAGAGTCAGCATTTTGTGTTTCTCCTGAACCTCATGGTCATTCCTGTGTAATGTCACATCCTCTTTTTCAAGACTGGCAAACCTCTCCATTTTCGGTTTCTGTTCTGCAATGTAAGTCACATTTTAAATCTCATCACAGCATGAGGCAAAAAATGCCATTGCTTTAAATCGCTATAACAATGTTGCACAGACTGTACAACTTTTTTACACCTTTTCTGTAAAAAAAAAAAAATGCACAATGGGCTTTGTTTGAAATTTCTGCTTTACTTATACCGGCAACTGTTGTGGTTTTAGAATTTTGTTACAGAAATAGGCCTGCAGTGCTACTGGTACCTGCGAGGTTGGCACAAACTATATTCTATACTTGCATCCTGGGAAGCAAATATAACATTTTAAAAAACAAATAAATTCTACTGTGGGACTTATGATTTATTAAAACAAGTCTTTTTAAATGGCACTCCACTGATAGCTAATGGCTTTCACTGATAACAGATGTGCTTATGCTTAAGCTGTTGGTGCTGTGCACTGACTCCTATTTAAAAAAAGAAAGTAAAATGGGTTTTACCTTCCCTATGTACCAGGGCAATCAGGTTGTGGTCTGAGCTAAAATAACCCTGCACCATTATGGTGCCATATAAGCCTACTACTTCTGCTGCTGCTGCTACTGCTGCTGCTGCTACTGCTACTACTGCTACTATACTACTACTACTAATAATAATAATAGTAAAATAAAGTGCATTTAAAGACAACCCAAGGTTACCTTCAGGTAACAATACATTCAATGGATTATGTTGAACATTAAGACAGAAGAGCTGAGGTATTTTCTGTTGTAATCTGTCTCTTGTGGTAATAGTCAGTATTATCACAAGCACTGTGCCTGTGCTACTCTGAAGTGGTTCACAACACTGGTCATTCACTTCGGTAGAAAACAGAGAAGACAAATGTGTAAAAATGTGTAATCTACATCCAATTAAAAGTAACACATACCCTATCTGTTGTTAGCTTACTTTGAAGTAGTTATATCTTCAGTTTATCTTAAAACTATTATACATTTGTCACAGGCAGAATGGATGCCAAAACAATCTTGAGCTATATACAGACCTGAAACACATGTGGCAATGTTAAACCAGAGTGTGAAAACACCTCCCCAACTGAAATACAATTGTGGTTATTTACGCAAAATCACTGACCACATAAAGGCACAGTTCAGTTTAACATATCATTTTTTCACATCACATAATGTTTGAGAACATATTAAATAAGCAACACAGCTGCTTATTTATCTTTTAACTTAAAAGATACATGATCCTTTGCTGTTCTTTTGTTGTACCCCTAAGTATGTTTAAAAACTGTGTGAATCGGATTAAAAATGGGTCATTTTTACTACTACTTTGTTTGTGTTTATGCCATTGTTTAAAACAATGTATTGGGGTCAGGTATTGGTGCAAAATGTTCTTACTGAGTGCTCTGTATGTGGTGTCTCATCTAGCCCATCATGCTGCTTCACACACCACAAAACTAGACCACTGTTTATTCAGTTGAAACAGGAAAGCAGCACAAACGAAACTCTTGTGCAAATGGCATAGTGGTCTAAGCAGGTGGGAGTTGAAAAGCTGACAACTGATAGTGATACCTTTACCGACAGTAATGTTTTCTTACACAATTATGATGTATTTATCAAGCACAATTATTTTAAAATAGTAAGAAAAGGTGTTTCTTGTTATGAAAGTGGTTACAATAACTGTTTTATTTTTACAGAGTGTGATTTTGAAATGTGCACAGTTAATGTTACATCAGAAGGAACAACGTATAACAATGAAGGAACAATAAACAATAAAATAGGGGTATTTCACTGAATGTAACTACTTTCAATGGACTTTAGAAATGCAAAAAAACAAAAAAAACAGGACTGAAATATGATAATTGACATTAAATAGTTTATTCTAATTCTGAGACATAAAAAAATAATGACAAAAGTATTTTAAATGCCATATTGATTTCAATTTAATCACTGACTTACATATTTACTAAAAAACAAATAGCCTAAATGACCAAGCACATGTTTAGCTGATAAATGCTTTCTCTCAATCATGATGTATCAGAACCTCAACAGTGAAATCATTGGCCCAATGTTTATTTCATGTACATGTACTGGTTGTTTGGAATGAGAGCTTGGCCCGTTTGGTCGTTGTTGTGGAGGTGAGCGGGCCTCACACGGGGCTTGGGGATCTCAGGAAGGGGGCCTCTATCTCTCCGTGGCTTTTTCGGAGGACTCTGGTCAGCTTGTTGACCATTCACATTGGGCAGGTTGGCCAGTCTCAGCTCCATTTCTGTGAGGATTTACAATCAGTAAGGCAGCAAATAACAGTCTGGCATAATGCAGAAATTGCAGTGCAAGTCTGCGTGACCATTTTTTACAAAGCCTTATCAAGTGTAAAGGCTCACTAGTCATTTCCTTTACCTGTAGAAATCAGAACAATCTTACTGAAATGCCCACTTGTCTCTCATGCATGAAGTGCAGTACAGTATTTGTAATGATGGTATATATGTTTCTTACCTTGCTCTCGTCTCTTTTTATGCTTGCAAATGCAGCATGCGATGCTGAGGATAACTAAGAAAACCACTAGTCCTCCTCCTGCGCAAATCGCCACCAGTATCCACAGGTCCATGTTGAAATGAGCTAAAAGCAACATTAGGATTTAGTAATATGCCCAAAAACCCTGATGGGGGTTAATTGCATTATGTGTTTCAACAAGACAGTACCTGGGCAGGAGGGCCTCACATTTGGACTTGTCGTCACACTGGTTCCATTTTTAACAACACATGAGAAAGTGTCATCAGATCTCAACTGTGTCACATTTAAAATCAGTGCCTTGCTATCTTCGCCAAACTTCTGGCCATTGTGGAGCCATGAGAAAGCCATCCCAGTAGAACCCATGCATGTTATGTGCACAGTGGCTTGGTCACATTTATAAGTCACGTTGAGTTTGAGTTTGTCTGTGTTGAATGTGTTTATCTTTAGGTCTTCTCCTTGGGGGGGGTGGGGGAAACAAAGCCTTTACATAGGGCTAATGTGATGTCCAAGATATCAATAACAAACTTACCAACACAGAACATATTACATTACATTAGAGAAACATTCTGTTATACAGACCTGGGCACACAGGTTGAACATGATCACTGACTTGATTCTTGACTTTGCAAGAGTACTGATCTCCAGCTGTGAACTGGTCTGCGGTCAGGGTCAGTATTTCGTCTTTCTGTTGAACCACATGGTCATTCTTGTACCATGTCACATCCACTTCTTTGGGACCTCCATGTTTGCATGTCAAGACTGTGAATTCTCTACCACAGTTGTACTCCACTTCAGGTTTCTTTGTTGCTTCTGGAATATTAGTCACAATTATTTTTTTTTACAGCATGAAGAAAAGCAATGTTAAACACAGCAGGCAATACAGCTGCGGTATTGTAAAACATCAGTACTTCACTATTTTCAAAGTTGTATCACTAGGACAGTTGTTCTGAAAGCTGGAGTATTTACCATGAACGCAAAGGTCCTGGGATGACTGATGAAGGAAGGCACCCTCACTGTTGTGAACAGTAACAATGTATTTCCCAGAATCTGTTAAGTTAACATTGCGTAATATAAGAGATCCATCAGGTTGAATTTTGTGCTTGTCATCTTTTACTTTATTGCGTCCTTTGTCCCAGTACACTTTCTTAGAGTCATGCATCCATTTCAAATGATCATTGTATGTCAGGCCTTTGAACGAGATAGGGATGGTGACATTGTCACCCACTGTACTGTCAATGGTACAAGGGGCTGTAAAGACAAAATGGATGAAGATGTTAGCATAGACACACACACACACACACACACACACACACAGAACTGACTTCACTGTATTAGATGGATAACAAACCACATTAACATTGTGATGGTATTATAATATTAAAGGAGCTTCAAACCTATGTTTGTATTTTCTAACAACTTTAAATAAAACTATTTTTCCCCAAAAGCACAATAGTTAGTGCCTAAAAGTTGTGGTAGGAATCCTTTCCTTTTGATTTACCTACAACTCCTGTAATTGTTGCGTTACTGAACGTTGGGTTACTGAATATACTGACTTTGTTTTTATAAACACTGTGGGAAAATAGTGGTTTGTGTACAGAACAAAATAATTAGCAAATACTCTGTATATTATCACCCCCTTTGAACAATTATCTCAAAGTAATATTTAAAGGTGATATGGTGTATATATGACCCTAGTAGTTTAGATGTATAATAGAAGTTCTCAAGTAAGTTAATTGTTGAATAAGATCAGAGAAGACTTGCAGAAAACATGCTATTTTAATGTGTGGCAAGTTCTCATCTTAGTTTTTCCACCTCCCAAATACTAAAAACATAGAGTGAATAAAGATTGGCATGACCACAGTTAAAAGTTGCCCTGCTTAATTAAGTGCAGACTAAATCTTTTTTGTTTTTGCTAATCCAAAAATGAATATAGGTTAATTCATCAAAATGAAAAGTCCAATACTTGCACTAAAGTAGAGTTGCTACAGCCATGAGGGATTGAAGTCTTACACAGCTTATAATAAATAAAATGTATAACTTTTGGTGCCTCAATCATTTGGAACAATGAAACACTAAAACAAAAAAAAGGCTAAAATCTATGACTCACCCACTACTGAAACTGATGTAAAATATAAACCAATATGAAGGAGGATTTTCAAAGACAGCATCTTCGAAGATTTGTCACTTCTCTCATTGAGGTCACACAGGTCCCTGGCAACTGCTGCAAGTTACTGTTTGTGGCTTGTATTGACATGGAACACGTCACTTGCGTAGGTGTTTAAACGTGATTGCTTTGCTCAGAACGTTTTTTTCAGTCCTTTGACAATATATCTGTACTTTTCTTGCAGTAAACACCTTAAAAAGTACAGCTATCATACACAGAAGCAGACAGTTTCTGATGAAAGAAATTCTAATTTGGCAAATTTGATTTTAGCTGTCAAAGACCAAACAAACTATATCTCAGTTTTTTTTCTTTGAAGCATTAGGTCTAAAGTGCACGTGTAAGACAAAGCCATGTTTATGCCAGAAGCCTCCCTTTGGGTGTTCTCAACAATGTTACCAATAAGATAGCAAAATGTGTTTCAAGGGGGAAAAATCTTATGACAATAAAAAAAAATTCAGACCATTCAAGAGGATTGTGAACATATACCGTGATGAACAGGTTAAAATATGTTCTTCGTGGACAATAGAAACATTTATCACAACATTTATCTCTGGTGAAATTTGTCCATTTCTATTATTGTGTAATGTATAAGCAGGACCGCCACAGCACAGTGTTAGGCTACCTTTCAATACACCCTTGCACTGAGTAGGCGCTCATCGTCTGACTTGTTCCAATCTGCCATCTAGAGGAAGTCATCAATATTACAATACTACAGCAAATAAAACCACATTCCCCTGAGGCCATTCAAGTTGCCAAATGCATACACATATTAGTAATAATTGTATATATATTCTTCAATACGCTATACATTTTATAGACAAATGTAACGCTGCAAGTCATCTACTTCTTTGTAATTTATACAGTAAATAAGTTACAGAAGGTACAGTCAGAGGTACAGAAAAGTTGATTACTGCAATTCATGGTGTCTACCATCTCATTAACCTCAGTTTGGATAAGCAGTCACTTTAGGCAGGCATTTAAGTGCTGTAAGATCAAACTGGGCAAGTAAAAGATGGCCAAACCAAGGAGCCATTAAGTTTCCCTTTACTTTAATGTTCTTCCTATTCTCAAAACATCTAAATAAAATTAAATCCGTAAGGATACACTTTTCAGACCAGTGATGGATAAAGGGATTTGCGTGTTCTGGTGTTACAGGTTAGGATATAATAATACTGCATTAGGATGGCGAACATCAGAGTAATACTATCTATCTGACTCCTTGAAATAAACAAACAAACAAACAGCACCCAGTGTCATTGTGACTCCATGGCACAGCACACATGGTGTACACAATGACATTAATTATGCATTTAACCCATCAGGCTACCACTGCCCCATAAACAAATAAAGATAAAAGATTACCTCCAATATTACCATACAACATAAAGGGCTAATAGCCTAGTAATGGCATGGGTCAGGAGGAGATTTATATGAATGACCAGTTTATTACCCAGATTCAAGTTAACTGTTGCATTTAACACAGAGCTTCACTGTATGTAGTACCAGTTGAATTAACAGGCTGAATAGCAGTCGAGTCAAATACATAATGATCAAATAAAGCAGGGATGTGTAAGTCACTTCTCAGCCTCTTTACTTGTTTGGTCATTTTGCTGCTTCCCCTCAGAGATAGTCACAGCTTGATACAGTAACAGCCATGCCACATAATTGATCCAACTGTTTTTTAAACAGCTGATCCTAATCAGGAATACCACAACAATCAACAAACAGGTAGATCACCTACCTGAAATCACCTGTGTTAAGTGTTCTTGGCAGGATTTTTACTTTCCGAAGCCAGGACCTTCACATTTGTTTTGCCTATTACCTACTGCTCTGACCTTATCTGGAGTAGGACAGTCAAAAAAATCTCTTGCCAATACTACTACTACTACTACTACTACTACTACTACTACTAATAGTTGATATTTTTGTTGATGCAGTTCAGATGCAATGCCACCTGTCCCACCCAGTTTTGTCCCTGAGACCAAAATCGCTCAACTTTTATTCAGCGCGTCAAATCAAGCCACCCCACTGTACGCTGTTGTCCCCATATAGAGTGAGTTCAGGTATTTCTACCGTACCAACCGGTCTGTGGCTCTCGGGCTGCGCCACAGGTGCGCCAGGTAATCTAGGCACTCAATGGCGACGGGCTCCACCCACTGGGACGGTAGCCAGTTTACCTTTGTGCTTGTCCAAAAGGCCTAACTGAAAATGTTTACTGGCGATAGCTATGCGGATCTCTACGGATTAATAAGATAATTTCAGCGTGTAGCGTGTCTTGTTCGCTGCATTCTCTCTCAAATGCTAGCGGGGTTGCTTTGGTAAATGTTTGTAAACATCTCGAAACTTCAGTCGAAAAGGAGCATGATCGAACGATGGGGAACAAATATGTAATTCATTCGCTGGTATTCATATTCGTGACTTGTTCTGTAGGTATGTTGTGCTTTTTTTCAAAACAAAATACAATTATGTTGTTGATATATCCTACCAATTCAGTTTGGAATACCCTTAAGCTACAAAAACGAAACCCAGCGATTTTTTTTAATTTTATGCTACTGTTTGTTACGGAGTCAAGTTACAGACGAGGTTCTAATTGAATACTGAAACTTCAGGGGTCTGTAGCTACTTGAACTGGATACATTATGATATCAAAGTCCGTCCATTAAAACGTCCCTGGTGATATTTTTCTTGTTTCAGATGAAGTGATTTGCGCTATCCATGGCGAGCGAGGAAGTAGTGTTACATTGGATCCTCACGTAAGGGGGGAACTGGAAAAAGTCACCTGGACACATAATGGCAACAACGTGGTAGAATACGACCAGAGGCAGTTTCTAATATTTGAGCCTTTTAAAAAACGCGTTGTCTTAGATATCCAGTCAGGACAGTTGACTATAAAGCGGTTAAAACCCGAAGACAGTGGTGTTTATGAGTCGACTGCAATCACAAATGGGAAACCTCTGTACTCCAAACACGATGTTCAAGTATTTGGTAAGTTGACGCATTTATTTTCCTGTAATTACGAATGTTTGGGAAGTTATGATCTACTTGGACTGTGCTGCCGGAATTGGCAACATTAGTATTTCGTCATAGCTGCATTACATACTTACATAGTATCTTATGTCAGCTGAGAACAAAGTGTCCATTAATAATCTAGTGACATGCCTTTTTAACTCCCCTCCTGTGCGAGGTCGTACCATGCAGATAACAAAAAACTATGCTCATTACCTTTGCACGTATCCTCAGTTTTTCTCAGGTTAAAATAATGCTGACACCGTGTATGTAAATATCTCTGGCAGTAAAGGCATAGCAGTGTCAAAGGTATTTTCTGATGTGTGTTATTGGGTCTCACCCATTTATGCAAAATGACTTGTAGGCTACTATCAGGTTGTTCATAGTCGGAAAATGTTTTATTCCTAAGGCTTCACTTCAAGCCTTTTTGGCTCAGACTATCCCTCAGATTTGTTGGCTTGGGCTATCCCTCAAATTTTTTTGCTCAACCATATTATGACTTTCTGTTAAGTGTAATCAGCTGCAAGAGTAGGTTTTTTATCAGTCGACTGAGCACACCCATTTCTCCACCCAGTAGTACAGATAACGTAGAAACCCTGATTACTGCACGAGGAAATGAATATGACTGTAAATGAATAGATAGAACAGTGCTGCACACATGCAGTGCATGTTATTTTTTTAGTATATGTTTTGGCCCATGTGCCTTGATAGGTCGTTGATAGGTCACTGAAGATCAGACAGAAAATGAGTGGGGAAATAACCCAGACCAGATTTGAACCTAGGTCCCTTGCCATTGTTCATAGTACAGCTGCCCTAACCACTCTGCTACAGCACCCTGACAATGCATATTTTTTTATTCCCTTTAACTGTCAGATTCTGTTCCCGAGCCCAAAGTGACCTGTAAACAGGAGGACCCAGAGTCCGAGCTGACAACACTAGTGTGCAGTGTAGATTTGGATACTCCCGTGAGGTACAGGTGGAGGGGGCCTACGGTGTATGATCATCCGGGCTCCGAGCTGCAGCTTGACAAACAAAAGGACATTGACTCGGTTTTCACCTGCCTTGTGAAGAATGAAGTCAGCGAGAAACAGACTACCTTCACCCTAAAAGACTGCAAGACAGGTCGGATAATGGTCACAGTTACACAGTTTTGAATTTTCGGTCATGTCCTATGCACCTGCTTGTGTTGGTTGTATGCACACTGTTGTTTTTTGTGTCCTCATATCACAGCTACAGTTTGAAATTCAAACATGCTTGTAGTGTAACTAGTTGGTCAAGACATAGGGTACACACCCATAGGCATTCTGCACACCTCACCCCTGTAAATCATGTGAAAATAAAAGGTAATGCAATATGCATAATTTCATTATTGCCTTCATGTTATCAATATGTTGTCTTCTGAAGTAAGAACTAACACTGATATTTATTATTGCAGGTGGTATTTCCCCTGGCATCATTGCAGTAATAGTCCTTACTGCCATATGTGTTTTATGCCTGTTGATTCTGATCCCACTGATCATCTGTAGAGGACGGCACAAGAAAAGTAAGCATAAACTACACATTCCTCCAGTCTTAGTTGGCCACTACATGTAGGAAATTATTGCATAATTGTCATTTGTAGTGAAATGACTTTTTCCTCTGTCTCTTTTAATTCTAAGAAGTTGGAAGGAAGACTCAGGTGCATGAAAATGTGAACATTGAGAATGGTGAGTAATGATAAAAAAAAATCTCATCTTATTAGAGGTAATGCCAGATAATGGAGTACAAGCCAGTTATGCTATTGTCTATTGTGTTAATGTCAATTCCAACTCAAACCTGGAAAGAGGAGATATGGAGTGTTTGAACTGTAGACCAAGGACTACAACCCACCAGACCAAGTAGTTAAACATTGGGAGTACTTTGGCCTTAGTTATTTTCGGAATGCATGTGTAATATTTACTCCCCAAGACCCTCCTCCTCTTCCCAATGCTGTTTCTCATGAAATGTGGATGTTGATAAGTCAACTACTGTATGGTGTGCAACATGTATATCTGTAACACCAATTTAATCCTTTTGAAAATCAGATTTTTTTTCATGTTATGTTTTTAAGTCACGTTGTGCGTTGTTAAACCGAGAATAAACAAAACCTTTCCCAGGTAACATGTTCATGTTGTATAGTAATTGTGAAGAATTTAGAATAGTCAATCATTAACGTTTTGGCTGCTGAGCATATTTGCTGGCATAGTTAACCATATTGAACATAAACATTTCAGTAATCAGTAGCCAAAGCATAGTCATATTTGTTGTGTTCACTTCTTGCCCAATATAAAGGAGAAGCAAGAAACCTGTTGTCACCGGGGGAGGCGACTGATGAGGACACAGGTAACAATCTCAGGCTTTTATTAGACTCAGAACATGAGATTCTTCTTATTTGCTCAGTTCAGGTCAACTGCAAGTTATTATTACTGATTTGTGGTAACTGAACCACTGAGAGGTGGTCCTGTGGTAGAGAAGATACTGACAATTATCACAATCCTAAGTTTGATACTGAAGGACCACATGTACTGATTAAAGCTTGTATCTCTATACCAATGTAGGGTGTTTTGAATAAGAGCTTTGGTTAATATGTAAATGCAACAGTTTGATTGTGAATTATGATGTATGATTGTGATGTTAATTTTTTTTTCACAACCAAAGATGAAGGGGGAAGGAAGGGACTACTTCGTGGTAAGAGTTCATGCAACATTAAAAAAAAAACACACATTTCGATGAGGATTAAAAATTTACAGAACTTAACACAAAATAATGTGATATTAAACTCAAAATGTGGAAATGTCCATTTGAATAAATTGTTTGTGTTTTTTTTTTTTTGAGGTGTACATCGCAACCCCAAAAGAGGCTCTGACCTTGGAGATGCAGAAAACGGCACTTCTTTTTCTTTACGAGCAACCCTTCCAAGCCATGCTAAACTAAGGCCTAGGGCTGGCGATGACCAGGCAAATGGCACTTGTGAAGCTAAGGACATTAACGGTCCAGACAAATCAACAGACAGCGGGCTTCAGCAGGAAGATGAACGCACTGAAACGTTGAACCCTGTACCTGTGGAGATAGGCACACTGGACCAGAAAGCTTCCGAGGACCAGTCAAACGTACATGATGCAGAATCTGCACCAGCAGTTACAACCAATTTCCCACCAAGTTCAGAAAAGCCTGACCTGCAACGGGACGCTGTAAATGACCACACAGAGCAGCTTGTGGGTGAGGAGCTTCCTCCTTGTAGTCCAGAGAATGTGGTCGCAGAAATCAAACCACCTCATCCACACGACTTCACTGGGATGACTGAGGGAGGAGAGAGACGAGGAGAAGAGGAGGAGGAGAAGAATGCGAGTGATGGAGAGAGTGGCACTGATCTGACTCCTGATAGTGGACTGGAAGAAGAGGAGGATGGAAATGAAAAGTTGCCGACAGACACAGGAAGTAGTCCGGAGGATGTGAGTGTACAAGCAGGAAAAGTAGGGGAGGATAATAGCACACCTGTTCAGGAGAACCATGATCTATCTGTGGAAACAAGTCCTGTGCATGAGGAAGTGAAAGATGAGAGATTCCATCCTGACAAAACTGAAGAGGATATCCCCGATGTAGAACAGCCTGCTCAGAAGGATCTTGTAGAAGAGACGCTAAACGGTGAAAAAAGGAATGGAAAGGATGACCAAGATGAAGTCGAGATGGACCCTGAGACAAACATGAGAGGAGGAGTAAAGGAGAGGGAAAGTGATGTAGAAGTAGACGAGGAGGAGAGGCAAGAGAAGGAGGAGAACATCACAACCAAAGAACAGCCTGCTACCGAAGAAGAACAAGGTGTTCGCATTTCAGGGATCCAGGAGAAGATGGAGCATGAAAAGCACCAGGGTCAGACTGGGGATGGAGGAGAACAGGATCCCCATGCAAATGAAGACTCTGATGGCGGAAGAAGCACAGGAGAGCATGACATGGAGGGAGCTGAGACCGAGTCGGACACAAAACATTGTGATGAAAAGGAAGGGGAAATGGAGAGTGGGACAGAGCAGGAGGATGGTGTTAAAGATGACACAGCTCAAAGTGAGGAAGATAAGAAGCCTGGACAAGAACAGAACGAGGTAAGACGGGAGGACAGGCTGGAAAACAATGAGGAGACGGAGAATGTAAATAGTAAGCTGGAGGATCAAGTTCTGCAACAAGCTAATGTTACCAGCTTGGTGGAGCAACCAATAGATTGCCAACATGTGATGGATGAAATGAATGGCAAACACAGTGAGATGAAGTCACAGAATAAAGCACAGGAAGAAGAAGAAGAAGAAGAAGAAGAGAACCCACCGAAGGAAGAGGATGACCACAGTATACCCACAGAAGAGCCTACTGCTTTAGAAAAACAGACCAGCCATTTACCTGAAATCAAAGCAGGCCAACATGTCAATGTGACAGATACAATAAGTGGTCAAGACCACGGGCTGAGGTCAGAGTGTGAAAGTACAGAAAGCAATACTGAATTGGAAGATAAAAACGAAGACGAGAAAGCTGTGAGCCAGGAAGAGGAGCAGAGCACACCTGCAACAGAGCCTGCTGCATTAAAGAAAGAGGACAGCTGTTCACCTAAAGACCAAGGAAGTGATAAAGTCACCAGTGATGAAGATGATGATGGTGAGGAGGAGGAGGAGGATAAAACTCAAGACGATGATGAGCAGGATGAAAATGCAGAAACTATTCACAACAAAGATAAGGATTCTATAGAGAAAACAAACATGCAAGACCAGATGGAAGAAGAGGAACAGAAAAATAATACAGACAGCATTGTAGGAGATAAAGATAAAGATGGCAAACCTGAGAAAAAGGATGAGGAAATGACTGCAGTGTTGACTGACACTGAACCACAAAGTGAAGGCAAACAGGAGCAGGAAAGACAAACAAGTGAACCGGCCAAACCTGCATCTGATGGAGAGGGAGACACAGAACAATCAGGCCTCCAGGAACAGGATGAAGATCACAAGGACCTAACTGATGAGGAGACTGAACAGGACGAGCTAAATAATACAAATAGTCCTGCAGTTCATGAAGATGTCGCTGGCAAATCTGACACAGAGGATGAAGAAAAGACTGCAGTTTCTGAACCACAAAATGAAGCCAACCAGGAACAAGAAACAAGTGAAGCAGCCAAACCTGCATCTGATGGAGAGCAAGACATGGAACCATCAGGAGGCAAGCCACAGGATGAAAGTCAGGAACTAAAAGGTGAGACTAAAAAGGTAGAGCTAAATGATACTGACAGGCCTGCAGTTCATGAAGATTTACCTGTGAAAAAGGATGAAGTAACTGCAGTTACTGAACCACAAAATGAAAGCAACCAGGAACAACAAAGCAACACAAGTGAACCGGCCAAATCTGTGTCTGATGGAGAGGAAGACTTTAAACCATCAGGCAGCGAGCCACAGGATGAAGATAATCAGTTAAAAGATGAGAGTGAAAAGGAAGAGATAAATGATACAAGCAGGCCTGCAGTTCATGAAGATGTACCTGAGAAAAAAGATGAAGAAAAGACTGCAGTTACTGAACCGCAAAATGAAACCAACCAGGAAGAAGAAAGAGATACAACTGAGCAGGCC
This sequence comes from Setipinna tenuifilis, assembly GCA_030347295.1. NCBI lineage: Eukaryota > Metazoa > Chordata > Actinopteri > Clupeiformes > Engraulidae > Setipinna > Setipinna tenuifilis. The sequence continues at coordinate 8,255,773 of CM059269.1, forward strand.
AAAGCTGCGTCTGATGGAGAGGAAGACTCAGAACCACCAGTCCAGCTGCAGGATGAGGCACTTGTGAAACTAAAAGACAAAGAGCAAGAGAAAGAAGAGCAGAGAGGGCAGACTGATGGTGCCCAGCCACAAGACCAACCATTGAAAGAGGAGTTGGTAGAGAAGCAGAATAATACAAATACCAGTGACTGTGATGAGGAGAGGGGAAATGAGAGTGACTCACAAAAAGGAGATATTGATTTGGCAAAAGAGAAGACTGAAGGAGACCATGAGATACAGGAGGACAGGAAAGTGGAAGAAGGAGCACAGGAGGTTAATGCAGACAAAATGCAGGATAAGGCTGATGCTCCAGTGTCTGATGCAAAGGTAACTGCAGTGGAGGGAAAGGAACATGATGTGACTGAAGACCAAATGGCTGAAAATGCAGGTGATCCTAGTGAAACTGAAAGGCCTACCTCTGCACAGGAGAAGGAGGAGAAGGAAGAGCAGAGGCAAGAGGAAACACACAAAGATGGGCAGCAGGATGATAAAAACAACTGTAATTCTGATGAAAATAAAAAGTCAGGTGACCCAGATGATGACATTAACCTGAACCTGAACCTGAACCAAGAGTCTGACAAGTCACTGTCAGAGGAGGAGAGAGGGGACACAGAGTTGACTCCAAGACAGACTGATGGAGAGCAACTCCACTCCGAGGTGCCAGGCCAACCACAGACTGAGCAGAACCACATGGATAACCAAGACGAGGAAAGAATATCTGATAAAGGACAGCCTCCGAATGATGATCAAAAGATGCATCAGGTGGATCAACTAAGTGGTAAAAATGATGCCAGTGACAGCGGCAATGATAAAGGGACTGTGGTGGCAGCAGAGAGTGAAGAGAAAAGTGCCTCTCAGTCAGAAAAAGAAGAGAAGGAAAAGGTGGAAAGAAAGGGTGCAGAGATGCGTTAAGATGACTTGGCGCAAAGCAGGGCAGAAAACAGGAAATGAGTCATCTCGGAGACAATCAAAATTGAAACAATTTAATATAAAGATTAGATGTAGAAAAACAATGAAAACAGGATCTAATTTTTAATTTTTTTTTTTTAATTTTTTTTTTTTTAGAAATATTTAATAATTTTAATGAAGGATGGTAGGTGTATGTAATGAAGTATGTAACCTCCCAACTACTTTGTAAATATACTGACTTTTTAGATTTTATAGTATGAATGTCTGTTTATAAATCATTAAATAGTTCCAAGTGTTGATGTGTTTCTTTAAAACCTTGTATAAACCTAAAATGTATTCCTGTTTACATGTGGACAAGGTGCTAGACCAGCGGTTCTTAACCTTGTTGGAGGTACCGAACCCCATCAGTTTCATATGCTCATTCACCGAACCCTTCTTTAGTAAAAAAAAAAATATATATATATATGATTTTTTTTACTGGTGCACAAAATGAACCGTGCATTAACGGTTCCACCGAGGCTCCACCGAACCCCTGAGACCGACTTACCGAACCCCTAGGGTTCGATCGAACCCAGGTTAAGAACCACTGTGCTAGACATTACACCACACAGAACCAACACAAAGGTTGCTACCATGGGTTAAGAGAGGGAAGGAAAAGGTTTGTCCACCAGGGGGAGTACAATATTTCACATCAGTGAGACAGCTTACAGAATGTGGGCCTTATTTCATGGTCAAATTTCAGCTGTTTTAAAGAAAAGGTAACAGTTGCAACATTGTGGCTGCTATTAAATGCACCGTACACATCCCCTTATTTGTGTATGTTTTATTCTTGTGTGCCTAGGCCTCACACCTTAAAAAAGACTACTGTACTTAACAGAACTGTTCCATTGACAGAACTACTGACCTTCTGACCTAAACTGCAAGGCAGTGTGTGTTATACATCACAGAATGTAGTGACTGTATACTGTGTAGTTTTGCTTATCTGAGGTATTTTTAAATAGAAAATGAAAATTTTAATTTCAGTTGAACTCCAGTGTAAGAAGCAAAGACATACAGCAAGCCCTAAATATCCCTTTGAGTGCACTGGGAGCAAACAGCAATTTGCCTCCCTACTCTAGTGGTAGCATGCACTGTAAAAAGTGCTGCTTTAGAACTAATTAAAAGTGTAAAAAAAGTTTCATGGCTCCTTTCTCATCTAGCCTGGCTAACGTGACTTATCAATGCTCTGCGAACATTGGTCTGGCCAAGCTGTGTTGTAAACCCATTTCTCAGAGGGCGGGCTTAACCCACGTGTGTGAAATGCCTGTGTTTGCTACTGGACGAAGCTTCGACCAATCACATTATTGTCCATGTATAAGACAGAGAATAGTAACGTGCATATGAGTAAACAAAAACGTAACTGCACAAAAGCTCGAAATTCCATATGCTATCGCTGACAATGTAACGTGCAGCTATTTTGTCAATGAAATAGCTCCACAACTTTGCAAGATATTACTGTGTTGTTCTGCTATTTACATACTGTAAACTGGGTTGACTTGGCAAGACTTACCATTTATAAGTCAGATGAACCTCGTCGACAACAATGCCAAGGATATTGTCTTTGTAGACTTCGTTGGCTAACATGTTCACCCATCTTCCAAAACAGCAGCTACAGCTGCATTGAAATCTTGGCGTTGCTCCACGTTCGGCATGTTGACAGTGACTGAGGTAGATTTCCGGTCGCTAAACTACCGCGTCATTGCCTTTTTGAAATGCTACATTTTCATTGGTCCCAGTTTCTCTGTTAATGTAGAAACGGTGTTGAATGGGAGCTTGGCCAGACTGACTTTGCAAGCAATATTCAAATGCAGCGGCACAGGAAGTATGGGCGTGCCCAGGCTATTCTCATCGGCTTAACTTTCCATTATTTTTCTTGCACTTGCACTTTCCAAGCATCATGCACTCATGTTAAATAGTGCAAGTTACAATAACATAAGAACCATGCAGCACATCACCTTAGTGTTATTAGGTTTGTTTTTAGCATCACTTTTACAGTGTACATGAGAGGAGTAGAGTGACTCTTTATTCCCAAAGATGCATGTGAACAATACTTGCATTTCTTGCATCTTGTTCAAGTGTCAAATGACATCATGTTAAAAAGTGCAACTTAAAATAAAAACCATGCAGCACATCAACTTAATAGTACATTTTTATATTATTTTTAGGTTGGCTCAGTAGCACTCTTCCAGTTTAAGAGAGGAGTAGAGCAACTCTTTAGCCCAAGAGATGCAGGTGAACAAAACACCCCTACACAAATGCACTCTTTCATGGTCTTTATTTTTTCTTTTTAAAAAAAGTCCATCAATATCTGGAGTAGGGACGAGGGACTACTGAATCTTGAGGCTGGCACATGGATGGATTTCATGTGACTTTTGTAATAAAAGGCATTCCCACAGTGGTCAATTACAGCCATGAGCAATAAAACCAGACATACACCTGGGCGTATTTGGCCATAGTAACAGCAATAACCGTAATAAAAATGCACCAATGGGAGATAGAAAATCTTGGTCTTCTGAGTACGGTGTGGAAAGATGTTCCCAACAATTTAGCTACCATTTCTCCAAAAAAAATAAACAATGGTAGAGAAACTCTTTACAATAAAATAAAGACATTATTCAAAAAAGTGTCAATTCATCACCATATTTAAAAAGATAGTAAGCTGTATGTATTGGTGAATGGCACGTATGAAGTATAAACGTTTATTAGTTCCGAAAAAAAAACAAGCATCATCCTGACCAATGTTACAAAGCCCTTAAATTACACCTAGGACATTACAGTTTGAGAGTACAGGAGGTAGATATAAAACAAAAAGAAAAGAAAAAAATAAAAAGGAAGGAAAACTAGAAATACACCTATTTAAGCAACAAAAACATTCTCCAGCTTCGGATGCTACTTTATTTTAAAATGTGTCAAGGCTTGTAGTTCAGTCTGCTTCCTCCTCCTCAGACTCAGATTCTGCAAAGAAAAAAAAAATGTTGTGAAAAAAATTGCAATTAGATTTTACAATATGTAACGTAGTTACCCCAAACAAAATGGTCGTAAAACCCTTCTACATGCGAATCACCCACCTTCCTCTGCGTTCTTCAGCCACTCCACAAACTTCTTCATCTGCTCCAGGAATACGCTCTTCCCTTTGGCAACATGAGCCTCGCTGTACCACTTCAAAATAGCCTCCTCACTCAACACGTCCGCTGAGAAATCGCATAAAAAAGGGGTTTAGTACACACACACACACTAACAGCAGCACCAATACACAGGGCCAGTTCTAAAGTGCTCAATGCCTCCATGCATCTTCTGGGAAGAAATGTGTTAGAATGACAAGATGGCAGTAAACTATGAAAATATATCAAGTTAAGCACGAGTTATTTCATACAACAGCAAAAGAGTAAAAAAAAAAAAAGTTTAGAATTATAAGGAGCCATCAGTACATCAGGGTACAGAAGAGAACAGCTGGTACACATAGGGGTGTCTCTCTAGCTTGACTTGAAACCGTTATTAGGTGTTCTCAAATACCACAGTAGCACGCTGCTTAAAAAAAAAAAAAAAAAAAAAAGTATTTAAAATGTTCAGGCTACCCAGGTGAGGTTTTATGCAAATTCCAAAAGGACAGATGTGCTTCGGTCTGGCCCCATACAACTGTAAATCTTGGGGCTGGAAAGTAGAAGCAATCATCTTCGATTGCCTTCTGTGACTGCATATTTAGGAGCCAGCAATTCAGAACTAATGTTTCTTTGGATCAATACAGATTTTGCACTGAAGGATTCCTGAAGCAACATAAAGGCCAATCTTCATCCTTCATGAACAGTAAGCAGCCTACGTATATGAACTCACAGTTCTGCACCCATGGTAAGGTTGAGATCTGACGAGTACTTCGCATGATTCTCTCAAATCCACATTTGGGGTTTGCCAAAACTCATACAAGTGGTCCAGTACTTTAAAACACAGTGCATCATCGAAGTCCATCAGATGAAGTGAACATCCCCAGCTCTGTACAGCTCAGGGTCACGATGGGTGCAATTGTGTTTACGCATTTTCCCCTCAGAGACAGCTACTCACAGCAGCCAACTCCACGATGCTGTGGATTTAAATGCTAGGAAGACTAAAAACCAAACCACTTCCTTAAGGCACACTTAGTCCTTGCAAGTGTAAATTTCGCAAGAGTGGTTCCTATTTAACCTTGGGGCCGTCTTTTGAACGAACACCTGTAAATCAGTATGGGCGAGAGCCAAGAGGCCCCTGAAACCTGTTTGATGTTGGTGCGTTAGAATGATGCATCTGTGTCCCAGGCTTTTTTTTTGTCCCCTAGATTAAACAAAAAGGACAGCAATCACATGTTCTTTTCTTATAAAACAATCACGTATGCAAGTCTTTAATCTGATTTGACGGTCCAAAGTGCTCTTTTCTCATGAACTGCACAGGTAATCACTCAAATGGCCCCCTGATTCAAGCATCCAAACAAAACTATTAGGCCCCCCTCCAAGAAAACTAGTCAGAAAGGCGGTTTTTAGAACCAGTAGAGTACTTTTCTACTTTGGTATTGCGTGTAATTACTGCTTCCTGCCACGACGGAAAAGCAAACACTCCAACTTAAACTAAACTAACTTTTCAAGAGGCGAGAATGCACTGGAAAACAAGCATTGAACACAACCCACATTGTTTTTCATCTAAAAAGCGGAAGAAAAAAAAACTAGTTAATTATTTTATTGACATGTTGAGATTGAGAGAATTGTTGTTAATTTTTGTTAAAAATAAAGTCTCTGTGTGTTTGAGGCAAGACTTAATACAGCCCTCATCCAGCTCCTGCATTAGTTATGCACATCCATGGTAATGTGGCTTAAATGGACATCCTTTGCTGCATTTTTATGAGCAAACTGATACGTTTGCACAAACAAGCTGACCAAGCACTGACAACAGGAAGGGACATTCCTGACGTACCAGGACCACAACTCTTTGCAAACAAATCACCTCATTTGTAGTCTCTTGCCTTGTTAAGCTTACCTTTGTAAAGCAGCACCACAATTTTCTGGAAGGCCTTCATGAAGTGGATATTGTCATAGCAGTATTCCTGAATCTTCAGCAGGAGGGTCAGCTCAGAGAGGCCCTGGGAGGTGAAGGCTTTCAGCAGTGGGCTGTATTGCTATGGAGACAAGAGGCGAAGAAACACGTCAGAGAGAGAAGTCATAATCCAAACAGGAGAGGAACAAACAGAGCTGCACTCTGGTTTTATAACATCAACACTGGTATGGGAGGAGGAGGGGAAGCAGAGAGAAATTTATGTATTAAACATGTCCACATGTACTTTCTTAAAGCACTATACAACATAAGGCAAAGACCTTAGAGAGAATACTTGGTATGTGTGAGTGCGGTTTCATATCCTGTAGTCAAATGGGCCTCATTAATTTGTTGCTGTTCAGATTTTTTGCCAGAACATTATGAAATGTTGGCCCTTTCCCTGTATATTTAACATGCGTTTCCATGACTGTCCTTAAAAACATTCTTTTTTCCAACCATTACAGTACAGGTTGAATGTGCTACATTTGAAAACACCACTAGGAGTAAATCTTGCCAGGTAACTGCTGGCTTCAGTGCTATGCACTTTAGTTTGCATGCAATGGGACCTATTGGTGGTCAACGGTATATTAAATTTGTTCAGAGCAGTTAGAGAGAATCTACTTAAGGTTACATTCTGTTTTCGATTACAGGAACAAATGTACATTTCTTTATTATTCAATCTCCAATGCTCACCTTCAAGAGTTTGATGGCTTGTTCAGTGACCAGCTCCTCCTTCTTGTTCCACTCAACAGAGCTCATTACACAGCTCCATATGATGCTGATCATGGTCTGCTCACTAATGCTGGTCTTCTTCATCTCCTCGCGAATATAGGTAATGATCTATGGGGGGGGGGGGGGGGGGGTACAAAACACGTTGGTAAAGTCTTACAACCGGAGATCCCAAGCCATTCAATTGCCAAAAAAAACAAAGTTCACAATGAGCAAAACAAGGTTATACAATCCCAACAATTGAATAACTGTGCAGCAGCACTCCTCTTTGGAATGAGTTCTTGGATGACACAATTGGCACAACCGACAGGGGCCACACCCAACCGGTTATCAAATGTAATGTGCATTAGCGTGCAGCATGTTTGAGCAGGCAGTGGGGCTTGCTGGGACATGCTTACCTCCCTCATGGGATCCCCACGGGACATCTGCTCCTGGAGCTCCTTCTGCAGCTCCTTGCGTGCCCCGATGCTCTGCTGGTTGCGGGCAAAGTCAGACAGCTCCTTCAGCCCGGCATCAGTGAAGTACTTAGAGAAGTGCTCGCAGCTTCGCTTGTTGGCTGGGAACAACTCCTGAGAGGGAGAGAGAGAAAAACAGTGTGTATGAGTAAAAACTTAATAGCCACAAGCCAGGCTGCCCTCTATAATGCATCTGGGAGGTATTTCAAGTGGGTGGTTCAGGGACCAACCCAAATAGTTTACTTGAAAGTCGATGGAAAAAAAAAAAAAAAAAACGTAATGGACGAACCCTGTGGATTTGCTTTATTGGAGAAAAAAAAGCAACACAACCCTATTATAAAAGTAGGTCAACCTCTTATACCCAGGTAAAGTGACTAAACCTACTTACTAAACCCCCAACCCACCCCAGGTGACAGATCAGCCATTCCCAACATACAACAGCAGCATCAGCCTTTAAGACCAGTGGGACTCTTATTACCCCCTCTCTTATTAAAATTCTTTGACACTCACCATCAGACGATTGTCCATGCCGACCTTCCTCAAACTGGCAGCCACAGAGTTTATGTCCCTCTCATTAATCCATGCTTTGAACAGCTTCACAGCAAATGCAGCAGAGACACCTGAAGAGCAAAATTTCCACAAAAATTGAATCAAAGGAAGACACCCTAAACACATGTAAACCATCGCAGCACATAAAGACAAAACGCACAAATGCAACCACATAGACTTCAGCTTCCTGAACTAAACAGGTGACATCCACACGTAACTGCCAGATCTGTTTCATCTTGCAATGGAGGATGCACACTTGTTCGGCTGGCTGTACATCAAGTTACTCCAGAACAAGATCATTGAACATGCAGGTTGACAGGAGTGAGTTTGTGTTCAATGCCAACTGTGCCGAGCACTGACAACACTAAATGCAAAACAAAAAAAAAAGGACACCTTACCCTCTTTGACCAGGTTCTCATTAAAGAGGCTGCTTAAAATAAGAGCTGATATGTTTCCATTGGCCAAGAGGATCCCAGTCAGCATGGCGAGCTTGTTGCGCTCGGACTCGGTGAACCCCTTCAGAAACAGCAGCAACTGCAAAGGAAAAATCACAAGGTTTTAGGAAGCTAAAACTTATTGACTCCAAATCAATCCATCAACATTCAAACTAGGTTCTTTAATTGACGTTTACCAACCTTCTTCATCTCCTCTTCAAACCCTTTCTCCAGGTACTTGTAACGCCTGATCAGCTTGTTAAAAACCTTTGGGATGGTAAGGACAATTCAGAGTCAGCAGAAAGTTAATGATGGCAAAAGTAATTCTATGTACGTAGCACATTAAGAAAAACATCAGGAGTTGACAAAGTGCAAATTGCAAAATACAAGTGCAGAAGTGGGCCAAACATCAAACCCTAAAGAGTTTTAAACAGAGACAACCAACCATGCTACATTAGTTAACTGAAACACAAAAAATTGAGTTTCTCAAGAAATAAACCACTGCACATATTTTACTGCTTCTACGAGTTTAAACAGAAGGCCTGAACTACCTGCAGATTTTGTCAAGATGCGCATGTAGAGATTCTCTTACAGGCCACATCCACACAGAGAAGATTTAGCTTTAAAACAGTCACATAGGCTAGCTAGGCTTACAACTGCCATCTACACTGGGACCTTATAGGATTCTCTGCTTTTTCCCCCCAAATAGGCATTTTCAGACCACACATGGTTACAGGAAATGAGCCATATGAACTACAAAGTCAAGAGCCTGCCCAAGAACCCACTAATTTTTTCCCCCTGATTGTGTACACATTGTCAGCAGAAATGGTCAAGTGCCAAAGCTGGCCCCGCATGTGCCCTGAGTGATGATAATTACGTGTATGAAAGAGCAATGAGGCAAGATGTGAAATCTCCCGCAACTGTTTGGGGGCATGTACATGTTTTAAGTCAAACAAAACAATTGGGCATTGTACACAAAGGGGACATGTACATTTTGGCACAACTTAAAACTCAAACACTAATATTGTTGTATTATGGATTAGTGTTGTGAAAGACATTTCACAGGAATTGCAGAGGTTTAAAGAAAATACATTTGCATCTTAAAATTTGTGTCGCAACAACCCGTTTATATGTTCTTTTAAAAATTGCAGTTCCCACCCAAATCCTTTCGGCAAGTCAACGTGCACTCAATCACGGCTCCTACTGAGCCAAGTCCCTATCCCTTATGCAGGGAGCCAAAAAGGTCCTGGTAACGGAGTTAAAACCAAGATCATTACCAGTTCCTATGCGGTATTTTCTCAAGAGTTCTGTGAACTACAAAAATACATTTCATGTCTTTGGGGGTGTTGTGTAGCCTTGGTGCATGTTACACAAACCTCACAGTACACACAAGGAGGAGCAAGTGCATACCACAGAAACATTCTCACTTATGCTTACACTATCTCAGAAGTTATGTGTGCAATGCATTGTGTGTAGCATTTTTTCGCTTGCTCGCTTTAAAAATGTCCTGACACATACCTGGGCATATGCCTGCATGGTCTCCAGGTCCTCTTGTGCCGTAAAGACACAGAAGTCCGTGCGGGTCATGTCATCGGCCAAAGTTCCTCCTGGGGCTAAAAGGGAAAAAAGGCAAAACTTTAATCCGACATGATCACCACAGAACTCTTACCACAATTAAGGACAGAGTTACAAGTTTGCTTAAATTAAGACAGAGAGGGGGGGGGAGAAAAAAAATGAAATTACCCAGCATTCCACCAGCCACCAGGATGTCAAAGAGTGTCTCGGCATATCGACGGTAGTCGAGTTTGGCACCGGAGGCATCAAGGAATTTTGCGACAGCTTCCAAATCTGTGCCAGATTGATTTAGACCTTGTACAATGCTTTCCTGAAACTGGGTAGGGTCAAACCTCTCCTTTTCATCTGAAAGACAAGCGAAGTACATGTGTATTTCAGGTTGGAGCTCATGCATGCGATGGAATAAGGATTCATTTAACATTTTAGCAACTCACTTACCTCTTTTCCTAGTTTTAAACCGCTGGCCCGTAAGCGTTGGCTTCTGCTGCTTTTGAGTATTCATAAAAGATGCCCTGTACAGCCAGACAAAAGGAAAGAACTTCAGGACAAACAAAAGGTCCAAAGGAGAAGACAGTGCCTTCTCTAAAAAATGAACTGTAATAACCAAGTATGACGTAACTTTGCCTCCTATATGACATAGCCATGATGTAAAGCACCCTCGACAAAACGAACGTCAGACTAACTTGGGCAAGATGGTACCAATACGCCTGGTTTTAGGGTTAACATTTGTGTATGGATCCAGAGGAAACAGTTACTTCATCACCATATCCGGTAGTTTGTGTCCATGTTTGGTAGGCAATGTGCCAAGCTAACTCAGCCACATCTGACTCTCGGGCGCAGGATCGAGAAATCCATCCAAACCTAGTGACAAACTGTTCTGAAAATCGACCGAGGAATTTTGCTACATAGGACAGACTTTGTCGTCTGGCAACTTTGCTACTTAAGCAAAAAAAAACAAGGTGTAACTTTAGTGGTGTTTCAGTAGAACATGAAGGCACAATGCCTAGATGATTAAACACGACGGCAAACGTCTGTATAACTTTGCAAAAATTATTTTGACCTTCTAAGGTGGATGTTGTATGATAAGCTCAAAGAACAGCAAAACTCGTTAAGGCTCGTAAAACAGTAAGCAAGTTGGTCGAACCCTATACAATGCAACGTTCAGAGTGTAAGATTACGTTTCACATTTTTCAAACGGTAGACAACTGAGGATATGCATTTTGGACCTAGCCATTAGCCAGCAGCGCGCAGTTTCTTTCAAGCACTTTAACTAGTGTAGATTAAAAACTAAAGGTTTATGGTGGACACATTATGGACGTATTGTCGACTGACTGGGTATAATTTTCAATAACATAAAGTTAGATAACTTTGAAAATCGAGTATGCCGTTGTTAGCAGCTAGCATGTCAACTTATGCAAGACCTACGACGTTAACATGTGGCAGTGGTGTTGGCCAAACTTACAGGCCATACGCAGTATCCTTAAACACGATGAGTTAAATAAATAAGGAGTGGTCATATTGGCAGCCACTAGTTGATTTTAAGTGTTACATTACTATACCACTGCCAGAAGTAACCATTGTTCCGCTGACTAAGGGGTTAAACGTTTACGACCCTGATAGCGGCTACCAGGCTAACAGCATATTGTCCAACTGTAACACTAAAGATACAATAACGTTAGCTGTGGCTAAGCCAGTGTTAATAAAAAAGGCACCATATCTTCTGGTGGTGATAGCAAATCTAAAAAAATAATAAAACACACCAAACTTACCGACTTCAAGTTGTAGATCAAAAACCGTTGTGAGCCACGAAAGACTAGCTATAAACTCACTTCCTGTAATATCGACTATGTAGCAGATACTCAACCACCAGGCTCTTAAAAGGCCGGATCATTACATTCTTGAAGGTGGATCAGAGAAAATACGTTAAATATGAAGTTGAGAAAAAAAGTTAATTAGAACTCCCAGTTTGACTTTTAAAATCACTGCATAATATTATATTGCTAATGAAATGATATTTAGAATGTCAAAAAAACAAAAATGTAAAAAACTAAAAGTAAAATACTCAATGTACTCCCCACGGAGTAGCCTAGTTAGAACAGTCCCAAGTACATCTGACGTCAACACGTTATGAATACGTCGGATAGGTGAAGTCTAGCCCACATATGAGAGAGAGAGAGAGGGAGTGAGAGAGAGTTTTAATTTTAGCTATATGTATCTTGGAATACAGTCAAACTAAAAAAAACAAGTGTAAATTCTGAAGATTAATGGTACCTAATTCTATTATAAATCATGTTAAAGGATGACAAGTTTAAATCCCCATCTCCCTTGATTGTGTAATTAACTTATGATTGGTCCTTGAATAATAAAAAAAAAAAACTGCGTATCTGATGTCCATCTGATATGTCATATGAAATCCCATTACTTTGTTTTGCATGTCTTGCACCTATCCCAGGTCAGGCCTATATAGGCTTCTGGATTGCTTACATTATTAGCATATTTTTAAATTACTATCACTATTGATGAGGTGGTTAAAACATATGCTACAAGAGGGAGAACAGAGTTGTGGCCATTGACCTGTATTGTTGCCTAGATCCAGCAACAGCATAAGCGACGGATGCACGAATACAGTATCTGATCTATAATATCCTACGCCTGTAGCAGTAGTAGTAGTAGTAGTAGTAAAGAACTGTAACCGCTTCTGTAAATAATTATGTTGACAGGGTCAAGGCCACGTGAAACAGTCCTCACTCACAGCCCAACCCAACCCCCTTCCTTTTGTAAGTCACCATGGTTATGCAGTCATTTATTGTTACGAAGTGATTTCTCCAGGGCCTATACTGAACCATTCCCTGCTGTTTTCTCTGACACATGACAATGGGCCTATTGTAAGTGACTCCCTTGTGCCTCTCTCTGTTATAAAGTATTTGTGGCTCATGACAGTTCTGAGCTGTGGTCCCAAGGTCCTTCTATTGTAGGGTCAAAATAATCTGTTTTATGATCTTGCTTTTAAAAAAACATATATTTTCCTCAACCCTGGTTATTCTGGTTATGTGCCAATCTCTGTTTATGTGGACAGACATGCTTAAATAGGTTTTGTGATACCCAGATTTACAGTCCATGTCCATGCCCCTCTTGTATTTTTTGACCAAAAACATTCTCCCATGATAAGAACTTTAAGGAGCCATTGTGCAAAAATAGTAGGTTTTTAACTTTCCATTCATAAAGTTTGTGTTTTGTAAATGTTTATGTTTTCAACATGCACACTAATATTCCCTACCTGTATTGCCACATTAGCCATAATTTGTATTTGCAAGCATTTTGTTTGTAAAACAATACAGAAAGGATTTTTTTATTGAAACTGTTAAGTTTTAGAATGATACTATCAGTATTGAATGACACTGGTTCAAAATGTAAGTAAATACGTCAACAGAAAATCAATATACACATGTGGATTACGTCTGAACTGGGGACTACCGGGCACAAGATCTGACGTAGTGTGACATATTTTATTATTCATTTACACCACAGCGTTTGGATCATAGGTCTTGGAGCAAAATGTATTCAGGCCTGCCCTCCCCAGCTTGTTTTCAACATTTGCATACTGGCACGCAGCAGCCCCTGTTGCTTCACACCCAGCGATGAGTCGTTCCTGCTTGTCCAGACTGCGTAGCAGGCACAGCCTTTGCCTGCAGCACAAACACATGATGAGTGTTACCCAACAGTCTAGTGGAGTACTAAACAAAGTTGTCATAAAGAATATGAAAAGACTGTTTACATTGAGAAGAGAAAACTATCATTTTTACAAAAAGATACCACAAGATTTTTTTTCCTGAAAGTACCCCCTCCCCAATTTGGTAGCTGTCTCCTGAGGGTTTAGTGAGAACAGCCCGTCTATCATGCTCCTAAGACCTACTTATCTTTGCTTCCTTGAACATATTTGTCTTGAGAGAGAAGTATTCAAAACAGCTCGGCAGATCAGTAATGTCTCCCATAGTCATGGCAATAAACACGAATGATTAGTCATGATGATGGGTGTTTGGGAGTCGTGCGTGATGAATCAAATTATGAGTCATAAGTCATGAGTCACTGATTTCCCTCCCTCATTGGATCAATTTTTCACTCTGTATACAAACCACTTACAAACACTCACCTGCTCTTATTAATATTATTCTTGGGCTATTGAATACAATGTTTTTAATGGCATATTGATTTCTGTTGTGTAAGTAATGTATACTTATCTGGTGAAATATGATAACAGAAACAGCTATTGTTTAACTTTTTACAACATTATATTACATACGAAAGATCAGATGACATCATTCATCCATCTTACTCATTGAAACTAGTTAAACTACTTGAGGATCTATGGCACAAGAAGTGTTGTCTTACAAAGAGCTGCAGAGGGACTGTCAGAGAGTCATTTGTGACTGTCATATTTCACAAAGCTTGTTCTTTGATCTTGTTTTGGAACTTTAGACGATCAACATTTTATAGTCTACCATTTCTAATACATACCTTCACCAAATATAAAACAACAAAAGCATTATGAGGTGACGACACAAAAAAACAGAATTAAACAATGTAGGCAACCACACCAGGAAAGAGGTAAAGCACACTTAACCAATTTGACGAGATAGGAGTCGATAGCACATGGATAAATATTATTTGATTACATGTATGGGAAGTGGTAAAATGTTCATATGAATTGATGGGGCAGTCATGGGCTAGCAGGGTAATGAGTCGGACTTGTAGCCAAAGGGTTACAGGTTCAATTCCCACCGATAGGTGGAAGGTGTCAGTGAATGACCAGTGCTCTCCTCCATCCTGCCCTGTGACTGAAGTGCCCTGAGCATGGCACCGTCCCTGCACACTGCTCCCCAGGTGCCACTGTCATGGCTGCCCCCGCATCACACATGTGCTGGGTTAAATGCAGAGGTTGAATATCATGGTGTGCTGTGTGATCACAATAACAAATGGAAATCACTTTCATGTCTGTCTGTTGCTCATGCTGTCTGCACTTTCATGTTCAGCTGGTACACTTTAATTATGAAAATAAGGCCTACAAAAATATTCTTGGAGTTGCTCAATGGTCAGCAAACAGTTGACTTTAGTACAGATTAAAGGAAATATGAAAGCTCATGTGAAGCAGGTTCTTTTGTAACTGTGGGAATGAGGAAGTGTGCATTCTGTGCTCAAAAATGAATGTAATGTTAATGACCCTTTTACACAATCGGTTACAGTAAGATTTTCATGTGATCTATACACTACACAAGGTCCCATATACCATTATGTTAAAACATGTGTATGTGACTACAGACAGCACATATTCGAAATACCCTTAAGACCTGCTGTACATGAATCATGTCAGAATCAAATTTTTTGCTGTAAATATGTTAAAGGTTTGCACTACCTTTTTTGTGAAACACAAGTAGAGAGCTTGTCACTGTTTCTGATGATTACTGCTCTACATGTCTGGAATTTCACAGCAGCTGGGACTGCTTAATGATCTGAGTGATTTACAGTGAACTGTATCATTCTGTCACCAAGTGGTGCACACAAACATGTTAAAATATGTGTGAAAAGTAACAGCTGGACACAAAGTGAATACGTACTCTAACTACTCAGACCACTACCATCAAACATGACAATAATACTAACCGAAAACACTACAGTATGCTATGAACTGGGGTTCTGAGGTAAAATGTGACAAAAAATACATATTTTTCTATTTTACAGAAAGTGGGATGAGAGAGTCTATAGATGGCATTTGTTTGATCTGTCAGTTATGTCACTTCATGACTCATTTGGCGTTATCCATCACCTCATCCAGGAGGCTGGAGTCTGACCATGACATCACAGGACATTCATTCAAACCTGACACAAAGGACAGACAGACACAAAGACAACAATTGCACACTGCACTTAAGAAATTCTCTTAGCTTTACCACAAGTACCAATTACAATAATACCTGTGAAGTATTTTAAATAATGATGGTCTTTTCTTTTAAATGCCCTAAGTCATAATAAAAAATAATTAACAAATAATAAATAATAATTGTTTATATATATGTACAATAAACAATACAAACAGAACATATACAGTGCTTACAAAAAATAATACTAACAGAAAGAGTACAGTAGCCTACATCAGATTTACCTTGAAGTGGATACAGGTGCACTTCCTGAGTCTTAATAGCATAGGTTAGTGCTATAGATGAAGTTTAGAGGCAATGGGGGCCTCAGGGAGTGAATGCTTGCTTACTTACCCATTTACCTCCACTGCTGTGGGGCACCACATGTGGTCTGACACCTAAAAATGATCGAAGGCCTTAATAAGACTACATTTTCATTTGATGGTTATACAAGAATAATGAAAAAACAGGGACAAATATTCTAGCAAAACAAAATCTTATAACTTTATTTTAATATTGTATATCAAGGAAGGCGAAGCGCCCTTAAATGGAAACTGTCTCAATCAAACACAGACCAGAATGGAAAAATATTATACTGTTATGGTACCCTTTGACCCCATAATAACAGCATCATTAGGCAGCACCATGGTGATGGAGCAAGTGCATAAGGTCATCCTGTTTCCAGAGGACTTCAGAACAATCACCATGATTTCATCAACTCCTGGAAAGCAAAGTAATCAGCCACTGGATTCTGAAGACATTTATTTAGAAAAATAATCACAATGCAGAGGCTTCATAAGTTATAAAAGAGAACCGCCTTGCTAAACACACTTTAAAATTGAAAACATTATTGTTCAAACATTATTTTCACCTTTCTGAAATCAATCATTCCATATATTTATGATCAAGCAAACACAACCAGGCGGGTTTAGTTTTGTCATACGGATTTTTAAAATCGGTTACAGGAAGCTGAAGATGAAACTCACTAACTGTATCTGTTACTAACAGTCACAAGACACTGTGATTTCTTCACTCCACTCTTGGCTGAGCTAGAAATGATTACCATTTTACATTTTTTTTCCAGTCAGTTACAGAGGCCGAGATCTCAGCTGCCATGTATTACTTTTGCCTGTGCACTTAACAAAGGTGATTTCACTAACTAGCAAAGTGTTCTATGATTGTTTGTGTGGTTCACCTGTATGACTTTAACATTTACATTTCTTCCTTGCACATCACTCACTGGAACTGATTTGAAGTGGTGCCATGGACCTGATGCCATGGGCAAAAGCAAATCTGCAACCGCTGTTTTTCAGGGACCAACTGTTTTCAAAAATTAACCAATTGTTTGAAGAAATTAATCTGGATGAAAATATCCAGACCTGCAAATGTAATGTTTTGCTATCCGTGGTATCACATAACCCATGTTTTTTTTTTTTTTTTTAAAGCGACACTGGATTGAATCACTGATCCAAATGCAGAGGTTTTTTATTACCAAATCCAGTTTTCCAGTGTGTTAACTAGAACCATAGACTGTATATAAGAACTAGAACCCACAGTGACACCTACTGGCTATGCAAAAAAACAAACAAACAAAAAAGCTCAATAAACGCATTCGTGTTCCACAGTCCTACCTGGGTCAGTGGAGCAGGAGTGGAACAATTTTGATGCATCCATACCAAAAAGCTTGGTTTATTCCATGCCCATGAGATGAATAAAGGACATACCATTTCAACAAATTCATGTTATTGCCTTTGAAGTTATTCTTTCTGGGATGCATGACATTACCATAAAGCTGTTTGTAGATATATGGAAATATCTAGTAGGGCCGTGCCTATATCAGAGACATTACGGTTTAGGCTTTAGGAAACAAAACCTCTACAACTTTAAGGCAATATGCACAACTGAAGTTTTAAATCATGCCTGCGCCACTTACAATAGCATCATGACAAATTATGACTAAAGAGAAGACTAGACCTATGATGCTACATGAGAACCAACACCTGAACGCACTATTTTACGCATGCTGTCTACAAGCGTTTACCTGTGGTCGCCTACCCAGTTCCCCATCCCAAGATGTCTAACAAAGCTACCTGGTGTTCATTGGAAGGCAAAGTCCTCAGTGCCATCACGAAGTCATGATCTCCCTGCACTGCAGATGCTTCCACGTGAAAAAGGTGCAGAAAATGTAAAAGTAAATGGCTTGTTAAAACCTAACTTGTTGCCACTTGATGGTGACAAATACACGCGGAAAACTAGGCACGCTTCAGTGCTTCAGCTATAGATGGCGCCAAATAATTCCCCTGAATTTCGACGTGTCAGTACAACCGGTAATGTGAAAATGGGGAAGTTGCTTCCTTCAAGTTTGGTAAAGCCTACCAATAACATAAACGTTTAAAGCGGCTTTGTCAGGTTTAGGTAAAAGGCCTAGCAAAAAGATGCTTCTTAATAATTAACTAAATAAAACTAAATAAAAAAACTAAAAGTTAGCAGTGGGGGCACTGTAAATAAGGCTATTTAATTTGACACAAGTGGAATAATCTTTCCTTATCGATAATAAGAAAAAAATTATTACATGTACAAGGACTATACTACATTACAATATGCCTATAAGAAACAATGAATACGGATATCACACTTAAGTATAATCACAGGCCTTATTATTTTATTCAACTGTACAACTATTGTGATTTCCTGCCTCAATAGATGGCAAAACTATATTAAGGGTGTTGAAAGAGTTTCAGGCCAAAGGTGGGACATTCTGTAACCCTTTGCCCAGTAATTTCTAAAAGAAAAGTAAACAAATAAAATAATATGTTTCATTGTAGTCCTTTGCAGGGTGTTTTACGCCATGCATCACATTTAAATAGCCAGGGCTGAGCCCGCCTCGCCCTCACCACTCCCCGTGGGCAGTCTCTCAGCTGGAGCTTAGGCCCCACCCTGCTTTCCCAGCCTAGAGGATGGTGGGAACTAGGCACAGGCTGGGTTGTAATTGGGCGCTATTTTTATCCTGACGCACACAATCTGTCACAGGCCGCTCCCTAGGGGCCTGCCGCCAGCAGGCTCCTCAAGCCGCGGAATTTAACCCCGGACAACTCTCCAGATGTGATGGAAAACATCTGGACAGGGCTCACTGACCAAGGGGATTGGTTCTCTAACCATCTACCTCCCATTTAATTTCCTTTTTAATTTGTTATTGATAATGGCAGATCCCACAAACAGAGATGTACAGTACAGTATGCTGCCTAGATATACTGTCTATGGCCAGAACATCAGACAATACACTTTTATAGTACAGTCCTTATTACTTGTTTATAGGATCTGTATTAACTGAACTCCTCCAAAGGTTGCCAAATGAATGAAAATGCCATACCACACCTCCAACCTGCATAAACCACACAAAATAGACAAACATCCTTTATTTATTGCTTTAATTTAAAAAAGATTAATTGAAATTTGTTACACATAGTAGGTATTGAAACATGTTCATGTTCTCCTTGAGTACAGGTTACATTAGGCACAAAACAAGAATGCATACATCATTTTTCTCATCTTAATTCTCTCTTTTACCCCAAAGTACTAACACAGAGGAGAGAAGATTAACTGTAGCGTACTGCATTAGGTTTCAGAACTGTACAGAGTCAAAAAAAAAGGTACTGGTTTCCTACTAGCTCAACTTTCTCAGTTGTGTTTTGAGAAAATAGAGAAACCACTGTTTATGAATCATTTTGATCAAAATCTGTTTTTTTTTTTTTTCAGGAATAACTAAGCATACAAATCCTTTAAAGTGTTGAAACACCAGCAGGTGCACAAGAATGTGATTAGGGCTGAACAAGAAAACATTCAGCACAATGTCACTACTGTTTTACTTTGAAATCAATAGTACAAAAGACATCTTGAACATCCAACATCGTATTAAATGTACTTCAAAATAAAGCACTCATTTCGATTTTTTTTGAACATGCCGTGTATGTGTGTTTGTGTATGTGAGTATCCTTGATTTGCAAAAACAAAGGCGGAGCAACATGTAAGTGTGAAGATGTAGTGATGGGAGTCTGTGTGTGTTTGCAATCTCTGCTGCATCTCTCTGTGTATAATAGCTGGCTGCTCTTGAAATCAGTTTGGTTCTGCCCCAAGAAAAACACTGCATTTATTATTAGCCTCAACAGGCTGGCTAAAAATAAAACCAGCTCACATTCCAATGGCAAAAGACATATAGATTTACTGTTCTGCAGCACAGCAATATGGGTAAGTTTAGGATTCTATAATTACCTCTCAATACACTTCATTCACACACACACACAAGCTCTATGGGTAGCATATGTACAGCTGGTATGGATGACATGACACAGAGATAAAGATATTGCTTTAAGGTGTAGTCGCCAACCGCCAACAAGCTATCTGGGAAACAGCCATGCTGGGAGGGGAAAATCACTTTTTAAACAATCTCCGCTGAACACTGTCCCCCAGAATGTTTTTCTTTTCTGTGGGGCTGACCAGTGGAGGAGGCCTGTTCGAGAGCAGGACTGACTGTGCCGAGAAGAAGGATAGTTCCCTTCCCCATAGGGGGCTTTCGGAAAACAAGCACCCTGGCGAAGAGAAGAGAAAGCTCGCCTCGCTGCAACTACCGTTTAGGCAGCATCTGGATAAGCCATCATGGAGAACATGGGAAGTTTGTCTGGGGTCCCCTTGACTTTGACTTCCTCCTCCTTATTATTTCTGCCGCTTCCCTACCTGTCTCCTTTACGTATGGGCAAAATCTACTACTTCCACAGGCAAAAAAAAAAGAAACAAAGCAAAACAAAAACACAGAATCGTGTGGTGTATGCATTGGGGTTTTGTACTAACAATGTGCAATGGGACTTTGTATAGAAAAAAAAAACGACTTAAAAAAAAAAAAAAAAAAACTACTACAACATTTAGACCACACGCTGAGTGTGCTGTCAAAGACCCTTATTTGCCTAATCTTATGGTCAGCTGCTGGTAATTCACTGTGTGTGCAAGGGGAACATTTGGGCTTTGGCTTCTTTGTGTTCATCAAGGCCGATCTGGACACCACTGTTAGACAGGTGGCATTACATTCGGCACTGAGGCAACAGGAGAATTTACACAAGACTATTTACAAAAAAAGTGGTTCCCACAAAATATAACTAAGGAACTATTCATTTTGTTAAACTATAATCAATATGCTTAATGGGTATAGCATCATCAAATGAACCATTCAACCAACCAACAACCAACCAAAAAAAAACAAAAAAATTAAGAAGAGAACATCTGAATCCCACTATTTGTGTCTGTGCCTCGCAAAAGTTTAAACAAGTGCAATTTTTCCATTTGTAACCTTTCTGTCAGTGCTCATTGACCTGGTCCATCAGTCTTGACTGCCAGGTCTTACCCAACCTGATGCCCAGACACCAGCTTGCATGGTTTGATGTAGCTTAGCCGGATGAGTTCAGCCTGGCGTGACGGGACACAGCCCATCACGTCTGGTGTAAGCTGCTGTTGATGCCATCTGATGTGCATATTCATAATCATAAACCATAATCTTTGCTGCTAAACAGACTTTCATATGCGATTGGAAAGGCGAGGAGCACACTTTTCTTTTTGGCTGAACCCACATCCTTATTAAAATAGAACAGGTAAAACAAAGACCTCATTTTTTCTTTTTTTAGTTTACATGCCCACTGTATTCTGAAAAGCATGCAATTTCCTCTATTCTTGGTACTGCAGCAAAAAAAAAAAAAAAAAAAAAAAACACAATACAGTGAGCCAATCACGCTGAGCTGGAGATACAACATTATTATAAGCACAAAAAATATATTTTAATTGCACAATTACAGGGTGGGGCTTCGTAGGGTTGGATGGTACATTGTCCAAGACTTGGCACCCCCTTCTGGGAAGAGTCATTTTTAGGGTGATGGCACAGACACTTCTAAGAGACGGTTGTTTTTGCGCTTGCAGGCGGCACTGCTGCCATTCTTAGGGCTGCCCTGAATGAATTTGACACACACCTTATCTTGCTTGAACTGCACCAGGAACCTGGAAGAAACACAGAACACAGGTTGACGTCAGGCTTGTGCTCACACAGTAATATGCAGTGATGGATTAGACCTGGATTAAGGAGCTACAGTCCAATACCACATCATTTCAAATAACCTGGTTTGTTCTTATGCACTTAACACGGGTGATTTCAGTAAATGCCTTTACCTAGCTTAGGATTTGTAGAGGCCTCTACATCTACCTGTCTAATTGGAATCAGCCTATGTAGTGAATGGCTGCAAAAAATATGTGGTACTGGATTTTAGCTCCTGAAGCCAGGTTGCCCATGAATGGAGATGTGCATTGACAACATGAGGGCTTGTCACTGACTCGTCTGAGATGTCGACGTTGAGCTGGTCGTGGCTGGCTGCAGCTGCTCCTGTACGCTGGAGTTTGGTGATGATCTCGATCAGATGATCACTGCTGAGCAGAAAATCACCCTTGGCAGCAGAGGTAGTGCCCTGTCAAATTAGGGGAGAGTATTTACCATCATGCCAAACTGAGGAAAAAAGGTCCCTTTCAAGAGCTCTTGCTAAGCCAATCCTCCCTCCCAAACCCCACATCACCCATTCTACCTGTGCTCATCATCAGGCAGCCACCCCAAACTGCATTCTACACACTTCACTCCCCCCTCCCCATGTACAGTTTTAGACTAACAATCACCAATTTCACTGCATGTCCTACTCTAGCCAGTATGTCTATACATGTGACAATAAACCATCTAAACTGCTATATCTGAGAGAGGAAGCACATCCTAGAACAAACCCAGTGTACACCTAGCCCAGATCGGCACCTCATCCAAGTCACTCTGCTTCTACTAGGAGGGTCACTTCCTCACTGTACCCCTCCTACACATCCACTACTGTAGAGTCTCATATGCTGGTACTGCTGCTTAAATGACACCATTTGAGCTTTACCACACTACACATTGTGTGCCTTACTTATTTGTATTATATACAAGCCTATTGTACTTTTTGCTATGTTTATATTGTTATGTTTTGCCATCATGTCTTATGTCTTATTGTCTTGTTCATAAGATGTTTAATGTCCACTGTGGGCCTATGGAGCACTGCAATTTCAAATTCTGTGTGCGCAACCTGTACATGTGTTTTTTTTTGACAACAAAGCTGACTTTGACTTTGACGCTCACCTCTTTGAGTTTGAGGGCGAAGAAGCCATCGGACTGTGTGCTCACAGACACGCTGCTGAGATCGGGCAGTGGCACACTGGCCTTCACCTGGCCCGTCTTCTGGTCCGCCAGCACAAAGTTGTTCTTCGTCAGGACGAAGATCCTGGGCGCCCCCTAAGCAGTGGACATAGCAGGTACTATTTAACTGTTTGTTGATAAATGTAAATGAAGTAAAGAAACAGTATTGCATCGCATTACATTACATTACATTTAGCAGATGCTTTTATCCAAAGCGACTTACAAAAAGGAGGACATAAGCTGACAGAGGTGAAGAGGAACAGCGAGTAAGCGGACTACCTATCCAGTATAATTAAGATAGAAAAAAGCATGTCCTTTTTTATTGACTGACTAACCTTGCCATTGGCCCTGTTAATCTTGTTGACAATGTCAGCCAGGAGAATCTTCTCCTCAACCATACTGTTCAGCTTCTGGTACTTGGGATTCTTGTTGATCTCCAGGTAGTCACCTTTGAAAGGCTGACTCACACTTGAGACAAGGGAGACAAGTGTCAAAGATACATTTGCAAGCAATGCAAAAAGTGTACACACATCTGATAAGATATGTAATGATTGTATCATATTTGGCCTTGGAGTTTGATCCTATTTAATAACTGTTGTAATAATGCAATAATAATGGTAAATATATTACTATAGTTAGTGACACTGGTTCTTACCTGCTTGGATAAAGGGCCTTCTTGTCTTTGAAGAGCTCACTGGCCTGAAGCTTCTCCTCATAGACGGCCTTTTTCTCCTCTGTAAACTGGCTCC
This sequence comes from Setipinna tenuifilis, assembly GCA_030347295.1. Taxonomy (NCBI): domain Eukaryota; kingdom Metazoa; phylum Chordata; class Actinopteri; order Clupeiformes; family Engraulidae; genus Setipinna; species Setipinna tenuifilis. The sequence goes on from CM059269.1 coordinate 8,279,458, forward strand.
TGTATTTTTTGCACTGAAGTAAGAAAGTATATGCAAAACTTTATTAACTTTCCAGGAATTAGCTTAAACTCGCAAGGCACCTTTTTTACAAGTATCTTTAAAAAGATGATAAAACTCTGGGAAACTTTTTTGTTGCATGACATGATTCACAACTAATTTGATAATGGGATCATTGCCTGCTGCTGATCCAAGTTCTTCTGATAACAATGTGAGGTCTAAAATCAATGATGAAATGCACATACGACATCTGTTAGTAGCACTGCCTGGCAACATTGCTCAATAAGTTGTCCAGTGTATCATCATAAAACTCTAAATATGATATTCGAACTGACCCTCCACAGATGAAAGATTCTCCTCAACTCCTTGTGTGCTCCATCCAGGAACTGGTAACGTCTGACAGGCCACGTTTTATCAATGGGTGACATGGAAGGCATGTTGTTCTTCAGTCCAAGGAAATGTTGCTGCATCTGAAATTCAGAGCAGAATATGATGATCAATAACGTTAATGTCCTCGAGGAACAGTCAAGGAAACCATGGGAAAAACAGAAGGAAGATTTGTGCTGCACTGGCCATCAGTTTTATAGTAAGTGTAGAGGTCTTTTTTGCCATGCCAGATGACAACAGACTTAATATGGTTGGCATAAAGACACACATACCACGTAACTGCTTACTCAGTTACTCTACCATTGTCATGGCTGCCCTTTGCTCACATGTGTGAAATGCAGAGGCTGAATTTTGTTATGTGCGCTGTCTGCTGTGATGTGGAGTGTGACCACAATGACCAATGACTTTCACTTTTACTCTACAGCCCACTTAGTGTTAAGGAAGACCTCCATTATCAAGAGCCACTTACAATCCTCTGGATGGTGAACTCGTAGATCTTTCTGCCAGCGTTGGCGCGGAAGAACTTCCTGTACTCTCGACGAACCTGAAGAGAGAAGAAGAGAAGTCATTAGGTCTTTGTGCTCTTTGTATTGACTGCATGGGACCCGAGGATGATGATGTGACAAGCACTAGAAAGACAGACAGGTGGTTAGTGACAAAGACAACTATCCTGGAAAAAAGACTGAAAATTGGTGAAAAATACAGATAAAAAAGACATACAGACAGAACTTTAGGGTTTACACAAAAAAGGTGTGTGATACTTTGGCAATTCAGTAGTCATTTGGGTAGAAAAGACCTTTAAGACCCAATGTCCCAAGAAAAAAGACCAATCTGATTATAAATCTCCAACAGCTACATTGGATGAGACACAAAGAGACATTTCATTACATAAAGCAAAAGATAACATGCACTACTAGAGCCAACAGACAAGCAGATTGACAGAGAGAAGACAGCAGATAGACAGACAGAAATAAGATGGCCATAGACATTCAGCCAGCCTTTGCTGTGTCAGTCAGGGTCATCCTGTTTGACCTTTTCATTGACAAATGACAGTCCATAGGGGTGGATGGGGTAAAAGCATCTGTCGGTCAATTATCCAGAGTCAGATTATCCAAAGCTCTGGATTAAACGTGCAGATTTGATACTGCTTTATGGAGCGTGACAGATAGGCCGGGACTATGGGACACATCCCTTCAAAAAGCAAGGGCTTATAGCTTATAAATATGAATGTATGGCACTGCCAGGCACAGCGAGAGAGAAAGTAGATGGTGACCTTGGCGGGTTCTCACTCAAAGTCTCGCCCCTCCCCCTCCCCCTCCCCAATCCCGTATGACATTTTAGTCCCCAACTGTGGCACAGCGAGGCTGACTGCATGCTGCCACTTTCTCCCAGCCCCCCTCCCCCCCCCCCCCCTATTTGGCACCACAGGGTGTGCTGTGCCAGTATTGAGGGTGGGTGGTGGGTAGGGTGGGGGGGCTGGGAGCGATGGTGGGGGGGAGATACCTTAAGTCCCAACCAGTAGGCCCAAATGACTGCGACGGCATGTTTGCGCCTGGCCTCCTCCTTCAGCCTCTTCAGCTCTCTGCGCGCCTGTGAGGGAAGCGGGGAAGGGAGGAAGAGAAAGAAAAAAGGAGGAGGGAGAGAGAGAGAGAGAGAGAGAGAGAGAGAGAGAGGGAGAGAGAGAAAGCGAGGGAATGAGATGAAAACCGTGGGGGTAGGAGGAGGCGGTGGCATGCGGACCGGCCCTGCATGAGGGTGGATGGACACAGCACACTGGTTAGCCCCCCTGACTGACTGAACTGGGTCCATGGAGAGAGGTGGCATTATTTCAAGGTGCTCTTCCCCTGGGCAGGAATCCGCTGGTACCATTGCTGGAATATTCACTTTGGACTTTGAGTGTCCTTTTGCATTATCTCATTATTAATTATCATTATGTTTTATTTTTCATTATGTTTGTGTGCTATTTATTTCCAACCAGGTCACGCTGTTAAAATATGGGGGAAAAAGAGGTAGTGGGGGGGATCACAGTATAACTCAGGCAGGGGGCTTCTCCTGGTTGAAGATCCAAGTGACATACAGACAGAAACACTGCAATCCACACTGCAATCAAACCCTAAAAAGTAACTGTGCATGCAAACAAACAAAAATGAAAAATAAACACTGCACTGCATTCTATAAAACACACACAGCACAGCAAGACAGAAGAAAATCCCAAGTGCAGCAAGCGACTAAAGGAAGAGAATCATGCAGGTAGAATTACTGATGATGCAGGAAATGGACCTCCATTTTTCAATGTGACGGAGGATTGAGAAGATGGAAACCATTCCTTACCACAAATACTGAGATGGCTACATGAGGCTACAACTATGAAGGTCCTTATGTGTATGATGACAGACTTGTAAACTGGGCCTTGTCGCTGTCTGACGATGACCTCTAACCTCTACACTATAGGAGCAGCTTATGTGTGTAGATCCTGGCACACACCCTTCTCACCCTTCAACTTTGCCTCTGCTCCATACCTAAAGCCTAAAACTAAGAGGTCAACATCACCTCCTTCATCTGCTGCCAAGACAGGAGGGATTACTGACCTCTAGAGAGGTAATAATACATATAGATTCTGCTCTACACATGATGCCTTTGCATGCATTACAAGCAGGATGGCTATGGAAGGGTTTTAAGGGGGTGCATGGTTGGGGGTAAGGAGGGGGGGGATGCTTTGGTTTCTACAGTACGTCCATGAAGTGGTCTGTGAGGGTGGGTGTGATGGGAAGAGAATATGGGAAGCAAAGCGAAGCATCCTAAATACCTTTGTCCCCTGCCAGCCGGCCCATATGATGGACACGGCCTGCTTACTCCGTGCCTCGTACTTTAAACGCCGCAGCTCCCTCCGAGCCTGTTTCATACCACCGTTTCATGGAGGGAGGGAGGGAGGGGTGGAAATAGTGGGAGGTAAAGACGCATTAGGAACAGGAAGCAGTCAGAGGAATCATTCATTAAGATGTGAAAGAAAATCATAAGTGATCAGGCAAGTGAGAAACACATCGAGAGCAAATCACCAGTCTAGGAATGAATCAAAGTGACAAAGCAGTGCCACACATGCCAGTTTCTAGTGTATTGTGTACATTTGTACATATTAGCATATTTGTGCATTATGGGGATATACAGTCATGTTACGAATTTATTTACTCTTTTCATGTTTTAAAACCTTTTGCTATGATCTGTGGTGTTCATTTCAATTTGCTGGCAAGAGGGGGGCATCATTAATGAGCCAAGAACCCAGGCAAGCTCCTTCTTAATTCAATTGCAGCACTAAAGCACAAGCGCTATGCAGCGTTATCTGATTTGACCCCTGACGCCAAATTTTCCGATTAAAATGACCCCAGCACTACAAAGCGCTTTGCTCCGCTTGACTGCTCTTGCATGCCACACGTGCTAACGGCTAAGCCCTCCGCAGGCAGATAGCAGGTCGTAAATGGTCTTTCAAGCTTATCTACAGTCAAAGCAGCCGTGGAGTGAGGAGATAAAATGTTGCTGAGGAGGAGGACCAAAGGGCATCTTCAGAAAACATGATAAAGATTAGGATAAAGCCAATGACAGCAGGGGATTTGGCCGGACTGCAATATCCACTAAAGCCAGGGGGCTTGCTGTAATCTTGCTGAAACTGAAGTGAGTTGTTGTTATTGACTTAATAACATCCTTTTCCCCCCTGCATCAGTATTGTCATTTTATGCCGACACTGTATGAGTGACAACAGTGTCCACCTGGCCATCTTTAATGACCCTTGATGCATAAGGTAAATGGGGTCATTGCAATATCAATATACTATAAATGAGTTACATAATGTGCATCTATTGCTTAATAGTGAGCATGGCCTATGGACCAGTCCCACTGCACATTCTTTGGGCTTTAGCATATTGGGTGCTTTGGAAGATTTGGTGGTTTGCTCCTTTAAGTATAATAAATAACAAGAAAACATGCATGTCATGACATTAAAGTCTTGGGATGCCGTACAATAAAATTAAGAAAAAATGAAATAAAGAAATGGAAAAAGTAAGGAATGAAAATTAAAATGTGTATCTGAAAAACTGTGAACAAATGTGTTTCCTACAAAAAAAAAAGAACTGTAATTAAAGCATCACAAAAGCATACACAAAGTGGTATAAAATTAGGCCGAGCTACTAAACAAAGACAAAGGGGTGGTTAGTACAGCAGTCGCCCAGATGCCTACACCCAGTAAATGTCACCTATGAAGTGAAACAAATTTGGCTGTAGACTCAAAACTACAGGGTGGGGGTGGGGTGGGTTAGTGGAAGACTGGACAACAGAGGAAAGGTTTCATTCACTGTCTGATGATGCTGAGGAGGGGTTGGAAGGGAAGGGGATGGGTGACAAGAAGATGGCTGCAAGGCGTAGTGGAACCACGATGGCAGGCTGGTCAAATACCTTCGTTCCCAACCAGGCTGCCCAAATGACAGTGACAGCGTGCTTATTCCTGGCCTCCTCCTTAAGACGCCGCAGTTCCGTTCGAGCCTGAGGAGGTTAGCCAAGGCACAGTAAAGGTGAGCGAAGAGGATCCAAATAAAGGTAAACAAACAAAACAAAAAAACGGTAAGAAGCTGAGTGAGAGCTGGTGAAGAAAAAAGCTGCAGTGAGTAGGTGGCAAATGAAGATAGATAGAAAATAAAAAAGCCAAGAGTGAATTTGTTTGCTTGTGGGCTCTGTGAAAAACTACCAAAAAAGAGAAAACTACCCCAACTGATCACCTTAGCCAGACCCTGTCAATGGAAGAAACAGCACCCGATGGCCACACCCTTTTTAAAACATGGTGTAGAGACCGACCAATCACTGGTCTGCTACTTAACCCTTATATTGTGTTCGGGTCCTGAGGGACCCGTTTTCAAGTTTAAGTGTGAAAAAGTACCATTTGCTTTTTTTGTCCTGGAATGAGGCTTCATCTAATCCTCAGACATGACTGTGTACATGCAGCAAAATTAATTTTCACCATTTTAGTCATTTCTAAAGGTCTCAAAATAAAAATGTTACACTTGTGGTGTTACGGGTCCAAAATGACCCGGCAGAAAATACTGTCTGTTGTATGTATCACTTAAAAGCTATGAGTTGCTCTGAGGATAATTTATGGCCCAGTATGCTAAATTATGGCCCCTTATCACACACACACACAGACACACACACAAACACACACACACACACACACACACACAGGCTGTTCTTTCCACACACACACAGGCTGTTCTTTCCACGGCCTCTTCAGAATATTGTCCTTGAGATGACCAACATGGAAGGGAGAAGAGTGTATGGTGCTAGCTGGATGGAGATGGACAAAACTCAGTTAGATGCCTACATGGGGCTGTTGCTTCTTGCTGGGGTGTACAGATCGTGCAATGAAGCTACTGCCAGCCTATGGGATAGGGAATCAGGCCGCCCTATTTTTCGTGCCTTTTTCACCTCCTATGACCTCGGACAAGAGCTTCTAAAGAGGAAGCTGACCATGGTGGGAACAGTCAGAAAGAACAAACCTGAGCTTCCCCTAGCTCTTCTAGGAACAAAAGACAGGGTTCCTCTCTCGTCAAAGTTCGCATTCTTCGAAAGAACCACAGTTGTCTCGTACTGTCCCAAAAAAAACAAAAATGTAGTGGTGATGTCCACTCTCCACAGGGACGCTGCTGTGAGCAGTAGGGAGGACAAGAAGCCAGACATTATTCTGGATTACAATAAGAACAAAGGTGGCGTGGACAACCTGGACAAGGTCACAGGGACGTACACATGCAAGTGGAGGACAAAAAGGTGGCCAATGGTTGTGTTTTACAACATACTGGATGTTTCTGCATACAATGCATTTGTGGTGTGGACTGAAATAGATCCAGGATGGAATGGAGGAAAGGCATTCAAGAGAAGGCTTTTTCTTGAGGAGTTGGGCAAGTCTCTGGTTTCTCCCTACATCGAAACACGAGAGCGGCTGCCCCAAACCGAAGCATCTGTTCGTTTGGTGAGAGAGCTTCAGCCAACACCATCACCATCACCAGCAGCCACACCATCATCCTCCAATAAGAACCAGACAGGAGATTCCAGGAAGAGCAAGAGAAAGAGGTGCCAGTCCTGCCCCTCCAACAAGGACAGGAAATCCAACACCACTTGCCACACATGCAAGAAATGCATTTGCAAGGAGCACACAGTAGCCATCAAATACTGTGATTCATGCATTTAATCACACACACACACACACACACACACAAACACAGTTCAAACTATGGTTAACAGAAAACACATCATTTCCAGTGTTTAGTGTTTGGTTCATTCTCAATTACACCTCTGCACCATGTTATGTTGATGCAGGTGCACACACACACACACACACACACACACACACACACACACACACACACACACACAAACAGTGTTGTTAATCTTGTTTGGTTAATTGGTTGAATTAAAGTTGGTTTTATGAAAAGAAATGGACTTGTTGTCTTTATCTTACCACTTATCTATGCGGGTCCGTTTTGACCCATAACACCATAGATGTCTGTATTGTTAATTATTTCATTTTTTTTTTTTTTAAATCTTTTTTTTTTTCGATAGGTGTACTCTAATATTAGTTTATAAGACATTTACATTTCATAATTACTCATTCTATAAGAGTAAGAAATATAATAAGTGAATTTAGATAGTTTCTGTATTCAAAAACGAGTGATACATTTTAAGATACAAGGCTTGTGGAGCCAGCTGAAAAACAAATCTGACACTGGTTCCATAAATATGGATTCATACTAAGCCAGCAATGAGTTGAAAAACAATATTGGAAGAAAACTAGTGATTTTATACATTTTCAAGCATTTTCAAATCACGGGTCCAAAGGGACCCGCTAACACCACAGATGTAAACAGCTTCCTAACACAATACAAGGGTTAACCAAAGGTAACCCTCAACCACATGTGCTCTCCCAGTGTGAATCAACCAATCACAACCACCAGGTGCTATTACCCAAGTGCCACCAGGTGTTATTACCTGAGTGCCATGCCAGTAGGCAGCAATGGTAGTCACGGCCTCCTCACATCTCTTCTGGTATTTCAGCTCACGCAGGATCTTCCGTGCCTGTGGTGGCAGAGGTTATCATTGAGTCACTAAAATGGAGCTTTATACCAATTATGTCCAAGAGACATAACACCTGAAATGGCTGCTGGGTTGTAACAGTCAGGGTTCCCACTCTTTTTCACTGACAAAATTTAAAAACTTTCCCATGACTTTTTTATTTTACCTGAAGTGTTTTTTCACGCCTTCATGACACCATATGTATGTAAAATTTTTACATGCTTTTACGGCTAAAGATGAAATGTTAAGCTTTCAGTAGCTGATAAATATTTATTTCACAGCCTAGGCTATCTGTTTTGTTGCAACTGTCCCCTCCCCTCCCCTCCCCTCTTCCCTCACTCTCAGCGACCAAAGACAGACAGCGCAATACTTTTGGATCCCATCAAATTACTACAGCGGTCGGCTAGCACATATTTCTTGAAATAATACATTATATCTTGACAGAACAATGTCATTGCGTGAACGACCTATTAAAATTCCATGACTTTTCCAAAACTTTAATTAAATTTACAGAATTCCATGACTTTTCCAGGCCTGGAAAATGACTTTTTTGATTTCCATGATCTTTCCAGGATTTCCATGACCGTGGGAACCCTGAACAGTACGATCCATCCACCCCTCTTACCTTCCATCCTCTGATGAAGGACTGCATCACTACAGTGGCGCTCTTGATCTTCTGGTACTTCTTTTGTTGCTGCAAAGGCCCAAAAAGAACAAGGTTAATCTGACTGACAGGTGAGAGAGCCAATGAGCAGCAGGAGTGAAAAGCAGGCAGGCGAGCAACTCTTACCGCATATCGCCGGTACCAGGCAGCCACCACCACCTGACTCTTCTTCAGCAGCAGGAAATGGGTGCGGCACTTCCACCCCCTGTAGATCTTCTGGATGAGTGTGGCTAGGTCCTGCAGACACTGCCTCCTCTTCTCCTCCAGGAAGAATAGCTGTGGACAGAGGGTGAGGATATATATATATATTCAGAATACAAACAGAAATACCTCAGCAACAAACGTTGGGTGTTGTTGAGTATGGGTGGTTCAAGGCACTGCCTTCCGCAACAGTTTCTTCCCAAGATGAGGGAGAGGTGCGGCACAAATAACAAAGTGTCCAACTTCCAAAGGATAATAAGGGCAACAGCAACAACCCACATATCCCTTATTCCATGACTGGCCTGGTTTCTCAAACATAAGCAGAGATTAAACATCTGACAGCCTTTCCTAAAGGTCGACCTGTGCCATGTCTGCCTCTATCTGTCCACCATCTTGGAAAAAAAAGGAAAAAAAAAAGCCATCTCCCTTAGACGGTGGGGCCTTTGGTGGATTGGAGACTGGGGCTATGACTTCACTGGAGCAGACAGAGCGAGATCCCACGCTGATAGGGCTTTCTGGCTGCACAGCTGGGGGACCGAGAGTAAGCGGCAGGAATGTGCATGCAAAAAGATGAAACACTGTGGGCCCTTTTTACAGGCCAGGGATGTTGTTTGGGCTCTGGGACAGAGAAGAGGCCCACTAAAAAACGTGCTTCCTCGATGGCTCTGGAATTTCTCAGTGCAGGGCCAATTTCCCATGCAAAACGCACCAACGTGGAAGCGGATAAGTAAAACCATGTGTTTTTGCTGTTCGGCTTGTTTTTTTGTCGATTGCTGCTAATTATCACGGTCCCTCAGAGGAGCTCAACTTCCTGTTTGAAAATACAACACTCTTTAAAAATGCCCCCCTTTTTCATGTATACATTACACATGTGAATATTTCTCACCATACAGAACCATTTATTCATGCCATTTGTTCAAATGTGTACTGCACAGTTCTCACGGCTTTGTGTGTCAGTTTTAAGCTGGAAGTATTTTTTTTTCAGACATTAAAGCAATACTAAGTAGTTTTCATCTTCTGTCGGTGGAAGCAGAATTATCTCTCATAGAGAACTACAGAGAGACGGTCCACTCCTCTAAAGCGGTTATAGCCCATAGAAGGTGGCAAAGTGAATTCAGAAGTGCCTTTTTACCCTGTTACAAGTTGATAAACCCATATAAGTAGTTTTTTCAACCTTAAAATAATGTTTCCAAAATCGTTTGTGTTGCTTTAATTCTACTGGGTGAAATGGGAATAAGTTCAAGGCTGAACACACGAAAGGGGGGGGCGTCACTCACTGTTCTGGGGTTCCTGATGAAGACCTTTGAGCGGCCGTAGGAGTATTCCTCTGGGGCCACTTGCAAGTCCGTCAGCAGCACCTCCACTCCCTCCCTGCAGGTACAAGAACATTCAAACATGAGGGGTGGAAATCAACTTCGCAAAATGTGAACCTTTACCAGCCACTGACAAATATATTGTAAAATTCACCAGCCACTCAATAGTAAATTATTATTTTGTGTCCAAAATCTACCAGCCGCTTTCATATTTTACCAGCATTTGGCTAGTGGCTGGTGCAAAATTTCCATCCCTGATTCAGACATGAGCCACACAAAACACATGCCGACAAGAACATCAACAAGACGTGGGAAAGGGCAGATGGAGGAGATGAAGACATTTTAAGAGGCACATCTGATACATCAGTAGAACATGATGCGTCAGAAAAAAATGCTATTGTCCCGAGATTAGTGCCAGCACACTGGATGTATGTGCAGTCTCTGGGCGATATTTGCAAACTCTGCCCTTGGCAGATAAGACAGCCTGATATCAGTTCAAACAGAAGTTCTGGCTGATAGTAACCGAGAACTTTGCACACCTTGCGAGGAATCTTATGGGCAAGCTGCTACTTGTCCAGTCACAAACACACAACAGGCTGCACTTTCAGTTTGACTGGCAGATAGTGGAGCACATTAGTTTATGAGTCAAGTGTTTTATTTTAGTGAAGACACAATGCGCTGCCACACGCATCTCAACATCAACAGTTTAGGCACCACACGGGAGCTCCCCAGACAAAACAAAAACCAGGCTGCCTTCCAGGTCTGGAAACATGAGATAGGCACCATAATAGGTAGCGCGGCACTGCCTGTGGTCTCTCTCTCTCCCTCTCACCTGGCGGGACCCTTCCAGTGGGGCCAGGTCTGCTTGCACAGCATCTTGTAGCGCTCCAGACAGGGCTCATAGGCTTGGCGGAAAGCGTAGCCTGCTCTTCTCACGCGCACGTTCTCCATAAGGCCCAGGTACCGCACCTGGTGGCACACCAGCGACTCCGTGAAGATGTGAGCCGACTTCTTGTCATTGGGCTTGATGCACCTGGTTGGAGAAATTCACAGTGAGATTGTGGCATTATGTGTGTGACCATGTGTGGTCTGTGTTTGTGTGGTCTGTGTGTGCAACCTGTACATATGTTTGTTTGATAATAAAGCTGACTTTGACTTTGAAAAAGGTTCTGATCACCCTTCTTAGACTGCAGCAGTCATGGTGTATTGTGTAAAAAAGGAAAAAGAAGTACCAGCCATGGTGTATTGTGTAATCTAACCTGATGTAGTTGGGGTTCTTGGTCTGCAGGTTCTTCATAAGTGTGGCCACTGAGGCTCTGAACTGGAAGCCTGCTGTGGGTGGTCTCTTCAGGTTGACCTTGGCTGGGTTGCCCTCTGGGAAGAGGGCCCTCATAATGCTGTGGTTGGCCTTGTACATTGCCTGGGAGAGGTCTCGGTAGAGCAGGTCGTTATTCTTGTCCACAAAGCCCTCCACACGGTACAGCACCTACGTAACGAGCAGTGTCAACAAAATCTATTTAGAGCATTTTAAAATTTACAGTTTAAATTTTGACATTCATTGAAATAACCCATCCTTTGTGGGGGAAATAGGAATACATCATCTATTTTTCTGTCTTTGCAATTCATGCTTTACAAATAACAAATGGAGAACATTACACAATGTCTGAGTGCTGAGGCTAAATCAACCCGTCAGCAGGTGTTCACCTTGCCAGCGTAGTGCTGGATGCGGAAGCAGTTGTGAGGCAGACTGTGGTCCGTCAGGAACTTGGAGTTTTTGCTCTGACGGCTCTCAAAGTGCTGATGCTCGGCGCAGATGGTGTTCAGCTTGTCCAGGAAGGTCTCGTCGGTGACGGTGCCTGGCCTCAGGCACTCCTCGTCTAACATGGCCAGGATCCCATTCTGGTTCTGCAGGAGGAGGAGGGGAACAACAAAGGGAAAAATAGAACATGAAAAGAGAACATAAATATGAAATGACAAATTTAGTAATAACAAAACTGTTTCATGCATCTCAGTATATTGTATGTCTTGTTTTGTTTTATTTCCTTGAAAACAAGGGAACACTAAATAACTTCATTGGGGAAAGAAAATCAAAGCTCCCACTGACACAGTAGTGAAACTAGCATACACTATAATGCTGCTTGTACTCACATTCTCAATGAGGTCACAAATAATGGCGTTGTTGAAATACTCAATGTTGGTCCATTCGATGCCCTGAAACACACAGCAGACAAGGTCAGGTACCTACAGAGGCCACATCTCTTTCTCCAGAGGTCACTGGGACCAAATTATTTCATATTATTTGTGGGGTAATGAATACAATTAAACTATGTTAAAGACAATAGGCAAGACTAATGCACAACTGCGGTGTGGGATAACAAAATTAACTTTCTGTGGACTTTCTGTTAAAAAAAAAAAGAAATCAGTCTGAAATCTCCCTTTTCCTTGTGTTAGTTTAAGTCAGAGGAGGATTTCTTGGGCAGCAATGCATTTGCCCATAAACCCTTCAGTAGTACTCTTTAAGGTGTCTGTAAAAAACAGCAGCAGCTCATTTGCTCATCAACACCTTAAAGAGTACTACGGAAGGGTTTGCCACCCTGTCTTCTGAGCTTTGTCAGGACCAGATGACGAGGTCAAGTTACCAGACTCTGAACCAGAGCCCTGGCCACCATCTGATGAAAGCAGCATCTGATGGGTTGAAGGATGGACGCATAAGCAAAGAAACAGGGCTCTAATCAGAGCTGGGGACTCGCCCTTATGAACATGGTTAAGGAACTGCTACTGGCTGATTTGGCTGTGGGACAGGCGAGATGGAGATGCTGGAGTGTGGGGTGGGGTGGTGGTGGTGGGATGGAGTTGGGTGGGTGGGCTTGGTGATGTGGGATCTGCACTGGGGACTACTCAGCCACCCGCCGCCACCCCCCTAACCCCCACCCCCCAAAACCATAGTCTCCAGAGCCGTGGTATTTTCCCATGCACTCCGCTGGAAGGGGGCCAGGGAGTGGAATATCACTGATGGGGGGGGGGTCAAGGGAGCGAGAGGGCACATACTCAGCGCTCTGAAAGCAAACAGGGCTCCTGAACCCCTCGGGACGCCCGTGTTTACCCTCACTGGAGTGAGGGATCACTTCCGTCCCCTAAATCACTGCGAGGGAAGAGTGAGAGAGAGAGTGGCTAGGCGAGTGAGCGAGAAAGAATGGTAGGAAAAGAAAAAAAAACTGAACATGTGGATGGGGGGTGGTGCCAGATGAGGGAGGGGACAGGGTCGGTAGAGGAGGAACAACAGTGGCAAAAGGATGGATGAAAATACTCCACAACAACCCTTTTCAGTAATGAAGCTGCAATATTGACCATTTCAGACAGAGGGGTGTGGATTTTTGATGTTAACAGGGAGGGAGTGGTCGGATCTCAAATCTCATCCAAAATTTTTAATGAAAGGATGCAATGTGCTGTATCAGCCTGCAGGGGGAGCAGCTGTTCTCACCTCTCGCACATACTCCTCCTGCTCCTCGCGGAGTGTGAGCTCAATGAAGATCTGCTGCAGCTTCTCATTGCAGTAGTTGATGATGAACTGCTCAAAACTGTTGTCCTGCAGGACGGAAACAAAGAAGCAAAAAAAGAAACGAAGAACAGAGTGGTTAAGACTCACATCCAACAATGACGGATACATTAGAGCACAGCACTGCACAGCACTGCACTGCAAGGCACTCCATAGCACTGCAAACCACCAGTCGGGCACGGCGGGCGTCACGGCGTCACATCAGACTTGGAGCCTCCTGTGTCTGCCCTCATAACCCCCACGAGGAGACGTGAATCATACCCAGTCATCTTTCCCCTCTTTCTTCCTGTTTTGGACAGTCACTGTTTCCCTCTCTAAGGCACGCTCACTGTTCCTTTGTCCGTTTGACAACGGCCCTTCGACAACGGCCTTTTATTCAAAGGCTTTGAATTATGCACAGTTGTGTGTCACGCTTGCAAAAACAGAGACGGGTTTTCACACTTTATGTTTTTGAACTGCTGCAAAAAAATGCAGCTGAGAGCTAGGAGGCTGAGGTTGGAATAACTGACTACAAAACACACACATTCTCTGGAAAAAAAAAATCTTGCCTGCCATCACTAAACAAACACAGAACACTCTCTTCTAGATGACGGCCAGCTTGGCTATAAACCCTTATCTTCAACTTTATCACAGATACGGCCCAGTAGAACATATCATCCTATCCATTCAGCTTCTCCAAACTTCCTTTATCATGAAGTCATGAAGCAAGATACGCGATTCCTGGCAGTGGCAGAGATCATTAACCTTTTACCAAACGCAATAAAAGTACAGTCACCACATGTTCACGCAGCACAGTCTGAATGTTTCTGAGTTGGTTAGCTTAGGCAGCACTTATTGGCTTATGATACAGAGGTTAGGATTGCCTGTCTACTGGTACAGCAGGATTAATGACACATGCTGGGCCTTCCTTAACAGGACGAGATGGATGCACAACACAAAGAAGACAGTTCATCAGTTCTTTGACATTCTGCACCCGTCCCTCCTGTATAGAGAACACCCAGTGCTTCTGTGTCCTAAAAAGTAAAAGCCACAGCAAATGTCAGTTTTTAAAAGAAAGAATAACCTCCAATGGGGAAGCACTTTTTGCTGTTGCTGAAATGTAGTCTGATGGGCTGATCCAATCATGATAACTCTCCTTTGGAGCTGTAACCCCAGAAGGCACATTAGCACGAGAAACTTTGGCTTCTGATCACCAACAAGGGACAGATATATGGAGATGAACCCTAAAGTGGGTCTACTCCTGTGTCCAGCCAGTGGACAAGCCGGCCTGGGAAAGTAAAAGTCCTGTCATATATCCTGTCTGCCTGTGCTCTTAACACAGGTCATTTAACTAATTAGCTCATCTACCTGGCTGAAGAGATGTGCTACTAAGGGTCAGCTGGTTCAGTACAAATAGGCTGTAACAAATACACGACAGGACTTTTACTCTCTGAACCCAGGGTGTTCACCCGTGTTGCTCAGTCCCCTAACTGCCAGAAAGCATCATGCTTGCCATCAGACTAGAATTTCAGCAAGGCCAGAGACACTGCCCTAAAAACCACAAGGCTAGCCAAACTAGCATTGTCATATTGTCCACTGGGCTGTGGGCAGCCAGCAGTGGTGTGGCTTTGCAGCAAGCAGAACATGCTGCACAGTTGGTGTCTTACACAGTTGTTGAGATTAAAGCAAAACAAAAAACAAAACAAAACAAAAAAAAAGATCTGAATTAGGACTAAGATTAAAGGCTAGAATCGCAACATGCGCACTGCCAAAATCACTGTCAAATTCCGGCAGGTGTACTTACGCCGTCCTGTGGTCACAGACACAACATTGACAAAACAACAACAACAACAACATTCAGGAGAAAGGAACAGCATGAGACACCAGCACAGCACACACACAAGCATTTCTGATATAAAACTGATATAAAAATACTAAAATAATCTAAATATAAATATAAAACTTGGGGAACTGGTAAATAAACTACTTTACTCTGTTCCACACTTACCTCAATCATGTCAGATCTGAGACCATGAAACCAAAATGCATGGCAAAAAAAATGTTAAACTTAACACTGAGCTTAATCACTTGGCTGTTAATCATACTGTCACATGCACATCCTTTGAGAATGTACCACCTTTTATTTTAACATATACCAGCAGGACTGGTAACTGTGTAAGTAATACTCTTGCTTCAGACACTGTTTTCATAACTGACTGATAAGCACACATTCTTGTACATTCTTGTCTGCACGCTCTCACTAGACTACAGAACCCCAGTCCAGATTCCCAGACTCAGATACTGGAGCAACTGTTTAGGGGACACAGTGAATCCAGTCATAATGGACCACCATGGAACCCCCGAATATGAATGCTGCTTCTGTGTTTTATTATCCTACATGAGTGAGAGACGATCTTCTGGACGAGGGGGAGAGGAAAAGTTGGACCACCACAAAGGTTATTCTGCAGGAGATTAAAGTACTGATGACATGTTTCCAGTATTTTACACAAGGGTAACTGATAGGGTTATTTGACTACTGGAGAAGTCTGGAAATGTCAAAGCGAGACAAGCCCCAGCAGACTAACATGTAAATCTAAAGTTTCTGTCTGAACTACTCCTCTTCACGTTTTCCCACTAATTTATAGCATGAGAAAATCTAAGGACATTAGAGAGAAGAGAGCAAGCCTTGGGCTGTTCCCTGTTCGACAAACACAAATCACCCACATACACAAATTCAGCCTGACTCACACGTCTCACCAGTTACTCTTGGGTCTCTTGACAGAAACAAGTCCAGACTACTCTACGATTTCCAAGATTACACTAAAGGTCTAGCTCGCTGTATGATCCAAACATGTACGGAACTACTAATCAAACATTCGACCCTTGGTGCTAGTTGGACGCTAGCCAGCTAAAGAGAGAGGCCATTCCATTTCCCCTCATATTTCATCAACACTGGAGCGGGATTAGGGATTAATTCTGAAGGGGGGGAAAAGCCTGCTTCCTCATGTAATATAATCAAATGGCACACCTGCGCGAGCACACACACACACACTACACACACATTACACACACACACACACACACACATACACCTACACACACACACACACATACACCTACACACACACACCTACACACATTACACACACACACCTACACACATTACACACACACATTACACACACACACATTACACACACACACGAAAAAAGAGACTAAACAGTGGAAAGAAATTGACTGCAGGGCCTGAGCACCTTACCTCAAAGATCTCAAAGCCATATATGTCCAACACACCCATTACTTTCTTGCGTGTTTTTGTTTGTGCCTGCAGGAGAGAAGACATTAGCATAGGTAAGTGTGTCCGGAGGGGCATAATTCCCTTTTAATGGGCATTACATAACTTGACTGAAAGTGAAGTCAAGGTCAGGGAGGACATTTTTTTCGTACCTTGATGCTTTCATTGATGCGGTTCACCAGCCAGCTAAACAGTCGGCTGTAGAGGTTTTTGGCAAGGGCATCGCGGGCATAGTAGGCCTGTAAAACATAAACAAAGCATGTTAGCCTCCTCCGTTTGTGCCAGTCCGTGGTAAATAGTGAAGGCACTGAGATGGCTGTGTGCTTATGCTGCTGTGACTGCAATTACAAAGACAGAAGAAATCGTAGGTCAAACAGTATCAGGTCCTATGCCCTGTATATATACATGAAAGGGACTAAAATTGTGAGAGGAGAGAAACATGTAGTACGAACATTCTTTCCTCCAACAACTTCTTGTCGTCATATGTTTTTAACCTCAGTGCAAAACGGAAGGGCATAAAAAAAAAAAAAAAAAAAAAAAAAAAACACAAAAATCCTGCATGGCAGTGTGTGTGTGTATGGGCGGAACCCGGAGTGAAATAGGACCCCAACAGTCTAAACAAGCTCATCCTCTGGCAGGAAGCCAGCCGCGGGGACAGCCTGTCATCCATCACAACATCTTGGCAGATGAAAGTAGTCAGTAGACGGGGCTGAAGGGGCTGAACTCTGGGTGACTTAAAGCTACAGCGAGGGCATCTCTTACTACAGCTGGTTGATCACATTCACAACCAAAAAAAAAGAAAAAGAAAAATTACAGAGAGGCATGTAAACCAATCCCAACAAAATGCGAAGGGGCATTATGAACATGGCGGATGGTCTGGTCTTAGGCCTCAGATGTGTTGATGGTTTATCTTTAGTGTTTCTTATACCTCCTCCTCCCCCTCTTCATTTTGTTTGTTTTAACAGGCCGGATGTTTGTAACAGGAGATTCTGGACCAGAATGATGCCATGGCTCCATAGAATGGCTTCTTTGCTAAACCCAAATCTGTGCTTCAGTGTGGCTCAAAACTTCCAACGGGAGAGAAACTGATTTCGTGCAGCGCATTCTCGCATTTTTTTCTTTTTCTTTATTTTCCCCATAATCTGTTTTTGGAGCTAGCTGACTTCCAACAGCCACATCGGTGTCATCTGAGGTCCACGGCTTCTGGCATCAGAGCAGACCTGAACTTGACCCATTTTTCTAACGCCGCGAGACAGTGCAGCGTTTATAATTGATAGGTTTTGATGTTGAGGAGACGCAGAATCGAGGTCATTTAATTTGGGGGGGAGCGCACCAGCAGCCCAAAATCGTTTACTAATGTAGCCAAAGCCAGACAGAATAATCTACTGTGAACATATAAAACACAGGTTTGAATTTTAAGTGGTGCAACAGACTCAATATAGATTGGATTGAATTATGCCAATTGCCCACAAATATGTTTTGTTTTAGTGCTGTAAATGGCGATTCCTAATAAAAGAAATTAAATTAAATGCAAATGCAAGGATGTTTTATTGTCGCTTGTCTAGACATACTGGGTAGAGTAGGACATGCTGTGAAATTAGTGATGCAAATGCAAAGTGGCATTAATGGTGACTCCTAATAAAAGACAATTCAATTCAATGCAAATATTGTCATGAAATCTCATTTGAAATTACCTGAGCGACGTTGAGGGTGGTGGACACCTTGTCTGACCTGGCCTCCACGGTGCGGAAGCTGAAGGCCCTCTCCAGCACAGACTGGTCGATGCCCAGCAGCTCACACATCTCCTTCAGGTCTGGGTGGAGGCAACATTACATTACATTACATTACATTGCATTTGGCAGACGCTTTTATCCAAAGCGACTTACAAAAAGGAGGACATAAGCAACAGAGGTGTAAAAGGACACAGAGTAGGGACACAACAGACATATGTACTTCTGCATAGGGACAGAGAGAGAGAGAGTTGGATTAGTGTTTGTTAGTTATGTTAGTTAGCAACAGTGGGAGTTGGGTCACATACAGTGTCAAACAACACTCCGCAGAAGGCAAGACACCCATCAATTACGAGCCGATTGTGTGGTTAGTGTGGTCAATATGTTTAGACTTACACGCCTACACAATGCTCTTCACACATCACAAATTTGAATACATGGCACGGGATACAAAGCTCTGAGGAGATTACAGACCATAAACAATACATGTTTGGCACACCAAAGTACAAAAGAATCCATCATAATGGCCTTAAAAAAGGCCCAAGTGATGATGATGATGCTTTTTCTCACACCAAGAGGACCTAAAGCGTTTATCACGACATAGAGTAATAGTAATGATTTATAGTTCCAGACTATGGGTGACTAGATCTTGTGACTTGCTCAGCTTAACAAGACAGCAAAAATATCCACAACATGCTCAAGTCTTTTGTTTTTGTAAAATTTCAAGGAAACACAGCTTTTTCATGTAACCTTTACTTTTCACCTCTACAGCTTTATGAATGCTGCGCCATTGTTTGGGGACTAGTATATGTCATAATGATGTACATTTTTAAGCTCCATCTTGTCAGCAGTGATGAACGGTGCTGTCTACAATTGCAGTAAGCCTCCAATTATATTGTCTGGGTCTGTGATGTCTGGAGCATGAACTGCACCAATAGGTGGCAGTGCAGGTCAGTTAGGTGAAACACAAACTTGTCATCATGCATTAAATTGTGAGGCACATGCATGAAAGACGACTAGGTTTACTGATTTATTTTTACAAACTGACTTTCTGGCCATAGACAAAATGTTATAGGGATATTCAATTCAGATTTTATTAAAGTTTCACATCTGTGGATGTTAAATGTTCTATGTAAAAAATGTTTTTTACACAAACAATGAGGACAAAGAAGCAATAAAACCCCCAGCTGAACTTGGGCCTGGCCCTGGGCCTTCATACCGTTCTTGTCTTTGACCCGACTCTCGTCAAAGCCGTTGACCCGCGACTCGGGCTTGAACTCGATGTTGCCCAACTTCAGCACGGCCGCCACCAGCTCCAGCACAGACTGCACCTCGTCCTCCATGAAGCCCACGATCTGCATGGCGTTCTGGAGGGGGGTCGGGTGGACATGGGGAGCAGAGAGGGGAGGGAGGGGGGGTAGGAGAAACAAAACAACAACATCCAGTCAGTCAGCACGGCTCTGATGACTGACAGTAAGCACTGCAAGTCTCTGGTTCGAGTAGCCCAGGGGCCCCCGAAAGTTAAAATCACGTCTCTGGTGACTGTAGCTTTAGTCTAAATACACCCCGAAACGATCTGCTGAGAGAGCTACGATCTGGCCGACAAATGCAATCACAACTGGGGTCACCATGGAGAGACTGCAGGGCACCAGCTATAACGTTTAGGGCAGGTTGAGATATATAGGAGGGCAAGAAAGGTAAACAGAGCTTGACTGTGAGACATAAGACATTCACAAAGGGCTAAAAGGCATGGTCAGGAGTAGTCACTCTTAACTAAACAGAAAGTCAATACCAAAACCTAACTAATCAGACAAAAACTGATGTAATGGCCATATTAGATGACACAAAACTAACCTGTGCACAAATTCTGTCATCTGTGTGTCTTTACTGCAAGTACAGTAGCTGTGGACTGCCATTACCACTAAGTCCCCTACAGCAGCTTACAAAATGGTACAGAATATAAAAGGAAAGAGACTCTTTCAAGTAGCCTGTGTGTCTCATACAGCTGTCCGACACCTATTATTTTCAGGGCCACACAGAGAGAAATTAGAGAGAGGCAATATGAGCCCATGTAATACAGTACATCCACCTATCTCTCATGACCTGATCCCTGACCATGGACATTTCATTATGTCGAATAAAGCCCTGTAGTGGGTTCCTCTTGATACTGTAGCACAAGAAATAACAGTTTCAAACACGCAGTACAAACAGTAACCTCTATAGAAAGTCAGTTGCCTAGGCTTAAGATAGACAAATTTAGTTTATATCACAGGAGAACTTCAGTCATTGGTCATTAGATATCAGACATTACATTGTGCTAAAAACAAAGGTAAATAGGACTGAAGAGAGTCACTTTTTGTATTTGGCTTCACCAAGTAATGACAAAAGCAACGGTTGCCAATTTAAGCAGATGGCGTTAGGGTATCAGCAATGGAAAATTATTGTTTTTATTATATGTTAATTCAGGTCTCAGGTAGTTTATCAGTTAGCGGTTAGACAACCAGATAGAGCCACAGTAAACAGAAAGTTGTGACGCCATCTTTCCAACCTGCAAACAACCTTATCCTAGGTAGCGATAGGGACAGTGAGTGGGAGGAAGGACAGGAGAACCAGGAAGAGAAACACAACAGGAGTACTAGAGTGGCTTTGATAGGGAATGAACAAAGGAAAAATAAACTCAACCTCATTGGAAACACAAAGGAGTAATGAACCCTAAATTTAACAAAAACTGGTCATGTTATACCATGTGCTCCTCCATGGTCTGGATAGAATGAATGGCGATGTGTATGACACACAGCAGTGAGGGATATCTTACCCTGACTGTTCTGAAGTTCGCTGCATCATCCAGACCATTGACTGTGGCCGAGTCGAGGCTCAGGTAGTTATATTTGCTGAAGTCTCTGTCCAGCTTCAGCTTCTCTGTAGGGGGGAAACGACATATAAAACCATTAGATAACTTTTGAAAGCTTGCCTCGGTGACATAGTAAACACTGACTCAAAAGAGCAGTGATAAGATTGTGAGAACATGACTGCGTCTAGTCTTAGTTGTAAGAGCTTCTTGCTGAACCCAGTTGTCGGCTCAGGTTACAAGTCACCCAGATTACGGCCTATTCCCACCCTTTGAGGACTGACATGAAAGATGACTACATTGTTCTCCTTCACAGACTGTGTCAAACAATGGCTCCAGCCCAGTGAAGCTAAATTGAGGCATTAGAGATCAAAGATCGGGCGAGGGAGCAGAGGCCGAGAGGGGTTTGTGGTCTTAGCCAGCACAGAAGCTGCGGATCTACATTCCATCACCAAAGGTGCGAGCACCACATATAGCAGACAATCAAAACAAACCGGACTCTCAGAGACATCATAGAATAGTTATTTTTAGTATTAAGGAAGAAAAAACCTAATATACTTGGCCTGTGAACTGTAGGTCTGAATGACAGGACTTAGGAAAAGACAAATAAGTGACATAGTTTAACTATTAACTTGATAAAATCCAGACAAAGCGTAATCATGTCAACGAAGACACAACAAAAAAGACTGTGCATTTCAAGTGGGTGAGATGAGGAAGTGTGATAAGGATTGCATTTAAGCATGCAGGATGTCCTTACTGAGAGTGTCTTCAGATGCTCCAGAGAGAAGCTGGTAGAAAATGTGAAAGTTGCGTTCTCCACGGGGCTGCTTCACAACTCGAGACTTTTCCAGAAGATCTAGAATGAAAAAAAGAAAAGAAAAGAAGTAAGCACTACATAGCTAGTACATGGATATACACACACATCAGTATAATACTCAGTCGGAAGTTTCAACATTTGTTTTTAGGCCAGTTGTAAACATGTTTTATGGGTTTTATGGGTAATCAGAGTATCATCTATTCCTTTGACAATGATGGCATTTTTCCAAGGCCGGCTTGAAAATATGGACACGGTGTCAGAGGTCAGCCCACCTTCCCTCCTCCCCCTCTTAAAACAGGAATGTATTTCACATTACAACTAAATATTTGTCTCCAAGGAGATGGCATGACCAAGGCTGTCTCATTGTCCATTGTGTTGCTGCTATGCTGGGACAGGATGTCTCACAGCAGAAATCCATATGAAGAGATCAAACGCCAACGGAGCAGAGAGCAGAGAGCGCACACACACAGTCTCAGACTTCAGTCAATAACAACCTGGGGGGAAGGCAGGCAAACTTTATGAGCAGAACTATTTCATAGAAATCTATATTAGGTTGGCACGGCTACCAGAACATTCCGAAGAACAGCCGATAAGATGATCAACATTCTTCTTCCGGAGAGATGCAAGATTGATGATCCTATGGCGCCTTTCATGATTTTCAGGGATATATAAGAAATACCATTTCTGTAAAGGTATAACAGCACAAAGACAAGTACCATCCTCCACCATGCTCGCTCATTACACAACACAACACATTTAGAAAAACCTGCTAAATAAGTTATATTCCCCATCATGTGGGCAATGAGCAGCTCAATAGTAAGCAGGTAGGAGGCTTTGAGTCCTGTGCCGCCCACCCACAGCAAGCACTCTAGTGGCTCTCCAGCTCCAGTCAAGGCCGAACGACTCAATGCGCAAAATCTCATCAATACTTCACGGGCTGCTGAAGAGGTATCCTGTGGAGTGCTGCTGCTTAGCCGCAATCAAGGATTACACACAATCCCACAGAGAGCGGCACGCCAACTCCAGTCCTTAAAACTCCTACCTCTCCCTCCAATGCCCCTCTTTTCCACCCCCTCGCCTACCTCTCTCTCTCTCTCTCTCTCTCGCTCTGCCCCTCTCTCCCTTTTTCCCTCTCCCTCTCTCTATCCCTCACTCTCTCTCTCTGGACATAGATTGCTGGCTGCACGGAGTGGTTAGCCTGTGACTGATACATGAGGCCGAGCTGCACTGTGCTCAGAACTCTGCCTGAGGGGACTTGCCATTGCCCCCTTGACCTTTTGTTCACTGAGGAAACATGCACACTGTTATTGCCATTCCATAACTCCTCGGCTAGAACTTCCACCAAATATGTGTGATATATACACACACGAGTGTTTTTGTGAAGATGACAGACCAGGATATTGAGGGTTTTTTTTTTCACAAAGAAAAAAGGCAGAATGTGTATTACTTTTCAGCAGAGTAAACATTCAAGGCTTGCATCTGAGGAATCCGAGATGGTCTTCTCAGTCTGGATTAGTCTGGATGTTTGCTTGTACCAAGGGGTCTTGCCAATGCAATTCACTCAAACCACTTAACCCCTAAACCCACAAAACCACCCTGGGCTATACTCATGTCCTATCGTGCCCTACCCTTTATCATGACTCTTTTTATCCACTCCCCAGGTCATTGAGACAGCTTTTCTAACATTGTTGAATGTTGAGAGCTTAAGATCACAATGATGCATCACGTCTTAGGGCCACAATCCCTGTAATGCTAAGGAACGTGGCTACACGTTGAATCCCATGACACAAACGAACAGAAAGAAACACTGAAAAGCTCCCCAATCCATCATGCAGTATCTACTCTCACAGGGCTGCAGGAGTCAGGTGATGGTTCCTGGGGCCCACCAGAGACATCAGGAGGCTCCAGCAGCCCTGACATCTGAGAACAGCCCTGAGGCCAGCAGGAGCAGGCCTATAGGAGAGCTGCATTAGGCCTCATCCTGACAGGAAGTCTCAGCTTGAAATGTGTTGGTCATGGTGCCCCTATTGTAATGCAGCAGTAGCACTCACAGTCCCGTCATTGTAAATGGGCGAACTGTGTGTGCTTTAAGTGTTCAAAATTAACCTCAGGCTGAATTTATTATCCAGTACACAACCGAGCCTTTTGACGAGGCCCAACAGTATAACCCCCACAATAAGTCTCTGACAAATGCTCTGTTTTGCTACCATCCTGTGACCTTCGGTTGTTATGTTAATGCAGACAAAATAACATTGAGCGTGTTGGCGGGGAAGAATGCTAAGCGAGCAAGAGAGGCAGAGACAGACAGAGAGAAAGACAGCGATACAGAGAAATGGTGGGTAAAAACAGATATTCACTAATCACAAGTGCGTCACTGAACACTGTGAGAGGGAACACAAACAGAGCAATATTGATCACAGCTGCTCTTTAGCGGACTGGCAGGCATCACGTGTGTGTGGTAGCGAACGGGCCAATCGAACGGCCTCGCTACCCCATTCCACATAGTGGCTTCTCTAGCCAAAAGGATTGGATTAAAAGGGACTATCTGACTGTGGCAGCTAAATAGACTCCACAGTGACCAATAACATGCTAATCCTTTGCATTCTGCTCACTTAAAAAAAAAAAAAAAAAAAAAAAAAAAAAAAAAAAAAAAAAAAAAAACTCACTCAAAGCACTGAGAACAAGTTTTGTACACAAACACAAGGAAATAAAAGGGCACAGAGGTTTTTTACAGCTAACGACAGCTGGCCTGCAGTTTTCCCTCAAAATCATCTCCTTGACCACACAGTTGGAGAGGGGGGCCAGCATGCACATGAGACCCCCCATCTGCAGGAGATGCAGAGGCAAACTGTTCAGCTGGGGAGAGAGGGAGGGGGGAGAGGATGAGAGGATAGGAGGGAGGGAGAGAGAGAGAAAGAGAGAGAGAGAGAGAGAGAGAGAGGGAGAGAGAGAGAGAGAGGGAGAGGATGGGAGGGAGAGAGAGAGAGAGAGAGAGCCCAACACGACCTTGGCCATGAAACCCAACCTCACAATGTCATAATACTTACAGTTACTGATAACTCCACCAATGGGGTCCCCTTTGAAGTCAAACTCAATATCCATGTATTTGCCCTGCAAAAGAAAACAGAAAGCCGTCAAGGCAAAAGTCTGCACATTGAGGTCACTGAGGCTTTTTTTTTAATAGTCTGCAATTTATTTCTTTTGAGCAAATCCTATTTTAACATTTGCTACTTTCTGCTAGTGTGGTCAAGGGAAGATAAAGCGAGCAAACGTCAAGCCTTTGGTGGCTGTTCCACCCCAGCGATGACATTGAACCCAGGCCTGTAATACTGCGAGAGGCTCGCTTTGTTGCTCGATGTGGCTCTGGTTGCGGCTTTTAATGGCAGGAGCGAGCCTGCGGAGGCAAAGCCTGCTGCAAATCTGGCTGAAACACGAACCGTACATGAGAGCAGAAGTCTGAAGGGAGTGAGCTGAGGGTGGTGAAGGGGTGGGTTGGGTTTGGGGGGGGGGGTGGCGGAGGGGGGTTGGTTCTACTCCAAACCCATTTCATCTCAGAGCCCGGGCCTATTCATAACACTGGCTGCCAATCACACATAGATTTGCCATGGAGTAATGGACTACTGTGGAGGAAATGACTTTTCCCCCCCCTCTTCTTCATCTTTGACTACAGTGGTAAAACAAACCGTTCTCTTACTGTCCCCAGTTTTTAGGTTTAGGACAGAAACAGTAGGGCCAGTGTCTCGAGAGCTGTTTGATTTTCTTCCACAGTGTGCGTTAGTGTGTGTGTGGGTGTGTGTGTGTGTGTAAGAAAGAGAGAGTGAGTGTGTCTGCGTGTGTGTTATTTATGGCTAGTAGAGCATCAAAAGCCAGGCCTGCAAAACGCATAACTGCTGCCAAATTCAACAAACCCTTTTTTTCCTGCTGAAGGAAGCAACTGATCAAAACATTTATGCTTGCCTAGAGGTGCTGCTTT
>CM059269.1:8310324-8415324 GCA_030347295.1 Setipinna tenuifilis
TTCATTGTGCTTCTAGTGGTCAGTGGCACACACACACACACACACACACACACACACACACACACACACACACACACACACACACACACACACACACACACACACACACACACACACACACTTTCATAAGGGCAACACTCGCAACACTTAAAAAAGACCCTTGTTCCAACAGCACTTCTGTTGTTGTCTGAGGCCAGAGACAGTTGGAAGGATCACCTGACAGTGCAGTTCTTGTTCAGTGCTGCTGTTGTCTCAGTGGTGGTCCAACAAAGCACACATGTACCTAGAAGGCATCATTGATGGCAACTATTATAAAACAACCAGTTTAGTTATTTGCTCTGGTTTGCCAACCATACCAGACAATTCTATCAAAGTCATTTTCTAAAACAAAAATAAAAAAAAGAATTATGAGAATATTTACTCCAATTCAGCAGCCCTGTCTGGTCCACTTCCTGTGTTATATAAATCACTGTTGGTTGGGACATGAACAAACAAGAACTGATCGAGTAGCGCAACGCTGTAAACAACTCAACACAAAAAACAGGCTGAACTGAACTGAACTGAGCTGAACTTAATCCTGACACCTGACAGGCATTCAAAAACAGAACACCATGTCCTGCACCGCGAGCTATCACTGTCCCCATCACCTCCCATGATGCACTGTCTGCTGGAGTATGGTTCTCTATACACACAGCCATAGGGCCACAATGGCTAGCCAGCTCTGAGCCCAACCTTCACGGTCAGGCTGGACTGGACCTGGCTGTGGGGGGGGCGTGCAGCAGGCTATGGCCCTGCAGGCGGGGAGGATGAACTCCAGTCGCCCAGACGACAAGAGAAGGCCACTTTAGAAACAGACTTGGCAGCAAACGGCTCGATCCAGCTGTTTACTACAGAAAGGGTTTTTGTTATGGTTTCTGTCAGTGTGCTTAAACTTATGACAAGCTTTTACAGTTAGGGATATGTACTGTACAGGCCTTAAAACACAGCTTTCTTGTGGGGGAGCACAGGGCAAACTAACTGCTCACTGAAGACATAAAAGATAAGGGCTTATATAAAGGAGTATGAAGGGCTTATAAATTTTGCAATCTCAATGATAAGGAAGCAACATGCAGGGGTCAACTTTTTTTAACAGAAATGAAAGCATACGTTTGTTTCAGTTTCAAATTGAACAGATTTCATGGGACACATGATCTGAGCACAAAATAAAGGAACAAAGACCTTCTTAATGAAGGCCTGAACACATATATATAAGCCACTAAAATCACACCTACTGTGAATCTGTGCCATAGAAGGATTAGTGTATCATATGGCAGATCGATTTTTACTGTCCACACTATCATTGATGTGTGAATGATTCGCACAGATCTTCTACCCCTCCATTTCTTTTCATAATCATGCCAAGAACACTGCAGACTACTACTACTACTACACTGGAGGCTTGAGGTAATAAAAGTGAAATACTATACAGAGTTGATAATGCGGCTCAGAAACAGCTTTGTCAAACGTGTAACTTTAGAGGCCTCACAAGGAGGAAAAGACAGAAGGAAAAGGTCAACAAGGAAGCACACTTTTTATTCAAGGAAGATTAAGAGGTTGGGATTTTCCAGAAAAAAAAAATCCCAACTCTTAGGAAACTCTGTTCGCTTGATAAGAGTCCAGGTGGCCTCCCTCAGTCACCTGAAATTTATGTCACCCAGGCAAAAAGAGAAACTGAGAGAACATCACTCATGCAGCTCATCCGTGCAGTTTTCAGGCAGCCACCGGCGCTCCTCTCAACCCCAGCCGATGGAAGAACAACATGGGAACGGCTGTTAGAATAGCAGCACAGTGAGAAACCACTCACTCGGCTTTTCCTTTGTTTCTGTGTGGTCAAACTATGTGTGTGTGTGAGAGTGTGTGTGTGTGTGGTGTTTGTACAGACGTTTGTGTACACAAAAACATTGTTTCAGGTGCAAACCTTACCCAAAAATAACTGCCCAAAAACAGAGCTCTGCCTCAAAATAGCCCTGAAAGACACTGACTGTTCTAAGCGGAGACCTTATCTTGTGAGAAAATTAACAAGCCCACCCCCGCCATCATAAAACCCCTGATGTTATTGCTGATAGCGCACTACAAACAGCCAACCGCCGCCGCCACGGGGGCCCGGGGATCTCTCTAAACCGCAGCGGCTAGCTTAAGAAGAAGCGAGGTGTTTTTCTTGGGACACGTGTTCACACCCACCTGTCTTGCC
Organism: Setipinna tenuifilis; assembly: GCA_030347295.1. Classification (NCBI taxonomy): domain Eukaryota; kingdom Metazoa; phylum Chordata; class Actinopteri; order Clupeiformes; family Engraulidae; genus Setipinna; species Setipinna tenuifilis. The sequence continues at coordinate 8,312,555 of CM059269.1, forward strand.
GGCTCCGCTCTCTCCCGTGATGAGGATGCACTGGTCTTTGTCCTGGTCTCGCAGCGAGCGGTAGGCCTCGTCGGACAGGGCGTAGCTGTGGGAGACACACACGCGGAATATCAGTTTTTTAGTGTGAAAACCTAAACATGAAGACATACACATACGTGTAATGTTTGCCACATGGCCCTCTGCACATTTAAATGAATCTTCTTGATAATTCATGATTTAAAAATATTTTTTTTTTGTGCGATTTTCACTGTAGCTAGCCCATCTTAGGCACCCCAATATCATTGGCAAAACCCAGGGGCGAATCTAGACCATTTTTAGGGGTGCCAAGGCACCCCCGTGAAACTGCTCGGCACCCCCTGGCTCAGTGCAAAATGAATAATATATTATGTATAATAATAGTGTTATGTGATAAGCACTGGGGGCCGGGCACCCCTAAAGACCAGATGCTAAAATCGCCCCTGGCAAAACCTAAACACAAACACGTAAGTGTAATGTTTGTCACATGGCCCTCTGCACGTTTTCCCATTTTAATAAATCTTCTTGATAATTCATGATTTAAAAAAAAAAAAAAATGTGTGATTTTCATTGTAGCTAATCAATGTTACGCACCCCAAAGTCGTTGACAAAAGCAAACAATGCAAGTGAATTTGGAAAATGTATGTTCAAACGCACAATCAAACAAAGGCTCCAATGCATGTGAACAACAGAAGATGTCTTTCGTTTCCCATGAGAACACCACTGTTCTCATATAGTTTTTCATTATATGACACCACGGTTCACCGATTTCAGTGGCAACATTTTAACATGAATGTCATTGTATACAAATTCCAGGACAGTGACACAATAGAGAAGTGGGTCATATGTCCCTGTGATAAAGCAGACCCGCTGAACCCACCAGTGTTATAATTGTAATTGATTTGCTATACACCACCAGAACACAGTGTGTGTGTGTGTGTGTATGTGTGTGGGGTGTGTGTGTATGTGTATGTAAAGGGGTTGGTAAAAGAACTGAACAGTGTTTGCATGACATGGACTGGACTATGCTTGTTTATTCATTATGTATTGCTCTGAAAAGGTGGCATGCCTGAGTGCTGTCTCCATCCACGACCAGAGAGACTAAAAGCAGCAGTTCCTGATGAAGTGCAGCTTCATCACCAGTGCCCGAGTGCCCCAACACACAACATGCTAGACTCCAAACTTGCCACTAACACACAACATGCTAGACTCCAAACTTGCCACTAAAGTGGCGTTTTTTTTTTTTTTTTTCACTCCGTCTGTACATTTCAACACTCATTACGCAGGAATTTTCCAGAACCACCACTAATAATAGCTGTGATTGTGGAGGAAATGTTGCATGGTAGTCCCCCCTCCACCCCCACCCCCCTAAAAATCCCCTTAAAATCATAAATGGTTAGGTCCAAACAGTGATGTTAATGAGCGCTATGCTGTAGGAGTTGTGTGCGGGGAAGGACTTTTAAAGGAAAGGCAGACTAATGTGTGAGGCAGGAGGCCCCATCATGGTAAAAAAAATGAAATGAAAATAAAATGTAGTCTTTGTTCAAAATTTCCCCTGGAAACTTGTCATTTGGGAAAAGTTCTACGTTCATCGAAGGGAATTCATTCGAGTTTCCCAGGATGGAACTGAACATCTTGACCTACAGTATATCACTCCTAAAGAGGAGGAGTATGACTTCCTGTTGAGTAAGCAATATTACTCATTCAAATGCTGCAACAAGCTGCAACAAACAAGCCTGCTGACCATCATGTTAACATGTGTTAAAACTTGTGTTTTCTTCATTGGGCAACAACCCTACCTCTTTCCCATAAACAGTCTTAATAATAATCACAAAATGAAAATGAAAATCAGAAAACATGTATAGAAATGTGGAACTTTGCATGTCCCACTAGTGGAAGCAAAGTTATAGCTATTCTAAGGGGAATTTGAGAACAGGGTGGTGGTCTGGGAAAGGGATGGAGAGGGAGAGGGAGAGAGAGAGAGAAAAAGAAAGAGAAAAAGAGCGAGCATGGGACATTACATCACAGCTGAAATGTGCAAAGGCCCAGGGAACAGATGTCTGGGCTTTAGTGAAAACAGCCGAGCCGCTCGACATGAGCCTGACAAAAGACGAGCACCACCCAATTACCCTGCCCTCCCCTCCCCGCCCTCAGTGGGGGGCGATGGGGAGAGGCAGAGGCAGAGGGGAGACTCAGAGGGAGAGGCACAGGCAGAGGCAGGGGGAGAAGCAGGGGGAGAGGCAGAGGGAGAGAGGGTGGTCTGCTGGAGAAAAAATCTGCCAAATTAGCTGCGCTGATCCAACATGACGCATCAGGCCCTGCCAGCCTGCCCCTGGATTGTTGTTGGAGTGGGGTGAGAGGGCCACATGAATATGAATGCCTCAAATCACAATATGAATAGCCCCCGCAAGCTGGTGCACGGGGCCTGGGTGGGTGGGTGGGTTGGATGGGTTGGGGGGCTTTCTCTGGGGCAAATACATGGGGCCCCAGGGGGCAAAAGAACACTGACAATCAACTGGCAACAGAGAATCTAGCGACACGTGTGTGTGTGTGTGCGTGTGTGTGTGTGTGTGTGTGTGTGGTGTTTGTCAGAATCTTTTACCCAGCTAAAAAACTGAGCTGCTGAGGTCGAGATGGCAAGTCTACAAACTCAAGCGCATGTTCTTTCTGTTTACAACTTTAACAGAGGAAACTTCAAACTGGCCCACAGCGACAACAACTTCTGAGGGGAGCAGAAGATTTTGCACAAAGGCTGAACCCCGAAACTGCTAGCTACGGATGGGAGTGTGGCAAATTGAAATCACAGAGAGGGAGAGGCTGCTGAGGCACATCAAAGGCACCCACGAGCCTCGTGTCCCTGAGCCTCCACATCAGACCCCGGGAGAGGGGTGTGGCGAGGTGTGTGTGTGCGCGTGTGTGTGCGTGTGTGTGTGTGTGTGTGTGTTGGGGGGGTGGGGGATGGGCCGCGGCTGGGCCCTGGCACACGATGATCACACGAGCTTGTGGGACCCCGCAGCTGTAATTTTCGGCATCCTCGTGGCAGCGGTGAGGGCAGCCTGCCACCGCATGAGGCAAGCGGGAGAAAAATAGCCGCCGCTCGCTCGCTCGTCCTTCTTCTTCTGCTGGCAGGCCACCCCAGGAAGCCAGCGGGATTATAAGGGCAGAGATTGACCCCTGGGCTCCTTCTGCCCTCAAGCGCCAGGGTACAGAGGTCCTCTCAGTGCACCCACATAAGCTTCTGCATGAAACCACTTCTCAGAGGTTAAGGCTGGCGTGGTGTGCAAAGCCTGTACCCACCCTAAAAAGCCTTAAAAGGGAACAGCCGTTCACATAATGAAACAACCGTACAGCCAAAAGCATTGGGTAGGAGGAAGTGTACCAGATGCTGAAGAGCAAAAAACGGCAGCAAACAGACAAACATATCGGTAAAGGTCATAAAGGCATCCCAATTGTTTCGTATGAAAATAATGGAGCCATTGTGTGAACGCCAGGCTTTAGAGATGTTTGCTCATTCTCGCCGCACTCTTGATCTCACTCAGCCCGTCTGCTGTACAGTAAAGCTTCAGGATATCCGCAGGTCGCGCTAATAGGGCTGCGGTGGAAACAGGTCCTTCCTGTCCCTGTCCGTGAGGCCCAGGTGGCATTGTGTCGGGGGCGTCTGTGGCGGAGCACAATGGTGCCCATGTCTGACTCACGCCGAGGAGGAGTTCCCCACAGACAGGTGTGGGCTGCCAGGCCATCTGATGGACCTAACACCGTGTCCTAACTGAACGCGATGCGAGCGACAGCGACCGTCAAAATACATTCCATTCCATTATTTTCTGTTGGACTGTCCTAACTGAATGTGATGCGACATCGCACGACAGTACGCGTTGCGACGCGACATTTTGAAAGTGGTTTTGCCGCTTGGTCTGTTTCTATTTTTGTCGCGTCGCATCGCATCGGAGCAAAATACCGTTGGAATTTGAAAGGATAAATACACACGCGATTACGGAACATGACGTAACAAACGAAGGCAGTGAGGACATGAAAAATGTGCAGTGCGACGTCGGTCGGTCGCATTGCGTTCAGTTAGGACACGGTGTTACAGGCAGGCCACTCTTCCAGGCTGAGTTGCAGCTAGTGGCCTGTTACTCCTGCTGCTGCTACTGCTACTGCTACTGCTGCAGAGCTGCGGGTGGTTGGCTTTGCCCAACCTTAGGCCACACTGGATGGAAAACGCATGAGCCGTCCAGTTCACCGTGTCTAAAAATGGCCAAGGGCTGTTGTTGGCAGTCATGAGACCTCAGCGCAGTCACAAGGAGATTGAAAAGGCAACAGAACAGAAAGACTGCTGAGGCCTGAGGAACTTGTCGTCATCACACACCATATGGTAACTGTATATGCAGTCACTACTGGGAAACTTTAAAGAGCTTTAAAAATAATCATTGGTTCCATCATCGAGCTTTTATGGTGATGATTATTTAAAATATGGCATCATCATTACAACTCTTACTTAGAGCATAAATTCTGCCCCAACCTTAGATCAAGTGTAAAAAGTCCAGCTGAGCTTTTTAACTGAGCTCTTTGATAGTATTTGATGTGTATACCCCCCTATGGACAAGTTACTGTATGAGAGAGCCCATACTGGAGGCAAAGCAGACAAAATGAGAGTCGCATGATTGTTAATTCCCATCACAGAATTTATATTAAGCACTTATAAAAAGCCCTCTATCCAGAGCTTTATGACAATGAGTAGCTGTTTCAAAGTACCCCTAAGGGGCCCATCTTCGCCAAGACTTGCTTCTGGTTGACCATCACACACACGCAACACACACACACACACACACACACACGTACAAACACAAACACACACATCCTGAGGAAGATGGGAACAGAGGAGCGAGTCAGGCTGTTTTTAGCCTCTCTGGAACGGATGCCTCTACCGTTTCCTTCCGTCTGAGCTCTGACTCAGCTTTTCTGCTCCGCTCCGCTCGCGTGGACTCTCCGTCCCGCAGGGAGGCCAGAGGTACAGCGGGGCCACCGGACCCAGATCAGATACTCCGGGGCAGGGGGAGCCTGCTGAGACACTTCCCCGGCACCGCTGGAGGTCCAGATTCGCTTACAGGTGGGGCCAGTGGAGGAGAGAGTGGCCACATTCAGGCCTTTGAGGTACGGGAGTATCTTCTTTCCCTCGTCTTCCTTGCCGTCCCTCCTACCACGTCCTCACTGAACTCTTCCCCATACATTTCTACAGCTACAAGTTAGCCTGTGAGCCAGTGTAAAGGGACGACAACCAGCAGCTTTATTGTCAATTCTAGAAGCTTCCAACAGTAACATCACTGTTGAAAGGGAAACTCGACTATACTTTCTCAAGACACCACCAATTACGTTGGCTGTCATGCCGTCAATCATTCCGTGCAATTGCACTGAACCACAACAGAAAGCCTCGTTCACCGCAAGGAAAGTCGACGGCGCACAGATCTCCCCTGCTGTGGCCCAAACACAGCTCCCTGTGTGCAGCTGCTGGGAGACCCTGCGGCGAGCACATCCTCCAGTCATCTGGACTCACTCCTGGAGGAAAGGGCTGCTGTGCACTCCATTCAAACACTGGAGTGGAGTTTTACTTGATATTCAGTGTTAATAAATTGGTATGTGAAAGTAGCTATGGACAGAGTTACCATGATACTGAATGGGAAGCCAGAGGGAGAGGGAGAAAGACAGAGAGAAAAAGAGAGAGAGGGGGGAAAATAAAGAGCAAAAGAGTGAAAGAAAGTAAAAGTGAAAGAAAGAGCTAAAGAGAGAAAGAAAGAGCAAAAGAGGAAGAGCAAAAGAGAGAAAGTAAAAACGAAAGAGCAAAAGAGCAAAAGAAAGAAACAGTGAAAAAGAGAAAGAAGAAGCGAAAGAGCAAAAGAAAGAAACAGCGAAAAAGAGAAAGAAAAAGCAAAAGAGAGAAGGAAAGGGTGAACGAAAGAAGAAGAAGAAACAGCACAGCATCCCTTCACCCATTTCCCTGCCAGCTCCGGCCTCAGCCTGACCCCAGCTCACCACACAGGTTTCCGTGGACCTGCACCCAGCTGGACTACAGACAGGGCCATTGTGGCCAGAGCAGGGGGAGCCACCGTAGGCACTGGGCAAAAACTGCTCCTGACGTCCAGGAAACGAGGGAGGGAAAGGGGGTGGCCTGAGGTAAAGGGGTTTGGTGAGAGGGGCTATATGTCTTTGGGTAAAAAAAAAACCCTTTTATGTGAGCCTCCCCTTGAATGGTACAGTTGTGCCTTAAGACGTACTGTGGTGGAGCTTTTTTTTTTGTGAAAACGTTAAAAATACATCAACACTGGGGCAGTAAACAAAGGCCTCTGGCACAGAGTGTTGTCAGCTACTGCACATCAAGTCTGAAACAGCAGGAGCTTTTAAAAGATATTAATCTTTCAGTCACAATCAGGTTTTTAATACCATCTAATCCATGTCTATTTCGATCACAACAAACATTTAAGTGCTTGTTGTAGTGTTTTGGTAGAGTTAATCCTAAGAGAGTAATTATATCTGGGCAGAAAGTGCCATCGTGCAAAAGCATATGCCAAAGAAGAGTGTGTGTGTGTGGGTGAGAGAGAGAGAGAGAGCGAGAGAGAGCGAGAGAGAGAGAGAGAGAGAGAGAGAGAGAGAGAGAGAGAGAGAGAGAGAGAGAGACAGACGGACAGATGGGGGGGGGGGCAGAGAAAAAGAGAGAGAGAGAACAGAAAGAGGACACAGAGAGAGACAGACAGAAAGAGAAGTTCATAAAAACAAATAAAAATACAAGGAACAAAATGCCTCCACATCACAGACTTTGACTTCTGAAGAGCTTTTACAGAGAGAGTTTGCGTGAAGGGTCTGAGTAGGAGAACATTGGAAAATTCATAAAGATTATCAGTCATCAACATCTACTAGCCGATAAAAGAGTATGCGTGGCTTTTTTTGACCAACCAGAATCAGACACATGTTGTGAGATTGGCCTTTAGCTCAGTGGAGAGGGCTCTGTAAACACTAGCAGACAATGCGGTACAGCAAATGTTTGACAGATTGTGTAATCTGACTCATTTGTTCTGGGAGTAAAAATGATCCTTTTTTACAACATTCAAGTTCCTCATGTCCCATAGATAACCAACATGCTGTGTAGTGAGCACTGCATGACTTGTTCACAGACTTGTTGGGTTTTGACAAATAGGACTGTAAGGACCTATGTCATACTGTAAGAGTGAAGTTTCTCTCTTAACACACTATGGGAGTTTTAATGGGAAGAAACAGAATAGCAGGCTTCATTTTGCCATAAAGCATGGAAGCAACTGAATGATCAAAAACGTGTAAATATTCAGAGCAACACCATCCTTTTACATGATGAAATATTGCAGGGATGTTTCCAAACCATTATTCATTAAAAGGCAGTTTAAGACTGCCAGAGATTGGTTAGTGGTTTTCACACTCTGCTGCCACGTATGCAGTATCCAACCATCTTGAATTAAATCAACCTATAACTACAAAAAAAACCTTTTTTTTCTGAACCTGTAAAAGGGACTTTCCAGTCAGGGTGAGAACCTTTTCCTGAGTTTCCCTTTAAGAGATTTTTAAACATACATCAGGAAGGCTTTTTCTGTCAGCTTCTAAGGTTTCCTGTGTGTACAGGCAACAGCTGCCGACTATGGGCTGTTGCTATAGGAATAGCAGCAATCAGATTTGCATGCAATTGGTACAGCTGCAGGTGGGCGGCCATGTTCTTAGCGGTCTGTCCATTACACATTTGCCAGTGCAAAAATACAGAAGGTCCAGAGAGCACCAATCCACTTGTCCCTCTCCACCCAGCCTTCAAAAGCTGCCCACACAGCCCATTAGTTTGATGGTGATGCAAGCTCTATAATTTCTAAAGCAATATTGCTTAGTGGAATACTTCAGTGCACGGTCAAAGGAAACAACAAGAAACACAAAACAGCATAGCCTTTTCTGTGATATGTGGTACTTTCATTTAGAAAAACATTTTTTATATAAAAACTCTTTGTAGTGGCAGAATACAGATTGCCCTGAATGCCATGCTAAATCAAACATTTCTCTACACCGATTAAGCACAATTCTGCACTGGTAAGACACATGAGCTGAAAGCAGATTTGCTAATACGATTCTCATATCACAGTCTGATGGAATATAACCATATTTCTTACTTCAGTTTCCCTTAGGTAAAATGATTGAGAATATAATACAGTGCCCTCCATAATTATTGGCACCCCTGGTTGAGATGTGTTAAAAGCCTTAAAATAAATTCAGTGTTTATTGCAGAAGAATACTGTCACACTGAAAATTTTAGGAAAATGTAGCCTTCAACTCAAATGAATTGTAAGAAAATAAAAAAATCCCTGACTAAAAAATAATTATTTTTCATTAAATCACCTGTTCCACAATTATTGGCACCCTTAACAATTCCCAGGAAATAAATATAATTGAAGCATTTCTGTCATTTCTACAGTAGTTTACAAAGTTTACCAGAGTATGTAGGAACATTTAATTAGTAATTCATCACTTCCTGTTTCCCTGGGGTATAAATATGACGTGACACCGAGGCCATTTCTCTTATCCACTCTTAAACATGGGAAAGACAAAGGAACACAGCATACAAGTGAGGCAGATGTGCGTCGACCTTCACAGGTCAGGCAGAGGCTACAAGAAGATTGCCACTCAACTGCAACTGCCCATATCCACTGTGAGAGGAATAATTAAGAAGTTCAAAACAACTGGAACAGTAGTAAACAAGCCTGGACGAGGACCCAAGTTTATTTTGCCACCACGCACAGTGAGGAGGATGGTAAGAGAAATCAAAAGATCTCCAAAGCTCACTGTTACAGAATTACAACAAATGGTAGCATCCTGGGGTCACAAAGTCTCCAAATCAACCATCAGGCGCTGTCTACACGCCAACAAGCTGTTTGGGAGGCATGTACGGAGAAAACCTTTCCTCACTCACAATCATAAACGCAAACGTCTGGAGTTTGCCAAGCGGTATTGGGGCTTCAACTGGGACCGTGTGCTTTGGTCAGATGAGACCAAGATTGAGCTTTTTGGCAACAAACACTCTAAGTGGGTCTGGCGTGCCACGAAAGATGCGCATGCTGAAAAGCACCTCATACCCACTGTGAAGTATGGGGGTGGGTCAGTGATGCTGTGGGGCTGTTTCGCTTCCAAAGGCCCTGGGAACCTTGTTAGGGTGCATGGCATCATGAATGCTTTGAAATACCAGGACATTTTAAATCAAAATCTGTTGCCCTCTGCCCGAAAGCTGAAGATGGGTCGTCACTGGGTCTTTCAGCAAGACAATGACCCTAAACATATGGCCAAATCTACACAGAAATGGTTCACCAGACACAAAATCAAGCTCCTCCCATGGCCATCTCAGTCCCCAGACCTCAACCCCATTGAGAACCTGTGGGGTGAGCTGAAGAGGAGAGTACAGAGGAGAGGACCCAGGTCTCTGGATGATTTAGAGAGATTCTGCAAAGAGGAATGGCTGAAGATCCCTCTTTCTGTCTTTTCCCATCTTGTGAAACATTATAGGAGAAGATTAGGTGCTGTTTTGTTGGCAAAAGGGGGTTGTACAAAATATTAACACCAGGGGTGCTAATAATTGTGACACACATTATTTGATGTCAAATAATTATTTCTTTATGTGGGATTTTTTCCCCACTGAATAAATGCACTTGTATTGAAGGTTGGATTTTTCTCTTTTTTTCCATTAAGGTCCCATATTATTTAGAAAAAAAAAAAAATTATTAGAAGCTAAAAAACACATCTCAACCAGGGGTGCCAATAATTATGGAGGGCACTGTAACTGTAGAAACATCTACAATGGGATTTAGTAACAAGCATCCTGAGGGCTTTTAACCAACAGGGTTAACATCAAGGTGATGTCATGTCACTCTAACGGTTAAAGAAGACCTTCCATTAGGACGTGGCTTCCTTGTTACCTTGCGTCCTTTGAACTCAATGGGTGATTATGCAAACACATAAATTAGGGTTATATGACCAACAGGGAGATAAAGCCTCACTGGAGAAGAGACAGGGGTAATGTCACGTGACCATGTATCCAAGTATCCAATTGTGGTAGGAAGATAAACCGATATCAGGTGCAGGAAAAACAAACATCTCGCAGCCAAGCTAGAGACTTGCTGCCATTTGTATGCTTCTGTTCAAGCTCATATTTTATGACTGCAGGTGATTGCAATAGCCTACCGTTTCCACTGATGATGGGTCAAGACATCTGGCTAACAGCTTTAATGGAAAAGAAAGGGAAAAAAAATGTAGACAAAAGGCTGCCGGTTTCACCACACATGTGTGAGTTTTGGCGTTTAAAGACCAAGTCAAATAGATGACCTCCAAACACAGACTTTGAAAGCACCACTGCTTTGGCTGGTCCAGAAGACTCTTCAAAAACAAGACTTTCCCAACAATAAGAAGGAACAAAGAATCCACACTGAAGAACAGAAGGAATGCGACACCTTTTATAATATACAATCTAATTTCTTGATCTTTATAACTAAAAACAAAAACAAGAAACACCTAAAATATTGATGAATCATCTAAGTGCACACACATTTACTCATCTCATTTTGCCATATCATCATTTTTCATATCATCATCGTTTTGACACTGTGGTTTCAAACATGCCCTTTGGCAACAGCACACAGGGCTGAAGACTCATTCTTTATTCGACCCTGGGACATTTACCGCATCCATCACCAGGCCAGCATTTCAAGGCAGTCCTCGTACATCCACATAACCTGCATATCCCTCACATGTAAAGAGTACCCGAGAATGTCTGCGCGCTTTAGCTGAAATCTACTGAAAATGTCCCCAAGAAATGTAACACACTAAATCCACAAATGCTGAGCAATTCCTAGAACACTGTAATATGGAGTAAATCCCAAGGATGATCCTCACTTGGATTAAGGTGCTGGCTGATGTCTGTGTGATGTGGGAGAAGGAGGGGAGGGGGTGGGGGGGGCATAACAGGCCATGGCTAAGGAGACTGACCTTTCAGAGAAACCCAGAGGAGTGTGAAATGTACCATTTCCACTGAAAAGATGAATCCCCACTTTTCACGGCATCTGCCTGGCTGCAGGCTTTCATCACAGACTAAACTAAAACAGCAATGAAGACGGAGCAGAGAGGAGTCTGAACGCTGTGGTCCAGAGGTGGATTTTTGCTTTCCTAAAACAGCAGACAAATGTGCCATGATGTGAGGGCTTGGAATAAACTCAAAGCCACGTTCCCGTTTGGTTTAAGCCATGGCATTTGGCCTTAGGACGAGGATTTACCACCAGCGTTCCACCTCCCTTTTTCATACTCGGTCAACGGTGCAGGGAGAAATTCTGAGATTTAAATTTTACCATAATACTGAATAAAAAAACTCCCTTGCCCCACCCCTGGGCAGCCATTTTGTATCTCCCCACTGTGAACAATGCCCCTGTGGCTATGGCTACACCAGTCTGCAGGGAGTGGAGAGCTGAGGCTCAACCCGAGTCTCATTACCTCATTACACACAGCCGCAACCTGATCCCTCCCCAGAGAACCAGCCCCAGCCCCAGCCCCCCTCACCACTGTACCAGCTCAGCCAGAGCCAGGCACACACACACACACTCTCACACACACTAACACACACACTAACACACACACTCACACACACACTCACACACACACCCTCACACACACCCTCTCACTCACACACACACCACACACACACACACACACACTAACACACACACACACTTTCAGACAAAAGGACAAACCTCACCATCTGTAAGCCTGCTGGAAGTCCAACAGGAAGGACACCAATATTGACTCAAAGAAAAAAAACAAAACAACGGAGCCAAGGGGCCACACCTGCCCTTGTTTTATAGATTCATAGGGGGATTACTGGGTGAAAATGAGGGAAGAAATAAGGGAAGAAAGAGAGAAAAAGAGAGGGTGGGGCCAAGGCGAGGTCTCTGGACCGACCGCAGCGATGATGATGATGATGACGAAATCCACAAGTACATTAACTTTGGCCTTCTGCTCGCATCCAATTGCCATCAGGCATAATTAATCTCAGCAGCTACAAACCCAGCTGCACTGCCTCACAATACTCTCTCTCTCTAGGCCCTGGTGGATTGGGTAGCAGGTGTGGTCAGACGCTAATAAACACAGCAGAGAGACAAAGGAGTGAGGCTTGGATCAATGTCATAAAGAAATGTTAATTCACCAAATGCGATTGTCTGATGACGCATGACGTACTCACATGGGAGATCTGGGCGAGTCCCATGAAATTAGTCAGATTTGAACCTAATGAAAGTAAGAGCTGTTTTCTGGAGCCACACACTTGGATAACATCATCTCAATGTCAAACAACTGTTTTTTGTGTGCGCCTAACTCTTGTATAACATGAACAGGACTATTGCATTACAGTGCATAAATGCCATTGTTTTAAAAGCCACAGTTTTAAATGTTGGACTCCCAAGGAAAGTAAAAGTTCTCGTTTTATTTTGACTTGATTCTGCCGTGCTTTACTATGGAGTAATTCACACTGACATGTTTACTCCATGGCGCAGAGAGACATGGTGGTGGTGTAGCAGTTCTAATTTAAGGGAAAGTAAAATCTGTTCTGACAGGGTGGAAGAATGATTTTTTGGGCGCTTCAAATGTGGTTGGCACCCTGTGAATGCAGCCTTTCATGACTGAACGCCACTGGTCCCGGTGTTGTCCTGGTGCTGGCTGTTGACAGCCCAGCGTTACTCTGTACTTCGCCTTAAGCCTCAGGCCTTCACCGCTGCCTGATCCCTCTGTCTGATGCCATCAGCATCCCATCCCATCCAATCCCATCCCATCCCATCCCATCCCAGGGTGAGTTCCCTCATTCACACCCCGCTGCAGGGTGACCTCATCGCACACACACACACACATGCTGCCAGAGCCGGGCTTCCCCAGGCTCCAGGTGTCTGGCTCACCCCACTGAGAATGAGCTGCTCTGGCTGTGCCATCGCTGCCCCATGGGGGTACTATGAGCGCAAGGGGAAACTGCCTTAGGGAACAACAGCCCAAAGCCTAAGCTTTCTTTCTTTCGGTCTTTATTTCTTTCTTTGCAGATGCACAGATTCGACATTCTCCCATGCATTTTATGCTGGACCATTAAATGAAATGAGTGTGACACCCAGGCCTTAAGATTGAATTCCTGTGGTTCAGTTACCAAAAAAAAAAAAAAAAAAAAACTGAAAAGAGTGGAAAAAGGCTCTGAGGCTTCGCCGACTCAGGGGGAAAAAAAAGTGTGATGAAGTGAGTGATGAACACAAAATAAAGACTCCGATTCATGACGACAGAGATCTGCTTCCATTTTTAATTACACACAGACTTCATTCACTTTACTTTGGCAAGAAGCTGCTGAAATTACAGGCCGTCAGGATGGCTTTAATGGAGTGCCCAAAACACACTGCCTTCTGGGTAACCCCAGGAACACAAGACACCAAGACCCCCCTAGCAGCCAATCGTAGCAAACATTAGGATAGCCACTGTGAGGTTGAAGAAGTCAGACTTTATCTCGCACATAATCTTAAACCTCGGCGAGAGAGAGAGAAACTCACGCTGAAACAAAGCACTTCACTGCTTACAGTGTGGCTGTGTGGAAAGAGCGAGAGCAGACCAAGAGTGGCGCACGTCGTCAAATATTTGCAGGAATTATGTGGCTACTTTAACTTCTGCATGAACTGCTCGAGCGGAAGATAACATCTTATATCAGAGTAACACTATACTGAACCGGCCCCATTCTCCCGTCTTCTCCGGAGGCATGCGGATATGTTTTTGTGGTCAGCAGACCACCCATGACTGACACGGAGCACCATGTGGCTGGGGGAGAGGTACTGTCTGTCCCCCACTCAGCTCTGCTCAGCTCCCGACACCGCAGTGGGACGACCTGTAAAAACAAGGTGTGATTCTGCTGAGGTGGTCTGCCTCAGAGTTGGCTTCTGCTCCTGCCAACACACTTCCCCCCCTTCCCCTCCTCTCCTCTCCCCAAACGAGGAGGCTGTCTCTCTCTCCCTCAGGTCTCACCTGCTGTCTTACCTCCACAGGGGCTTTTTTTAAGAGTTTAGACAGACCAGCTGTCTGGCATTGGGGGAATACTCGACAACACGATAGCTCATGACTAATGGTGCCTAGAGACAGTGAGATTTCCGCAGTCCAATAAGTTTAAGAGCAAACCACACATTGCGGCTTAAACCTAATTAACTTAATTAACTTGGGTCATCTCCAAACCACGCTCACAGTGGGCTGCATGACCACCATTTCGCAGCCAAAGGATACCACCACATTACTTGGTGATTTTCACATCGGACACTTTTTTTTGTGTGGTACAGGCCTGAATTGTACCATGTATACACATTACAGTATACGATGGGCAAATTATGATGGACAACTTGCCTTTAGAAACTATAATCTAGTACCATGCACTTGCACCATATTCCACCCATTTACTTAATCAGCAGATTTGAATTATAACAACTCTTAAGACGGTTTGAAGAGGTAATAAGTGAAATCTCTTGTAGTAAGCACCAAGGTGGAAAGGTGATTTGGAATATGTGGTAGTGGATTGTAGCTTGTAAATAGTTGTAGTGGAGTGTAGCTTGTAAATGCAGGTTGTCAATCATTGTATGCAAATACCAAATGCACAGTGTATACCCACAACAAGATGTGCACAGGTCGAGGGTTCAATAAAGGTTCACCTTACACAATCTATGCCTACACATAAATAACTTCAAGAAAAAAAATGGCATACAAAGTTTCTAACTGTGATGGCTTCTCTGCTGGGTTTCTGGGCCACTGTAACTAATGGCATTGAGACCTCATCCGTGTCCCCATCCCCGTCCCCATTCACAGAGCTCCTCCCACAGGGATGATGGCGGTCACGGACACAGCAGCCCTCTCTAAGCCGGCCCGTATTTTTCTGATGGCTTTAGGGTGTTAAGTCGTTTATTAGGCCCAGGGACTGGGGAGGGTCAGTGGACCCCCGTTGTTACTTTAATTACAGCTCAGTGCAGATCCCCTCAGGGTGAGCCCGATCAGGGGCGACTACACGGACATCCCAGATAGGATGGCAAGGAGCTAAAGGAGCTAGAGCACGGCACTGCACTGCCTTTTGGAAGGATGGTTGCTAGCTAGTGCATGCACAAAAATTACATTCAACATTTACATTTACCAGATGGACATTTAAATTTACCAGATTACCAGAAAGCATAGTCATAAATTATGGTAAGGACGGTAGGGACATGTCCATACCAATATTTAAATGAGCAGTTCGTACCAATTTTTCCAGCACATCTTGGAGACAGTTTTCATATTGTCATGTTAGAGATTTTGACAAATTGTTGTGTCCCCATGTTGAAACCAAACCTACACCCTTGCCAGAAAGAGGAAGTTAGCAAAGAAACCAAATATGTGTGAAAGAAGATACGAAAAGCTAAAAACACAAACCATCTAGCCTGAAAAACTCCATCTCCTCTGGATCAATGACTGCGTACGTCTGCAGTCATTGGTCTGAACTGAAAGCCGCACACACCACCCCGAAATCCCTGATCCAACATCATCTGCATGATGAAACTTTTGGGTAGAAAAAAAAAAAAAAAAACATGATTTATTTAAATGCCCAGAGTGGCCTTGGCCAGAGGTAAAGAAGCACTTGGCTCCACGCAACTGCATGCAACTGCAGAGATCTTGCTAAGCTAAGTAAATGTTTATCTTTCATTTAATCTGGTTGTTTTACTGCCTGGGTGACCTTTGAAAGCACAGTTTGGTGTGGTAAAATAAACAGGCCCGTGTGGAGGAGGGCTTAATTCTCGATGAATCCCCACGACAGCACATTTCCTTCCCCTCACAGCTTCTACGAGCCATAATAATGCCCCTCTGCGTTTCCTGTTTAGATACTCTCAGACTCTCTCTCCCTCAGTCTCACACACACACACACACAGTGTGTTTGGTGTGGGCAAGTTGTAAAGTTGGGGGAGATGCTGATAGCAGATATCTGGTTTTGGGCGGCCTGGTGCTTTCACTACACTGGTGCCTGGTGCCGTGTGCTGATATGCCTCTGCCTTCTGCCTTTGCCTGTGGTGGCTATGGAAAATACACATGCAAGCCTTCCTCTGGTGCTTGTGTCTGGCTAATCAATGCAAATGATCCAACCGACACGTGCTGACATACACAAGCACAACTAGATTTTACTAGGCTCTGACCTGACAGAGATGGAGTGAGTGCTTTGGAGCTCCCATTCTGATCACACCAATAATTTAGCATCTGTGGCTTACAAGGGAGGAGTGTGTTGGTGCTGCATTGCATATATTGCAAGCAGGCATATGATGCATCTTATACCAGCCTCTTAGAATAAACAGCAAAGACTGTATTGCAAGTAAAGCTTATATCAGCAAATGGAAAAGCAATCCATGTCATCAACGTGGGGAAATATTTATAAAATGTCATTTCAGACACAGTGGATACATTGGGTTCGTATTATGTAGCATGTGAGCCGCACGACTCGGAAAGACTCATGGAAAGACAGATGGTTGGATTGGGCGGATTAAGATCGATAAATGTCAGCCTCAGAAAAAAAAGCTTGCACTAACAGGCACTTGATGACCTCTCAAAGAGGACCCAATTAAAAGAGCCCCTAATCTCCGAGCGTCATGTTTACAGAGAGAGATGGAGATGCTAAGAGGAGGCCGTGACTCCATTCAGGCTGGCCTCAGCAGTATTCCCTCCTCTGATAATTTTCCAGAAGTTAATCAAAGTCAGCTGTGGAACAGAGACACACGAGAGTGAATGTGTGCGCATGAATGAGAGATTTGGGAGGAGAAACACGACGACTTGTTCTCTCCCCCTCTCTCTCCGAGACTCTCTGAGTCATGTTTTTTGCCTGAGTTGCTAATGCTTGCTTAGACAGGTCTAAAGAGGCCTAAACAGATCACTGTCCACTGTCCACTGACCCTGCTTGACACTTCAGTACCGTTCTGAGGAGATTAAATGGAGCTGACACCTTCTCAGCTTCTGGCCCCAAACATGCAGGGGAGTATGGCCACCAGTGGTTTTATACCACATGCAAACAGCAATGATGATGTAATGGTTTATTTGATAGTAGGGTCAGTTGGGGAACTATGCTTTCAATTACTGGTTAACTTTGGAACCAACTATGGAAACTAAAAAAATCTAAATAAAATGCAAAGTTATAGATAAATATGTTTGTTATACACACACACCCTATATTTAATTGAGTAATATGACACAGGCACACCATTACACATGGACCACACATGATTACATTATGCAGTACTACTTCTTCAGAGCTTTACTGTAGCTGAGATTAGATTTTTTTAATTTCAAAAAGTACTGATCATTTGTTTTACTTGCATTTCAAAATGTATCTAGACACTTTAGTAGTTGGGTACATAGTCTCGCACACAATCTTGGGACTTAAAACTTCAAACATCAGTTCTACATTTATAAGGATAGAAAAAAACAAGTGTCCGAGACAAATATTTAGTGAAAAAATGAAAGCTAAAAAAAAAAAAAACTCTACTGTGCATTGCACTTTTTCAGAGAGCCATATGCACAAACCACCAGACAAAGGGTCCCTCATTGACTTTAAGCATATAGAATTTTCCAACATGTTGCCCTTGAGTGTTTATTGAAGCGATGACTGCACTACTACTTAACTTTACACAGTTGGCTGTAAACGGGCTCAGGTAGTGTGCTCAGTCCCTACTAGCCTGAGCAATGCAACGCCTCAGAGGGCCTGCAAGTCCACATCAAGTCCACATGCCTGGTGATCGCGCCATCCCACAGCTGAACGTTCAACTCCTCTGGTGTGATGGCCAAAGCAGCTGCCCTGGAATGGCCCCCACTGGCTTGACATCATACATTTTTTGTGTGGCCGAGTGTGTGTGTGTGTGTGTGTGTGTGTGTGTGTGTGTGTGTGTGTGTGTGTGTGTAGGGGAAGAATGCTGAATCTGACATTAGCAAAAACAAGCGGAAATGTCTGAACAACAACATGGGGATGGTACAACAGCGGACAACAGCCTGAGGGACACCTCTTCGTGGGAGATCCACTAAAGTAAATGATTGGTAATGTGGCTATTCAGGCTAAAGAATGAAAAGGAGGAAATAAAGATAAAAAAAACTATCCACTTCCTCAAACGTGTCCCGTTGGGAAAAAAAACAAAGGTGAAAACTGTTCCCTGGATAAAGCAGCCCTGATAAGATGGAAAGGGTAGGAGAGCAAACGCAAACTAGACTGGAGTGCTCTATTAAGGTCTTGGCCAGGTACCAGACTGCTAAGTTTTGGCCTGGCCTGGCGCTTTTACAAAAACCCTCTGGTCCGCTCCGCTCGTGTCTCTCTGCGGGGCAGCGTGGAAGCAGGCCACTGTGTCCCCACAATGCTGGTGTGTGTGTGTGTGTGTGTGTGTCTGGTCTGTCCTGTGATTGCCACGCGAGCGCAGGCTAATTGAACAAAGCAGACTTCTTTTGTTTGACTCTGGCAGTCTGGCCAGCCGGCTGGCAATGCTGTGGGGAGACAGATGGCCACTTACTCGTGTGTGTGTGTGTGTGTGTGTGTTTGTCTGTGTGTGTGTGTGTGTGAGAGAGAGAGAGAGAGAGAGAGAGAGAGAGAGACTGTGTGTGGGGGGGGGGGGGGGGGGGGAGAGACTGTGTGTGTGTGTGTGTGTGTGTGTGTGTGTGTGTGTGTGTGTGTGTGTAAGGGCACTGACAGAGGCCGCAGAGAGTCCGGACACCTCCCCCCCTCTTCCGCTCTGGGTCTCTGGGGGAGGAGGGGGTGGGGGTGGGGGGGGGGGTCTTTGTGGTCGGATCCTCTCAGAGACGAGGGGCCCATTGCTAGTGATTATTTCGTCTGCCTGGGCCAGAGCAAAGGGGCTTATGTGCCACTGACAGTTAAGAAAACAGATGCACAGGCTTCACACTTGCTAAAAGCATCACTCTACAGCATTTGCACATTAGTAATAGATGCCATTTTGACACAAATACCGCTGCATCTCAACTATTCCTCCTCAGAGGATATAGAAATGTATTGGGGGGGTTGGGTGGTCTCTGACAGACATGTCCAGCTGTTACATCCAGTCAACATGACATTATGTGCAGGATTGAGAAAATGCTGGAGAATTGTGCTCTTTTTGTCTGTTGAATGAATGTCAATATGCATTGTTGTGGCTGTCATGCTTATTAAAAACCCTGTCCTCAAATAATCCACAGATGGTGAACAGTAATAGCAGCAACTGTGGTTGGTTTTGACATTTCTACTAAGGCACAGCTCTTGTATTAAAGACGCTGAACTCCGCGACTCAAGGATAAGCATTTACATTACATTACATTGCATTTGGCAGACGCTTTTATCCAAAGCGACTTACAAAAAAGGAGGACACAAGCAAACAGAGGTGTAAAGGGACACAGAGTAAGCAGACAACCTTTATACATACAGGGAGGTGCATGTGTCTGAATACGTTTCCCGGGGCAGGGACACTACAGACATATGTAGTGTCATGTCAGCTCGGTATCAGTGGCCTGCGTCTGGGACTTACATGTGGGGGCTGAGCTCATAGAAGTTCCTGTTGCGGTACTCCTCCACCTTGTCTGCCGTGTAGATGGAGAGATGCTTGTAGGGGTTCATGGAGATAACCACACTGCCAATGTAGGTCTGCAGAAAGAGAGAGAGAGGGGGGGAGGGGGGAAGAGCGCACGAGAGAGAGAGAGAGAGAGGGAGAGAGAGAGAGAGAGAGAGAGAGAGAGACAGACAGAGAGAGAGAGAGACAGACAGACAGACAGACACAGGGAGAGAAGGCAAGAGAGAAAAGGAGACAGACAGACATAGACCGAGAGAGAGGGAGAGAAGGATAGAGAGAGGGAGAGAGAGAGAGCAATAGAGAGAGAGGGAGAGAGAACACACACACAAATTAGAAAGCAAATGATGGTGGATGGAACTCAAGCTTACATCACATACAGTTGCATAACTAGGCATCTTTCCACACCTAATCTGCTGCCCACTATATAAACTGCACCTGCTACCAAAGCACTCTTCCTGGGAAACCTTTAGTGACGTTAGTGTGGTGTGAATTCTTCCAACAACAACCCCCTGCAGCCATCTGTAGCCACACTGTAGAGTGTCACCACAGGTTCCACAAACAAGCACAAGACAACATCCCAGTCTCACACGCCCCACCACCCCCACCCCAGGGGGGCAGCAGCTGTGTGCGGAGGTACACTGAGCCCTGCCTCCGTCGGCACTTTCCAGCTGGGAATTCCTGGGGCATTGTTGAGGCATGCGGGGGCCAGAGTGCGCGAGGAGACGCAAAAACAAAGGAAAAATGCACGGAATTCCGAGCGGAAAGCTACGGCTATGGAGAGCTGTCCATCTACTTAGATGGACCTGTGCACCTTGACCTCTGCTTTCAGACCGGCAGACCCCAATGCCAGCATGTGACAATCTTCAGGCCTCCCTTCAGGCCTTAATAGGCCTCTCAATATGGATGCTGTTTCGGAGCTGTGAAAAGCTTTATTGAGTAAACATACATTTTTTATTTGGTAAAGCCATTTAACAGTCCACGATTTCACTCTTGAAGTGGCCCAAGCCATTTTCTGTGGGGTTTTTTTTTTAACATCTGTGGTAGCAGACATGTGCCGTGAAAGCAAGAGAAGAAGCCATTGTCACCATTTTTCAAGCTGCTGTTCATCCACAGCTGCTTAGACCCCATCCCTCCCTCATTGTATTTCCCAGTTGCATAAACCTCTCAAATGGAGGACCAGGCCTTCTCCATGGTAACAGTGCCCTGGCCCACTGCCCATTGTCCAAAGTATATGGGAGGTATAATGGGACCCTTTCAATGGCAACGGACGAAAAAAAAAAAAAAAAAACAAATAAAAAAGGGACAGTTTGCCAACTGTAGTGCCTGCTCCCTACATGTACACAAGGCATTACGCAGTGCAAAGTGATTTCCTCCTTAGCCATTTCCCCCTGGCCATTAGGGGAAAAAAACAACAAGAGGGTTACACACACACACACACACACACACACACACACACACACACACACACACACACACACACACACACACACACACACACACACACACACGCACCCCTCTGTAGCGTGGCGATTACCCTCTTCCAAACCTGACTGCTCTTGATAGCATTGGCCACAGTAGTGTGCTAAACCAGGAGTGAATGTGGAACTGTGGAGCTGTGCGTCTGGAGAAAGGGGCAGGTTTATTGTATGTAAACGTGATATGAAGTCATCAGTGGGCAGATGCCGATTTACGATGCGTCCATTAACAGCAGAGCAGTTCAAAGTGCAGCTTACACCGGGGGGGAGGCGTGAAAACAGCATCACTCAGAGGGAGTTTTGGAAAGCCTAATCATGACTGATAAGTTACGTAATCGAGTGTAAATGTGATAAGTGTATTTTATCATTAGAGCTGACGTTTTTTTTTGTTAATATCAATATCTTAATGACAATTCTGGCACAGGATGTAGTGATGTGGTGGTGGTGGTACAAGAGAAAACACTGCTGCGTTATACAATACAGATGTTTAGCAGTACACAGTAACGGTACACAGTGCACACAATGTACCCAAAGTAGACAATGCTCACAGCGTGATGTCCAGAAGTACCATGATTCAGGACACATTTTGTAACCCACTGAAACCTACCAATCATCATCTTACAAGCAGAGACACACTGTGATCATGCAGAGGTGTAAAAAAAAAAAAAAAAGAATTAAAGGACGCATTTAATTGATGGTTTGCTGGCAGATTAAATAAGAAGCCCACAGTTGTGGATATCTATGGCTGTGTGCTCCACCTAGTAAGCTTTAATTAGACAGCAAGCCTGCATTTCACCTGTCTGCTACAGATCCAGATCGCCCTGCCGGCTGCCGTCGTAACCCCTCACAAGCTGGTCCACAGAAACCAAATATTTTTCCAGGCAGTTGAAGGTAACTCCACACCTAACGCAAATTACGGGTTCGAGATGGCCAAAACTTTATTTAAGTACTACTCTTATTTGTGTGAATGAGATACCATCAGTTTTTACAAGGCCACTGGTTTAACAATTATGCTTAAGAGTCAAGCCTACTCTTTCCAGTAAAAGGACAGGACAAGTTTGGAAGTCCTGCTTCATCATTCTGATATGTATTATTACATCGTTGTGGAACTATTCTTAACATGCTGCAATTCTGAAAATATGGGAGTCAGACGGTAAATTATTTTAACTCTATTTCGAGACCACAGTCCTTAATGTTTGCTTAGCTTTGTTATCTTAGTAGCAGTTATTCACAGCGCTCTTTCAACTCAGCATAAGCCCTGTTGCATAAGACAAAGTGCAACATAATAACTATAAACGGGTGAAAAATGTCTGCAGCATGATCAAACTACCACTTACAGTGTCATGGCAATGAAGATATATGGCAGGAGTGAGACAGAGCTGTGTGCTGTGCTGTACTGAGCTGAGCTGAGCGGTCATGCAAAGCTGGCGAGCAGTGGGAGCTCTGGATTCTATAAGGCCACGGGGTGCAAATGATCCACAGGCTACCGCAGATGACATCATCCCCAGGCGTCTGCCTTATTAAGCACAGAGGAAAGAAAGAGAGCGCGCTCCAAAGCTGAGGGTTTGGGCAGCGGACCCGCAAAGCAAAGCGGAGTGGAGTGGAGCAGTGCAGTCTGGGAGCACCCGAGTGCCTGAGGACGTGTGTGTGTGTGTATGTGTGTGTGTGTGTGTGTGTGTGTGTGTGTGTGAGGGCCATCATTTTCTCCCTGTGGAGAGGGCGGAGGCAGTACAGAGTGGGGTGGAGAAAGAGGGTGGCGGGCTAACGCCAAGTCGCTGCCTCATCATCATCACCATCATCATCTTCCTCCTCCTCCTCCTTCTACAGAGTGGTGCTCTGGATCTTCCAGCTCATTTGAAACATCATGCACATTCCTGGGTGACCTGATTTATTGAACGGTTTACTGCGCGGTCCACTTCTTTGCATGCCACTGTGCTTCTGTGAGAGGACTTCCAACGAGTGTAGGAGGAGAACGGCAAGGGACGCTTAGGGACAATGACATGTCAGGGAATTATGCCTTCTTGACTGACTAACAACTATTTTGGTAGCGAGAGTGTTCTGTAAACATGACTAGACACAAGGGAATTCTAAATTTAGTGGGATAAGGCCTAGTGTGATGACTGCATGGGACAGAGCAGACGAGGGAAGGGGAAAAGTGACTTAGATGCTAGGCAAGATTTAAGATTTGACTCCTAGCAATTGTCAAACCATGACACTGTTGCAAACAAATTCCAAACTCAAAATGGCATCTTGAAAAGTTTTTGAAGGGCCCGGGGCACAGTCCCATAATCTCAGTCATTTGTTGGCAATCAAAGCAGTCTTATGTCATTCGCTCCACATCTTGACATTCTGTTTATGAAACAAATTTAATATCATAAGTCTTTAGTTTTGGCACATGCAAAGTGTTGACACTGTCAACTGCCAACAAGAACCAACGTGTTCTCTCCAGGGCCACATAACAGGTAAAGGAACGCTGGCATTTTGTTTTTTATTAGTAAGAGAATTTGTTGGCACTTGGAGCGGCCAGACAATGCTTATTTATTCCGTAACTCTCTGAAATTGGGAAATATTACACGCTTAAATTCTGCACACTCACTGTATGTCACAGTGTGGTGTGAAGTAGATATCTTATGATGTAATCATACTACAGGTAGACTTTGTTGCCCATTTTATGACGACGGAGAGATTAGAAAAGATAAGTTATCACCATTGATTGCATCAACCTTGTTAGGAGCATGATGGGAAATAATCCCAAAGAAATTCAGTTGCAGTCTTATGAACCATGACCAAACAAAATGTTCAATCTTAGCAAAACCAGACTGCAAGTAAAACCTTTGTGCTTC
Source organism: Setipinna tenuifilis (assembly GCA_030347295.1). Classification (NCBI taxonomy): domain Eukaryota; kingdom Metazoa; phylum Chordata; class Actinopteri; order Clupeiformes; family Engraulidae; genus Setipinna; species Setipinna tenuifilis. The sequence goes on from CM059269.1 coordinate 8,336,528, forward strand.
TCTGTCTTCAAATGTGAACCAGGGCCACTCTTTCTAAAGTCTTTGATTCCATCTTGTTCTTGTGCATAAACTCCCTTTCAGCTTAGTTTCTCCTGAAGGTTTAGTCTGGAAACTCTCATAAAGAAATGTGACGGATGATTGAAGGACATCCAGTTCAGAGAGAGCGGAGAACATTAAAGGTGAAAAGAGGGTGAATAAAAAGTGAAATAAAAAAAAGTGTGATGGATGATTGAAGGATGTCTAATTCAGAGAGAGAGGAGAACATTAACAGTCTGAAAACAGCAGACAGTCCTCATTGGTGTTGTGGTACTGTGGAAAGGTGTGTGTAACTTACATAGATCTCACTGTGGTCAAAGCGTTTCCGCAAGTTCTCGATGAAGGAGTCTTCCGTGAGGGGCTCCAGGAGGACCATGTCGCCCACCCCTATCATGTTGTCGAGAAGTGATGTCTTCACCTCCATCTTGGCCATAATGCCCCCTGCAGAACACCAAAATAGAAGAAAAAAAAAGATCTATTAATGATCTTTGGTGAGGTTAGTGCAATAATCATTTTACTTCTAGACGTAAGTACATTTATTCCAGTAAAGAAAACATACATGTAGACATTTATTTTACATACATATGCGGCAGTGCAAGCAGCTTTGGGGGTTTCATCCCTGGAGGAAGTCTCATCAACCAATACTATAAAGCTCTAAACATAGACAACTCAAATAAACTCTGGTGGCTGTATTTGCTCAGCGGTGGTTCTGAGTGGAGGGGGTGGGGGGGGGGGGGGGGCACTGTTTGGACCGGCTTCGTCAAATCTGCCCAGAGCACCATGGACATGAGAAATTCCTCAGGGCATTATGTAACGGAAGAAGCCTGTTCTTGACCTTGGCTTATTCCCCTGGCCTTCACAAATTCACTTCTCAATGCAAAGTTCTTCCCCCACCCGCTTGGACAGTCTAATGAACACACACACACACACACACACACAGACACAGACAGACACACACACAGAGCTTTTGTGCCTGACTCTAATGTTGATGTTTGCCATGCCATGTCATGTCCTCTACTTACATTTGAATATGTTTGTGCAAGGGCCAGAGCTGAAAGGCTATGGTTAAAGGACGGACGGACGGACGGACGGTGAAACACAAAGACACTGCTGGTGGTGGCAAATTTCGCTCCCATTTCGAGCTCCCCTCTTCGCTTGTCTCCTGTGGACACTAATCCAGCAGCTATAGCCGCACAGATAAAGGGAGGCCTTGGCCACATTCACGGCCCTGATACAGGGCTTTACTGAACCCTCTAAGCCCTTGTGCACTGTTAAAACAGTGGGGCCAGCCTGATGGGCCGTGCTCGCTTTCCATTGTCAGCATCCACCTCCTCCTCCTCCTCGTCCTCCTCCTCCACCTCCTCCTCATGTACTGTACGGCCAGCGGAAAACAACCACAACTGAGCGCTTTACTCCTCCCCATTGGACATTACTAATAGGCCAACTTGTCAACAAGCAAGCAAGCTATGCACACAAGACAAACATCTCAGCTCCTATCCCCTGCCAGAGCAGTTTCCCACAGACAAGCATTTACACACAACACCATTGCAAGCTTGGCCGGGGGGGGGGGGGGTGTTGTGAAACTAAGGGATTCCACCACAGGACAAGCAGAGTCCAGGGAGGAGGCTGGAAACCTCAGGCAATGGGTTCGGAGCAGAGTCACTGACACAGCGGGCCCTGACACCACCACCACTAAAGTGCTCGGATGCCTACAGCCCATTAGACACCACCACAATGCCAATAACCCCAGGAAAGGATCCTATGGCCCACTTTAATCAGATATCACTCAAGCACAAGTAGAAACCTAGATTAAATTCTGGATAAAGATTGAATGTCGTGGACGATAACATGTCTGATGCAGGACCTCCGATAAGAAAGCTCCATGTGTAGATTCGCATAACCATTTTCAGTTGACCTCCATTCACTTACAATTCATGAAATTTTAAATAATAGGTTGTGAAAAGACCAGTCCTTTTACCATTATGTCTAAGTGCAGCTTGAATGGATTTAGCTCTTATTTCTGATGCCATGTTATATGAACTGATGGCTTGCACCTTCCCTCTGCTTTCTCACTAAGAACCTGATCTGTGCTCTTGGCTCCAGTCCCCTGTGCTACTGTACTGAGCTGACTATTGTAGTGGGAAGAGGGTCTAATTTCGTGGTGCTCCCATGCTGTGAAAAATCTCACATAAAAACAAAAATTCCAAATGTGACAGGGGAGAACACCTCCTGGCCTCCTAAATCCACCTCCCATGCCGAGAAAACCATTCCAAGTTTTTTTTTTGTTTTTCCTATGGTGCTGCATAGCAACCTTCAGAATGCTGTCGAGAAACAAATTCCTCTGTATCCCTTTTTCAGCAGTTCTTCAGCACAGCTCGCCAGGAGGATTCTGCGTTACGGGCAGATAAACCCAGTTGGCTGGAGGTAGTGCACGCTTTTCCCTGTCCAGCTTCATTTCCATTTGTCTCCCTGCTCTAGTAATCCCCTGACTGGGGATGAAGCCTTTGAGTAGATGTGGCTGCCGATGTGACAGCTCCTCATCACTGATGTGCTTCTGTGTCAGTGGTACGGTCAGCTCAGCCATGCAAGGCCTATGAGCTAAAGGAGTCCAAGTACATGTTCTGGATTTGACTAGAAGATAGTATTTGCTCTATGCATGCAAGATTTTAAATACATGTCATTTGCCGTTTAACAACAAAGCTGGACATAAAGTCACGTAGGCTCTGTACCCAACCCCTTTTGTGCTCTAACATTTGCACAGAACTCAGAGTATCCTGATTTTTTCTAAGTCTTGATTCAGGTGAGAGAGTAAGCTGGTTAAGATATGGCGCAGGCTGCAGTAGTTTCAGAGAGTGTGACCACTCTACACCACCCTACTATTCAATTAGGGAGGAACAGGTTAGATTCAGAAGTAAAGCAAGTCTGGATGTCTCCACATGCGTAAGGGGAGTGGACTATAGAAACATCTAGAAATTATTTCTTACTACTTTTGATAAGTGGAGGAAGGTCTCCACATCCAAAGTTATAAAAATGCAGGAGCCCAATCTTCAAATAATTCGACCAACATTATGACTTCAACTGCTGGAATTCACTGAACTGGATTTGCAAACCCTAAGTAGAAGTAGAAACCTGACAGGAACAAAAAGCTTCTTGAGAAATAAGGCATGCTACCAAATACAGGACATGTTAACATTTGTGTAAAATAAAACTGAATGATTACATGTTGAGATTCATCAAATGACTCACGTTTGTACATCTAAATCAATCTTTGGATTATTCATGCGATTACATGCTACCACAGGTCGGTGACTATGACAAGATGGCAACCACATTATTGGCAGTAATCCTCATATTGTCCTTTTCCATTATTTAAATGGACCAAACATAGCTGCCCAAATAGGCATGGCAAATAATAGCTTACCTGATTATGAGCACAGACCCATTATTAAAACTTAACTGCCCTCAAAACCAATGACTTCTCCACACGCACCGGGAAGATTAATGGTGCAGTCGCACCAGGAATGACCTGTGGTCGCGTCACATGGCATATTACCATAGCAAACTTGTTCACCTTCACACAGACTGCCATTGCCCCTTGATTCTGGTGCACAGCTAAAGAAATATATAATTTAGATTTCCTGGAGCCGTGCCATATGCGATTTTCCCCTCATACTAGTTTAAGAGAAATTCCCTTGTCTCAGCCTGGGGCAGAACATGCTCAAAAACCAAGAGTGGACTGTGTCTCACACACACACACACACACACACACACACCTCTATGTCGAAGAACACAGAGCTGTTTTGGAGAAGGACTAATGGTGTAGCTCTGTCTGTAATAAAGTGGGGCCAGAGTGCACAGAACAATCTGATCTGAATGATTTGTGTTCCCAGCTTGAAAGAGAGAATGGATTTAACGTCAGAATAGTTTGGATTCAAGTCTAAACGCTGCAACAAACACAACTACAGAAAACCAACTGCAGCTGCCTCCTGTCTAAAGCGGAGTTAGGGAGCACGCACTATTCACACAAGTGAAAAAAAAAGCATTAAAGCCCATTAAGGATATAATTAGGTGCAAATCCTGACGCACAAAAGCCAAAATGACTGTGCATGGCTAAATGACAACCCCACAAGTCATGGACGTTAAGAGGAGTCCACACAGCTCAGCCGGACAGGGGCTTTAGGTAGTTACAGCCGGAGGGGGGAACTTTTTTTTTCTGGGATCCTGGGGCTTGGCATGGCCTGAAACGCTGAGGCACTGCATATTTGAGTGCCAATGTAAACCCTTGGGAGATGAACTTTTCCACAGCACTGTGTGAGCTCAACTTGGCCTGGGTTTATGCACTCCTGAAGTATTTATTTCGACCCTGGAAAAACCCCTTTGCCACTGAACTCACGTTGGTTGACTCATGTAACTGAGGAAGACAATGAGCCGGGAGGACAGCTATGGTGAAGAACAGACCGTCACCACCACGCAGGTCTTTGGCACCTTTTACATTCAACAGAGTCAACAGACGTAATGTGTCATCGGTCATTAGAAATAATCTAGCTACATCTCATTTATCACATCTCTGCACACAGAAAGGCAGAGGACTGTGCTGGTTTTTGATCTGGTTGACGGCAAGCAGTTCACAATACAGATTCAAAAAACAAGGCAAAACAACAGGGGGGGTTCACTGAACTGCCCCCTAAAATATGTGCAATTATGAAAAATCCTAACGGCCAATAGTCAGACATGTCCTGCATTCCTTCACAGAGATAACATCTAAAAGACCAGAGTGTACACGGGGGTCAAACACAGTGACATTTTAAAGGGCACAGACGGCTTGCCCTGCTCATTTTTACATCACAGACCTGTGTAATCATGTGGTAACTTAACAAGTAGGATGACAGCTTTTGTATCTGTGGTCTGACGTGTGTCTAAAATTACTGTGATTAATGGGTTTCACCTAGGAGTGCCTGTCTCCCTGTGGGTGTACACAGATCAGTCAGTTTGGGATTTACGATTTATCTTTGCCAATTCCAATTTTTTTTAAACTGTTCATCTTTACCTTCCAACTGTAACCCTGAACAGCTTGCTCATCAGTGTAGCTGACAGTAGCCTACCCAAGAAAGCGGGAGGAGATGTGTAGTGTAGTGTAGTCACAACAATGCTAGAGATAACCTGACAAATAAGACAAAACTCTCTCCACTTGACCAAATGTTGTGCTGAGCTGGGAGTAGAAAGTCAGCCTGCTCTTGGCACACCACACCTTCTAGCACGCACTCTCTGTTTACAGTAACTGTTGGCCAGCAACGCATTTATGCATTTCACCACCTGTGCAGATTGCGCTCCACCACCACCCCCCACCCCCACCCAAAAAAACCCCCATCACCTGTGCACACTCCTGAACCCTACCTGTGTGTCCTAGCTCCATGGTGCAGGGGAAGAGAACTTGCAGGGGAAGAGAACTTCGGTGGCGATCTCCCAGGAGGGTCGAGGCACTTAGCCTGGCTAGACTGTTCTGGCAAACATGATCTTGGGACGTCACTAAGGGGCCAGTACAGGAGAAAGACGTCCCTAACTGTATTTTGACTGCATATGCGGGCCGTAGGTGGGTGTGCCATGGTAGGCTGCAGTATTGAGAAAACATGACCTGTCACGACTTGGGGGGGAGGGGGAAGTATGGCATGGAAAAACTTATTTTGTCTAGTTTTCAAATAAAGGCTCCTTTGTGTTCCTCGCCTGCATTTAAACTCCAAGTGTCCAATTTGGACAAAGAACATTTTTTCAGAGAATATCAACTACATTGTTTTTTTTTTTTTTTATTGGTGTGAATGTGCATCGTGGATGAATAGGATGAATATTGATGGATATGCCCAGAGCCAACCATCCTATGCCAGCTCTGTAAATGAGTAAAGCTTGGCCTGGAGTTCACTGATGGCAATACCTTTATGCTTTATGCATCTTTCTGACATCCTAGGCTGGGATAATAATATCCCATTTGATTATTTCCATGGCAACTACTTGAAACTAAATGCTATATACAAAAAAACCTAATAGATTCAACTGTTGTCTGTTCCAAACAAAGCCAATAAAGGTGCAAAGTAGTGGGAAAAGATACAAATTTGATTCCTTCTGAAGTTGCTTAATACACCTGGTGTTCCATGTGACACTTTTGTTTACAAAGTTACTACAGTTCATTTGCGTGGTCTGTCATATAGACTGTGACAATACCATAGTGAAATGGCGACGTTTGATAAGTATGCAAACACTTGGCTGCACAGGTGGACCTTTCACAAGGCTGTTGCATGCTGGCAAACGAGTGGTTAGGTCCCCAGTACAACCCCCCTGTCTATTATGATCCACTTTTTCGTTTAATTGTTGTGCTTTTCGCTGCTTAAACTTTCCACAATGCATCACACAAGAAGCAGGCATAACCTATCCAAGCCTGGATAATCAAGGCTCTCATCAGTTGCCCGTCTACCTGAAAATGTTGTGTTTGTGCCTCGGTAGACAATGCTTGTTTGTTCGTCGAAATTCAAATGCACTACGTGTTTTAGATTAACCGCTGTCCTGTGTTGACATGCAAATCATATTTCCCTGGAAGAAATATTCAAATTGTAGTAGTAGCCTACTTTACCATGACTGGCCAAACGGTAGCCTGTTGGTTGACTGGACCAATCAGTAAGAAACATCATATTTAATGTTGGTAAAACTGGACAACTGGTCGCAATTTGTGACTACCTCTGGTTTTGATTTTCCAACCCTACCACATACACTTTCAGTCCATTGAGTGCATTGTCTCTGGTGGACTCGCAGTGAGAAAGTCATTCGCCCTGGATTGCCTAGTGAAAAAGTATGCTCCCGTAGCTGTTTTACCTAGTAAAAATGGCATCGGAGGCCGTTCAAAGTGATTTACTCAGACAATGTTTAGCAGGCATGAGCCATACAAACTTTAGCCTATAGTTTACATTTCTACTGTTGGATTATTTAAAGACTGGCTGATGATAAAACTGCTTCAGTATGACTAAAGGTCCATAGACATCCTCTGCAAGTTGTTCCGATGTGGGAAGCACAAAGGAAGCACATGCCTTGCTTGTTCGTTTGATAATTTGCTGTGCTGTACAGCGTTCACAAAAGCACGCAAAAGCCATCACAGAATTTAGTTGGGAATGGTCACCAACATTAATACATGACCCCTCTCTAGCCTTTGCACTAACAATATGATAGCTTTGATTGTACGAAAAGCAATGAGAGGGTAGTTACACTTCTCTGTAAAAAAAGTGTCGGGGATTCATATAGCTAATTTAAGTAAAGTCTTATCTGATAGCAAACATTCGTACACCCTGCCGAAAGTTGTCATCAAGTAATGGAAGTTTTTATCCAATGTTAACGCTGCCCCCCTGATAAAGAAGCTCACTGTTGGGCTACAGTGACGAAATTGATGCAGGGATTTTATTATTGGACAGTATGCAACCTAAACTGGCTGAGGTGTTTAACACAATGGATCATCAGCCCATTTTCTGTCTTATTGACAATATTTTGTCCTGACCAGCTCAGATCCTGATGTCAGGTAGGTTGAATAAAGGGGTTTTAACGACTTTCTCAAACTGTTCAGAATGACTTTTACACTACACTAACACTTGACACATTTGGAAATGTTCAGGCCTTCAATGTTACCTATTAATTCAGCCAGTACAACAGCAACATTTTACAAAACCAAGTCTATGAACGACATGCATGTTTTGTTTGACAACTATGTAACGCCAATTAGGTGACAAGATCCAACAAAAAAGTTCAAAATGCAGTATAACTTGCCTTATGTGCAAACTCCCTCTTTCAATCCACTCTTGTGAATAAATGTAGGTTCCAGATGTTACTTTGAAAAAAAACTCAGGCTTTGATTCCTTTATCCCTTTCCCTGGCGTGGACTGGAGGCTTTCTCCACTTTGTAGAATGAACCAGGACGCGTCTCCCGCCCAGCTCTGCTGGCACTCAATGGAGCAGTGGAGCAGTCGCGGCTACGGGGTTCCACGACTCAGGGAGTGGCCTGCTAAATGCTCTTCAATGTTAATCACCTCTCTCACCCACCGCACACAAAGTACGCCCAAGCCCCTCTTCAACATGATGCTGCTGCGTGACTCAAACATAGCCAAAGCGCACGTCTCCCCCTTGCGGCTTTTGGTGATATTGCAAGAAACAGCTGGAAGCTTTCAAGTTGACATTACCAAATGTTTACAACAGTATCACATTTCTGCCACGACACAGACTGTAATTTAAATATAGAATACAGTCAGGGGTAGCTAGTCTCTCTCTCTCTCTCTCTCTCTCTCTCGCTCTCTCTTTTAACAAAGCTCGCGCCATGCATGGTTACACACTGCCTATAATTTGGCTGCGCCCAATAAAAAAGCTTGCAAATTTTAAAGTTGAATGCTTCCTAACTGTAACTCTGTCTTATTCAATGTTCTCCAACCATCAGACTTTCACATTTCAATCTGTTAAATTGGACAGTGGGTTTACCAAGTGGTTGAAGTTGCCATGCAACCAACAACGCCAGTCTCATCTGAACATGTGTTACTTTTCCCGGAAGTGCGTGGCTTGGAGAGACATGGCGGACGCTGGAGGAGCTACAGTTACGTTTCTATGGTTCTACATAGTGTATTGTAACGTTTTTAAAATCGCAGCATTATTATTTTCAGTCGTGTCAATCGCTGCATCAGAAACTAAGGATTTTGCCTTTAGTGCGGGAAACACAGTTAGCCAACCGGCAACTGCGAGGGATCTGCGGTAGGCTATGCTATATGATAGTTCCATTGCACAGCTGTTGTTACATTCTACAGGATTGCTGTACAGAACAATATAGCCATACTGTCGATTGTAAATGGAATAACTTTAATTCACATACAGTAAGGTGTCCTTTATTAAACTATGTAATATACATTAATTAACCGAAAAGTCATAACAGTTGCTCAGAGATGGGAACGACAAAATAGTATTTATAATTTTTAGTATTCCAACATATGACATATCAATATGTCAGAGATAGTATGTTGCCCAAAGTGATTTCACTCTCTTCTTGATGTTCTTTCACAACTGCTAGGTACTTGCTTTATGATGTGAACCCACCTGAGGGTTTCAATCTTCGGCGGGATGTGTACATCCGCATGGCGTCTTTGGTGAAAACGCTGAGGAAAGAAGGTGACTGGGTGTTGGTGTTGCCACCCTGGGGTCGTCTTTACCACTGGCAGAGTCCTGACATCCATCAGGTCCGCATTCCCTGGGGAGAGTTCTTCAGCGTAACCAGCCTACACGCAAATGTACCCGTCATAGAGTATGAAGAGTTCATTGCTGGTAACATGCCCAGTTGATTTCCGCTTGCAAAAGAAATAATATACATTACATTACATTACACTACTTACAAAAGAGGAGGACACAAGCAAACAGAGGTGTAAAGGGAGACAGAGTAAGCCGACAACCTTTATACATAGGCTACAGGAAGGTGCATGTGTCTGAATAAGTTTCCTGGGGCAGGGACACTACAGACATATGTACTTCCACATAGGGATAGAGAAAGAGAGTTGGTTTAGTGATCGTTAATTTTGTATATAGGGATTATATAGGGACACTGTTACTTTTTCTGTCAGCCGTTCTTCCACTGACTGACGGTGTCTGTGTGTCCACATCCACAGAGTCAGGAGGGCCCTTCGTTGATCATGTGCTGGTACTGCAGCACTACGCAGAGGGATGGAGTGATGGGACGTGGGAGGAGAAGGTGGATGAACGGCCCTGCATTGAGCGCCTCATGTACTCCAAAGACAAGCAAGGGTATTACAGGTAACATCTCACCCTTGAAATCCATTGCCTGCCTTTCCACAGAGCATTTTATTTTCTTTTTTTAGGTGTTGGATTGACACTGCTACTCGTGGGTCATTTTAAACATGTAACTATGTTTTAACTACACAATGTAAAACAGAGACAAACTGTTGATGACAGCAAATGCAAAAAGGTGACAGCAAATACAGTATGTGGCCAGATCTGGCAAAATGAGTCACAGTGACCAACATGGACATTTTGGTATCAGTGAAAAGATAAGATGATACAAGACGATTAAAATGATTTCTTGGTCAGAGATGCACTTTAAACTGTTGTCAAGATGTAGTAATTTTAAACATGACATCCACCATCCTTTTAAAATTCAAAACCTGAGAATGTCACCTTTATTTTAAACATTTTAGTTCTATATCAACAGTGCAATTAAACTTCAGACAGCCCATTTTTAACCCCAGCATAATGATATTGGCAATGAAAAGTGAACATAAACAAGCAAGTCTTTCAAGTCTTTTTTGACATTCATAGACAAACAAGGACACGTCTTTCATAATCTAGGTCAATTGCAGATCTGATTGTAGAATGTGCAAATGTTTCCTGAAAACGGGTTGTGTGATGTGTGAGTAGAGTATAAAAAGATGTAATACAAATACATACTGAAAATTTCTTTTCTTTTATCTTTCTTTTCTGACCGAGTCTTTTTCAAAGCTGTTTCATGGGGCTTGTTGATCCATTTAGCTGGATAGACCCGTTGTAGAAACCTATCCTTCATGTCACCGGCTTTTTCAATAGTCCTCAGTAGTCTCTCACAGTCTTCTCAGTCTAAAACGAGCTGGCTCTTCGGAGGACCTCTTTTGGGGGGTGGGACGGAAGCCACTAACAAAAAGAAGAGTATTCCTACCGGTTTCTTTTTGGTATAAAGCAGTAGACAGTTGTTCTTTTTCACAACTCAAATGTTCAGGAAATGAACTTCTTTTGGCTATAGTCCAATGTGAACTTGAGATTTTCATCTTGCTTTTGGAATGAGCAGTGTGCAGGAGTACTTATTTTGCTGAGTTAGACCGCGGGTCACCTCCAATACATCTGTCATTTTAGAGGTATGCAAAAGCTTGTTTTATTTTTGTTTCAAGCTAAATGTACACTGCCACATAGGGATAGGAAAAGTGAGGTGGCATGAATTCCTTGTAGCTCCAGCTATTCAGGAAAAAAAGACTCCAGTGTGAATGTAGATAAAGTATTTTATTTCATCTGCTCGATTAAAAGCAGGTATATGCCTAGTAGGCATTACAGAAAGGATTACATTTTCTGTCCATCCCATTGATTCTTTGTGTTTCTTTCATTCCAGCTGAAAGCTCAGCTAAGACTAAGCTAACTCTAAGAGTAAGACAGTTCCTACTATCGCTAAATTTCACTTGTTCTCAACTTCGTCATAAAAGTGTGGGCTGAATGCACAGTGTATTTTGCAGACAAAAATGATTAGTATTGTTGAAAAGACGAGAAAGAGAGCTTTCATTAGGTATATGATACAGGGATATTCGAGCGGTGAAAAAATATGAATATGAATATGAATACGAATATGAATATGAATGTATCGTATGCGATACATGTATTCCTAGACGGGTTAAGACGATTCAGCTGAAAGATGGAATAGTCGAAAAAAAATGTACATAATGGACTGGTATGGGGACAGATAGTTGATCGGGCAAGTCACTACATCTTGGCCCTGTCCATGTTTCATGCAAGCTACCTGCCCCTCCTCGTCCAGTTGGAAGAGGGTTTTTTTTTTAAACATAAACAGACATGGGCTGCTGAAGCTAGTACTATCAAATACCAAAAAATCCATCACAAAACAGTGTAGATATTAAAGAGGTGGTCCTTATCAGTCATTAAGAACAAAAACTGTTTTATTAAAAAGTTTAAATTCTCCTCTACTCTTAACAGTAAAATTAGGCACTAAACATTCCTGTCAATGATTAAAAGTCAGCAGAGTGTAAATGTCTCTGTGGCAAGCCCGTGGTTTAGTGCGTTGCTACATCTCAGTATCATTCAAACCCTGGCTATGGCCATGAGCATAGAGTGTCCACTTAAACAGTCGTGGCGTCATTGTCATCTGGCACTTTTTAAGGTACGGTGGTCACAGCTCAATATTCAGTTCATAGAAAACATATACAGATTCAGTTTGCAGTATAGCAGAACACTCAATCTGTATTTCACAGTTGTCCTTTTTTTGTAATTGTTCTTTCTGTCATGTCTGCCACAGGGGCTGGTTTTGGGGCTACGAGGAGACTCGAGCGATGAATGTGACCTGCCTGTCTGCCCAGGGCCACGCCTCTGTCTTGGCCCCCTTCCTGCTGAATAATATTACAGCAACGTGAGTTTTCACCTGACCTTACAATTGGATAATGGATTGATGCGCATTTAAATCTGCATAGTGACCATTCTCAGTTGAATTCTTTTTGTTCTGTTGTTACTTCTTGCATGTGTTGGGAGTTATATGTTAGACCAGTGGTTCCCAAACTTTTAACTGCTTTGTACCCCCTGAGACGCACAGTCCTATCAAGTGTCACCAGTTTGCTATGAGTATTTTTGTATAACAACTGTGTATATTATATGGTACATAATAATGTAGTCCCAATTGGGTTGTATAGGGGATAGCTTGAATGTAACATCTTTTTCCACATATAGTATGTGCACTTAATCTTCATGCTAGTAGAAGCTTAGAAACTCATTCACAGATTTAGTTTGTGTACCCCTTAGTGTTGATTCAGGTACACCTAGGGGTACTCGTACCCCAGTTTGAAAATCACTGTCTTAGACCATTTCTCTCATTTGAATTTAGGTCAGTGATGCTGGACAGAGCAGAAACAGTGCTCCATGACCACTACGCTGGAAAAGATTATTGGGATGTAAGTTCATTCAGGGCACTCTGATATATGCTGCAGTCTTGAAATATTGAAAATGGATATATTGGATGCGACATGTTTTTAAGTTATCTTCAGTCAATTAGCAGGGTGGCCGCGGGGCCTTAAAAAGTCTTAAATGGCATTAAATTTCGTTTTTCTAAAATAAGGCCTTAAAAAGTCTTAAAAAGTCTTAAATTCTGAAGCCAAAGGTCTTAAATTTCTGGGGACTACATTCCGTTCCTTCCATGTTGCTTGCATGTCACTGCCCGCACTTCCAGGATGGGGAAGAGCTTCTTCCCCTAGGCAGTCAGACTGCTAAACAGCGTCAGGACTATTAGACTGTAGTTTCATACCAGTACAACCAGCACACCGCACCTTATGCCTCGTGCACTTTCAATTGATTTTTGTGCTTTATTTCTTAGCGAGTTGGTCTTAAAATTTTTAAAAAATGGCATTAAAAAGGTCTTAAATTTCACTTGGTCAAACCTGTAGACACCCTGATTAGTTAGTTTTACAAAATCTTAAGTCCTCGTTTTTGTCTTGTCTTCTTTTCTATTATTGATGCTTGCATATATGTATATATTGTTATTTGTTGAGGTATTTTAGCAATTTTTATCTTCATCCACGTAAAATCTGTCTAAATGGTTTTGTAATACATTGTGTAATCATGCTGTCCTTTTCCCATCCTCTCATGTAGACAAGACGTAGTATGGTATTTGCAAAACACCTTCGTATCATTGGAGATGACTTTAGAGCCAAGTACCTGAACTCCACGGATGAGAAAGACCATACTGTGTACAAGGAGGACTGGAGGTTAATAAAGGTGACAATTACTGTTATTTATTTATTGCTTCTGTAACCTACAGTTTTTACTCAAAAAAAGAAAATTCCATTAAACACATTTGTGCAGCATAAACCTATATTACCAACTGCCACTAAGTTTTTGGAAGGGGTTTGGACATTTCCCTCACATCTCAGATGTAAGTGAAATGTCCAAACACTCATTTGCCTCAAGGTGGCAGTATGAGGAGAAGGAGTCAAGTCCTTAAAATGTTGCCGAGCAAGTTTAAGTGCAAAGTATCACAAACTATTCAGACGCCACTAGTATAGTTGCCTATTTTCAGCAGAGAACACATGGCACATGAAGCAGAACTTCACACGTGACAACCGTTCCCTCTGTTTGCTTAGAAAAGTATGTAGTGATGCCACAGCCAATGTCAAGTTTGTCAAGATTACATAAAACTATTGTCCAAGCGGTATCCTCCTGATTGTGCAATTGTGTGACTAATTAAGTGGTTAGTTTGGGTCATACATCATTTTGAAGAGCTGTTTCTCTTAGATTTTTCTTGATTTTTTTTTTTTTGTGGAAATGTACTGTGGTCTACTAGGTTTATTATTAGTAAATGTGTCCACTCGTCCTGCCAAAAATTCTCTCCTTACTTGAAATAAACAGTTCTGTCACATAAAACATTACACAGACGTCACCTTCGCTGTCCAAGGGCACGCCACTCTTCAGCAGTCACACTCTGCATTTTTTGCCCATTATTATTATAATTAGTAGCAGTAGTACCCTAGTTGGGAAACAATAACTTAAGAAAAGGTTTAAGATAGTTGTGTTCTTGTTAGGGAACATATACTCAATGTTGTTATGAAATACGAGTCTGATAACAAGGACGTTTCTTTTTCACCATTTCTTGTGGAGTATCTATATTTAAATATTTTAAACAAATTTAACTACTTTCAACCTGTAGAGCAGGTACAGTGGTCCCACAAAGTGTATAATGTTTTGATAACTGCTGTAAACAACATTCTGTGAAACATTTCAAAACATTTTGTTATAGCTTTAAACCTGACTTTGAATGTCACGGAACAACTACTGAGAAGATTTTTAGATAGGAAAATGTCAGTGCCTTAGTTGTCATGCAGTCTTTTAATCTTATTTTTATCATTAGTAGCAGTAGTAAGGTGAGTCATATTGTCTTTACCTGTTAATATTTATTTAGGTGACCTTGGGTGTTTTTGAAAGGTGTTGTGTAACAAATAAAAATGTATTATTATTATTACTACTATTATTATTATTATTATTATTTTAAAATGTCATTTGCCTTTAATGTAGAGATATATTCTTTGCACGTAGTTATTTCACAATGATTCTGTATACATTGTGTGGTAAATAATAAAAAAAAACAAAAATCTGTCCCGTGTAGGCTAAGTTGGGCAGTGCCAAAGGGGGTCCTTACTTGGCTGTCCACCTCCGGAGAAAAGACTTTATTTGGGGCCACAGAGAGGACGTTCCCAGCCTTAAAGGGGCCGTGAAGAAAATCCGTAGCCTCATGAAGAAGCACACGTTAGATAAAGTCTTTGTTGCCACTGATGCTGATGAGGAAGGTATGTTTTTCAGTGTCTTAGTTCTCTATTTTCTATGTGAAAGTAAACAGAATTGGTTTAATTGTATTGTATACCTCCTTTGTCTCCAGCTTCATGCATTTGAAGACGCTGTAAAGCACTGTGCATGTGAATAATTAATTAGGGAGGTGTTTAAGGGGGTGTCACTTCAAATGCCTGTCGCTTAAAATGTCATTTGTATTTCTCTGTTCATTGTGAATAACACTGTTTTTTTCTTGACTTTGTCAGAACTGATCAAGTTGAAGCGTATGTTGCCAGAGATGGTGCGGTTTGAACCGACATGGGAGGACCTGGATCTTCTCAAAGATGGCGGTGTTGCTATCATTGATCAGTGGATCTGTGCTCATGCCAGGTGCAGTATCTTACTATATTCAGTATTATCAGTATTACTCTATTAATAGATTATTTATTTTTGTCTTGTGAAAATTGTAAGGTTAAGTTTATTCATACCTTGTTAACTTTATTCATACTGGGTGCATCCACACACCACTGGGAGCACACTTTTTAGTGTTGTTGGAACCATCATTTGGTTACTGACGACGTCACATTTAGAAAGCATTCAGAGCTATCCTTGTTGTATGATGAACCCAAATATATGCAAAAAGTTTTCAACAGTAAAATTATATTGTTTTTTGCATTTTGATTTACATTATGTTCATAATCATCATCAAGTTCATAAATTAGTCACGTCTGAATTAAAATGAGTATTTAAATTTAAGATTGGGTTCATTTCTGTGAACAAAATGTCGTTCAAAGTACAAAGGGAGATGGAACTCTTAGCATTTTTGAGCTACAGAGCATAGCTCCAGTTCCAGAGATCCAGATAAAATTTATGAATGCACCCCTTATTTAATGTGAATTTAACATCAAATTATGCACTAGAATATATAAAGCACAACATAGCCACACTTCAGTGGAGGAGGTCCCCAGACATTTAACATATGCACAAAGTATAATTTTTTAAATAATTCCAGTTCCACTTCTTCGGACAATCATTAAATCAAAATGAAAGTTTCTGTTAGCTCTTATGCTTTAAGGTTTTCTTTTTTTGATGCTGTGAGAATAGAGCAGAAATTCTATACATATGAGTAGATCATGATATTAGTGATTTGAGCACAGCTCAAATAAGCTAATTAGAAGACACTGGTAGTTTGTTCAACTATGTATTTTCCCAGGCTTTTTATTGCATTTCCAATAGAGATAGAATAAAACAATTATGTTAGTACAAGTAATTAGGATGTCCACTCCGGTTTGATTGGTTTTAAACAGGGGCTGGCTGTAAATTTCCACTGGTGAGATTCTTAGAAATGAATTCTTTCAGCCCACACACAAAATACTTTCCATTTGTAAACTACTGTGCGAAGAGTCACATGTTTCTGTTGCAACATGATATTTATCGATTCACTTTCCACCTACACCTGCATACTGGTATGGCTCATCCCCGAAACAGTGGCTGTTTGAAATGCTGGTAGGCTATTGTGCTAGCGATGAATGCTTTTTGTTTGTTAGTTTTTTTTCATGTTGTGATTCCCTTGCAGCAGTATAATGGTATTGTTTTTTGCATTTTAATTTACATTTTGTTCATAATCGTCATCAAGTTCTTAAATTAGTCATATCTGAATTAAAATTAAAGCCCACATTCACTATACCTTGGGGGCCATTTGAATTGGAATTAATGAATGTTTGTTTGTTTGTTTGTTTGTTTTTTGTTTTCTTTTGTCATCTTGTGATTCCCCTTTTCCTCCCCAGGTTCTT
The DNA here is from genome assembly GCA_030347295.1 of Setipinna tenuifilis. Taxonomy (NCBI): domain Eukaryota; kingdom Metazoa; phylum Chordata; class Actinopteri; order Clupeiformes; family Engraulidae; genus Setipinna; species Setipinna tenuifilis. Next base: position 8,353,435 of record CM059269.1, read on the forward strand.
CATCGGTACCTCAGTGTCCACCTTCTCATTTAGGATCCATGAGGAGAGGGAGATCCTGGGCTTTGACCCTAAGACTACCTATAATCGCTTTTGTGGCGACAGTGAAAAAGAATGCGAACAGCCGACGCACTGGAAAATAGCGTACTAACTGTATTTTGTGGCGGTGGAGATGGAGTGCCAAACAGTGTTCAAATTATTTTATTACGTTTTGTAAATATGTTGCAGAATTGTTGTTGTCTGCTACAGTTCAATAAAAACCTTTGTAATAACACTTTTACCCATTTGTACTGTACTATGTGCGATCAACTTTTATGTGATTTACTGGAAAGCAACCTGTTTGCCAGGTTCGGTGAAGACTACATTCATTACAAGGGCTGGGGCTCTCCCACACAAACCCCACTGGCCGATGTAGAAGACCTACAGAAGGCCCAAACTAGACAGGGCTCCTATGAGTCCTGTAAAATCTGGTTAAGGTTGACAAGTTTCACGCACTGAATGGCTTATACCTCCCTACTGGAATTTTTAACCACCCTTTTTTTAAAAACTAGAGCTGCTTTAATCATTCAGATTTAAAGGTTGGTTTCTCCAAAATCAAGCATAGTGTTAGTTCTGGCAGGCCATGGAGTCCAGCTAAGCCATCAGCTGTTGGCCCAGATGCATCATCTGGGAGCTTAACTGACTAAATTACTTGGTTGATCAGCTGACTACTTCTTGCTGCCTTGTTGGCTGAAATGACACTGGCCGCTGCTGTTAAAACTGCTTGAGAATATGGCTGTTCTCACTGCTCTCCTTGCAAGCCATTTTTGCCATCCCACCTCCTCCCCAACTCCATCTCATTATGTGTCTGACTTGATCAATGTCTGTTGTCATTGAGGCTTGCTCTGTTCTGTATTTGTTGTGTCTTTGGTGCTCTCCCTGGCCTTTTATTGTATTTCAAATAGATATGGAAGAGAAAACGAGTATAATAGAACAAGTGATTAAGATGTCCACTCTGGTTTGATTGGTTTTAAACAAGGACTGGCTTTAAATTTCCACTGGTGAGATTTTAAAACTTATTTCTTACAGCCCACACACAAAATTCTTTCTTGTAAACTACTGCGCCAAGAATCACATGCTTCTGTTGTTGTCTGCTATAGTTCAATATAACCTTTGTTATAACACTTTCACCCATTTACACTGTACTGTGTGGGATCAGCTCTCATGTGATTTAATGGAAAGCAACCTGTTTGTCAGGTTCACTAAAGACTCTTATACTTCATTACATGGGCTGGAACTCTCCCACATAAGGTAGGCTGCTGGTAGGCTATTGTGTTAGCAATGGATGTTTTTGTTTTGTTGTTTTTTGTGGTTTTTATGATTCCATTTTCCTCCCCAGGTTCTTCATCGGTACCTCACTGTCCACCTTCTCATTTAGGATCCATGAAGAGAGGGAGAGCCTGACCCTAAAACTATCTATAATTGCCTTTGTGGCAACAGCCAACGCACTGGAAAATAGTGTACTAACTGTATTTCTGTGGCAGTGCTGCTCTCCCTGCCCACATAGAAGGACCATACTGCCAAATCTAACTTTTGCGTATTAGCAAATTATTTTGACTAAAGTGGCCCTGACTAAACTGCTGTTTTTAGATCTTTTCATACAGTAGCCCTCATTTAGTAGGATTCGGGGCTGGAAGTATTGTATATGCACATTGTAGGCCATAAAGGCCATGTCAGAATTTCCCACCTGTCTATCTTGAAGCACACACCTTGAAGTGTGTGTCGTCATCCACTGGAAGCCCTATCTCTGTCGGAAACACCACTTTCTGACAATAGCCACTATGTCAAGCTGAAGCATTTTGATAGGCATCACATTTCGTTGTGGCCATTCAAAACAATTGGTGCTAGAAGCAGCAAAGCAACGCTATGTTAACCTCCATCAATTTTGATCAAAAATAACCATTTGCTTTTATTAATGGTAGAAGCCCCAGAGAACACAAACCTCTGACATCAAGGCCTGTAAAATCAGACTGAAGTTTTACAAAACTTGCTTGATTAAGCCAAAAAAAGGCTTTGGGAAAATACTGTAGGGGAGACCTAAGCAGTTTTTTTTTGGGGGGGGAATAAATACAAAGCATGACAAGAAGAAAACAAAACGGGCCTCTACAGTATTTTGTTCCAACGGCCCTGGGTTCGTTTCTTTAGAACACAGTATCTCAACACCTCAAGACACCTGCCTCAAAGTTTTGTTCAACTGGATTTAAAGATGTCCTGGTGCTATTTTGGAGGTCGAAGTTTGGACATGTTTTGCCAAAAATATGTCAACCAATAGTAAAAATAACTGACAATAATATACCTTTTCCCCCACCTGCCTGTTTTAAGCAATCCATACATTTTTTCTTACTCATAATTTCGGATTTATAGGCGATAATGAAAACGTGTTACATTTACTTATTTATTAATTCATTTAGTGGTGATGCACGTCCCACCTGGAGCGCAGGCTTGAACATTACATGTCTGCTATCGCAGAGAACAGATGCGCAGACTTAACACGCCGTCAAAGAAACACATTATATCCACAATAATAGATAGGCAATATTTCAATATGATCTAATTATGAAACGCTTAGCCACATAGTTTATTCGATATAGTCTACAATAGTGTGAGTTTATAGCTGAATCATCCCTTCAGATAAATCTCTCAAACGTGTCTTGTTTTTGCACTGCTTTAGTGGGCCTATCCAGGTGATGTAAAAACGACATTTGTTGTACACTAGCCTGATTTACAATTAGACTATAAGTATGGCAGCCTAAATATTTTCAAATACAGTCCGTATTCTGTGCATGTCTGCTCACTTTCATGAGTGCTTTTCTACGGAAACAAAAAGTTGGTCTTTTTAGACCCGCCCTTTACCGCAGGTATGAAAGAAAGGTAGGCTATAGTCCTCGTTGACAACGTCTGGATGTTGCTACTGGTGCAGTGAACGTCTGAAAGGAAAGCTGCTAGTTTCTTGTGGTGAAGGTAGAAGAAGGTTCGGCCAGCGTTACGGTTTCCCCATAAGTTTCTTTTTGTCAAGCACGTCGATTAATGGAGAGTGAATTTTGCTAGGATTTACCTAGCAAAATGCTCCTATTACGTTCACATCGGTAACCTCAGCTTAAAGAAAGACACGTTCAAGGTAATGTAACGCGAATGCTCTCATATTCTTCATGCTAAGCCTTTTGTACGAGGGGAGTTATACATTCTTGTGACATTGTAAAGTGTTGACAGTGCCTTCTTTAAGAGTCTTTCTTCTTCTTTTGAGTAAGATTTTATGTACATGGTTGCTTCACAGTTAATGCACTGACAAAAGTACAGTATGATTGTGGAAACAAAATTAGATACACCTGTGTACATTCATAGCACCTGAAGTACTTTAGTTATGGACCTTTGAGTTGTGATTTTAATGTCTGGATGATGGCTGTGCAAGAGACAGAACTGCTAATGGAATTCATGCATCTGATTGTGGAATTAAAAAGAGATGGAGAAGGACAAAGAAAATTGGTAAACAACTCTACTTCAGTGACAAACAGTTACATAAGTAATAGAACAGACAGTATAGAGCAAGCTATAACTACACCTTAAGGAACACAACAGTTGTCTGTTTATAGTGTACTACGCACGCAATAAAGCAGAGAAAAAAACAAGTGCTTCAGATGGGCTAGCAATGACAAAAAAATTACAGTTTTGTGTGATTAGGCATAAAAACAACAAGAAAATATGCCTGTTCAATACTGGGAATGCATGTAGTTTGGTCAGATGAGACCAAGGTGGATTTATTTGGCTCAGATGGGGTCCAGCTTGGCATGAACTGCAGTGAAGGCACTAATCTTGTCTTGGCATCACGTTTGTGGTGTGAGGATCTGATGGCGACTGAAATCAGCCCGTAGTGCGTAGCTTGTGAACTGTCAGGTTTTTTTTTTTTCCACACAAGATCACACATTTTACTGTTCAACATAGAAACAGTACTGTAACTACAAGGTAATAGGACTTTAAAAAGTTTGACAATGGAGTGATATTACACATAGGTACACTGTTATTCTTTACACTATGTACATTTGTATAGTAATTTCTTCTTGTCTCATTCTGGTTTATTGCAGAGCCCTTAACTGATGGCCTCATTTTTCCACCAGTTACGACTTTTGTTGTGGAAAAATGGCCTCAGTGTCATCAGGCAACCCGTAAGTAAATAGGAATTTAGCTACAAACATGAAGACAGTCACAACAAGGGTTTAAAAATATAACAATTAGGTTTTGTTAATTGAGAGTTAGTCTCTGACAAAGGCTACAGTTTCAGGTGGAGGGATGAATGTAGACATTTTACATCTCATGGCTAAGACAGGCGGCAATATAAAATTAATTAGTTTTTTATTCATTAGCGATAGTTTGCCTGCATATGAGTAAATATGCTTACAAGACTACAAGGATATTTATTTGTCACGTGCATAGAGATACTGGATAAAGTAGGGGGGGGGGGGGGGGGTGAGTAAAGTGCGGAGATAGCAGTTTGGGGATGGGGGTCATTTGATTAGGGGCTTCAAATGTGTGTGTATTTGTGTGTGTGTGTGTGTGTGTTGGGTTGACCTGTCTGTGCTTTGTGTCTTAGGCCTGGTCGTTGGCTCTTCTCATCTGGCCACTGGTCATCTTCATCATTCTGGCCATTACCCGCTCCCAGTTCCCTCCGAAGATAAGAGACACATGTGAGTACACGCCGTGTTCGTTGACAAACATCAAAGTGAACACAAGTTTATCCGAGTTAAAAAAAAAAACACACACACACACACAATCGAGCAAAGCAATCATGATTTAAGATCACCATCATCAAATATCATAGGTTTCACTGAAAAGTAAAAATTATATATATTGATACTGTAGTGTTCAGGCCATGACAAATACCAACAATTACCAAATTTCCTGTTTAATTTCTACTGGTAATGTCATTTAGAATGCCTTTTTAAATTTTTCTACGGGAACTTTCTCACTGGAAATGTGACTTTTGTCTGAATGATGCAGTGGACCCAGGTGTACAGGGATTTTTTTTTTAAAAGAACACCGAAGCCTTTCCTAGAACATAAAGCCCCAGGGACTGACCATTGAACCAAGCCCTCTGTCTTTCTCTCTGTTACTACTGAATACAATGTGACGGATTATCAGACACTCTATTGAGTGAAACGGTAAATACTGAAACGTTGTCATAAACTTCTCGTAATATTGTGGTGTGTGTGTGTCCTTTCAGCCATTTAGGCTTTAGGAGTTTTTTCTATGTCCATTAGTCTCATGAGCTGGGAACAGTGTTCATGTAGTCATGACACAAATACATACGTCCCAGAGTTATTGTAGAAGAAAACATCTGAGACAGTGACTCATGATAACATCTCTTGGGAATATGGTGGTGTCTCTCGCCCCTATCAGCTAGCAACGTGTTATGAGATTTTCCTTGAACAAAAAGACATCTGGTTACTAATCTTGACAATGCGGACATTATTACAATGTGAACTCCTAAGGATGTAGTGGAATAAAATTTCTTTATCCTTACATCCTTTGTTTCGTGAATTAGATTGCAACATGTGACAGAAATGGGTCTTTCTCTTCACAAATTCACAGACACTTGATAGTAGTCCATTCACTGTTGCTCCTAAGTAATGGGTATATACTTAGCTAAAACATGACACCCCATTTCTTTAGTGATTGGTTTTTTTGAACATAGAGATTGCATTTGGGTAGCAGTAAGCACGTACTGCACATTTAGGATGGTAATGTGTCTGGAATGTAAAGGGAGATTACGGTAAGTTAATAGAGTTTTCTTAAGATGGTGACAAAATGAAAAGCTGGCCTAAAGTGTTGTATTTGCTATTTGACTTCATCCATGGACATACGTGTGTTACCTATTGGGCCTTCCATCTGGATTGTTCACCTGTTTGATCTTAATCTTATTTGACATCTGTGTGTGCGTTTGTAAACTGTGACTTGATGAATGAGATTGTGAGAGGGCAGGGACGCATGTGAAGCAATGGCTATTCATTACATTTCTGTAAATCCCGCAGGTGTGTGGAAACCGTGTTTAACTGACAAACATACCCTAGTTGGGAAACAAAAACTTTACAAAAAGTTTAAGATAGTTGTGTTCTTGTTAGGGAACATATACTCAATGTTGTTATGAAATACAAGTCTGATAACGAGGAAGTTTCTTTTTCACCATTTCTTGTTTAGTATCTACATTCAAATATTTTAAACAAATTTAACTACTTTGAACCTGTAGAGAAGTACAGTGGCGTCACAAAGTTCAAACGAGGAAGTTTCTTTTTCACCATTTCTTGTTTAGTATCTACATTCAAATATTTTAAACAAATTTAACTACTTTGAACCTGTAGAGAAGTACAGTGGCAAGTACAAAGTACAGTACAAAGTTCAAAATGTTTTGATAACTACTGTAAACATTCTACAACATCCTAAGAAAGATTTCAAAACATTTTGTTATAGCTTTAAACCTGACTTTGAATGTCATGGAACAACTACTGCGGAGATTTTTAGATAGGAAAATGTCAGTGGCTTAGTTGTCATGCAGTCTTGTATTGCGGGTACATAGTATGCTCCCCCACACACTGTAAACCCGGATAAGTTAATACAACTCAAAACTTTTGATGTAACTGATTACGTCAATAGTTTTGAGTACATTAACTAAATATTTTAATTAAACTTTAATTAAAATATATAGTTAATGTACTCAAAACTATTGACGTAATCAGTTACATCAAAAGTTTTGAGTTGTATTGACAATCCGGGTTTACAGTGCAGTGTGAGACTGGCACACTGTCTGCCGTTTGGTATTAACTCTAATGCTGGGCACTGATTTGTGATCACCCAGGCTATGTGGCCCCAAGGAACCTCCCGAGCGCGGGGTTCTTCCCCTTCCTCCAGACCCTCATGTGCAACACGGACACCTCCTGCTCCAACCGCTCCCGCCTCTCGGGCCGCCACAACCAACGACACCACGGGCACCGGGTGGCACGAGACACCGGGGACGATGAACATCATCATCACGGGTAACAGCATTTTCAAAATAACCTTTGCAGCTCAATCCATTCTCCAATCCAAGGACCATGTTGCACAATGTTGTTAAACATGGGTTGTGTCTTTTTTTGTGTCTTTTTTTTTGGCTTTTTGCTTTTGAGAAGTGTTCTGTAGCTTCATGATTACTGCTAAAAAGTATGTACAGTGTACAGTTACACTGCTCTGGAGTGAGAGTGACCCTATTTTGTAATGGCCATTTGACACTATGTTTTCGAACTAAACATAAGAGGCTTTGAAGGGGACAGACACACCCTCAACTTGGTGCATTGAATGGCAGGCAGTAAGGTTTGTTTGCAGAACTGTTGCCTTTGACTTAGTGACTTTTCACAATAACAGGAATGTAGTCACTTGTTCTTGTGCCTCATAGTTACCTTTTCCAACCAATCATAATGCTACAGAACAAGTGCGGAAACAATGCCATTTGGATACGGTTAGGCAGAAGGCATTGTGTCTATGTTTCTGTCACACCACTGATGTACCTGATGTCATTGTTTTTTCGCATTCCTTTCGCAGTCCCTTTGTGTTTTCTCAACCGAGTTCAACCTCCCTTCAGGGCATCTTAAGACATTTTTTGAAGGATATTGAATTCAAGTTTTGTGCTTAAGATGTGCTTACCCAACTGGACAATTTTCGGAAGGAATTTAAACCTGATGCCGTCAATTTAGATAGTATCCTGATCACCGCTGCCAGAAACATTTAAGATAGTCATCCCAGAAGAGTTTAATATGATACATACACAAGACAAAGGTATTGTGTGAAATATAAATTCCAAAGAATGAAGATCGTTTGAAAGATTCTATTCCTTTGTTAATTTTTTCCCTCTGGCCAGTGTCAGTGTTATGTAACCAGCTGCTGAGTGTCTTTCCACAGTAAGTTTCAGTAAGTCAATGGCACTTGAGCTTTTTAAATGTTTGTTTAAGGTGGTGTTGCGCTTGTGTTTTTCAGCATGGTCTTCCCGTCTGCCGAGCCACCTGTAATGGCCCATCTCCAGCACCAGGGTCTGATCCGAAACACACGATCCACCCAGGACACAGGCAGTCCCACTGACGTCGCAGAACTGTGGAACATGCTTCTAAGTATGTGTTGGTACTAGTGTAATTAACTCAATTATCAAGCAGCGTTACAAGGGGAAATGTGTGTGTTCTGACAGCGTTAAGTGGATATCTGTGGTCTAACATTGTGTGTGGGTGTGTCTGTGTACGTCTGACTTTCTGTGTATGTGTGTGCGTTCATATGTGTGTGTGTGTGGATATGTGAAAGGAGTGTTTTATGGGAAAAAAACAATTAACACTACTACACATAAGTTCACTGCTATGTGTTTGTCAGCTGTAATTAGTCATAAGAGCTGTATTTTATTTTCAAGATCCCAGCAGCCAAGCAACACCTCCAAAGACCTCACTCATGGCTGCACTCAACAAAACCATTTTCCTTAACAAGGTAAGCTACCTTGTGATACTTCTAATGCCAGTATTTGTCCTTAATTCTCAATCTTTCTCTCTGTTTCATTAGACCTGAGTTTAATTACAGCCTTGCATTTAGCATATCGTTAGCTTCATAGCATAATTGCCGAAGTCATATTTCAATGTTTTATAGGCGGTTCTATATGCAGGATGGTGCAGCAGTGGTAGGAGAGTAAAGTTAGGTAAATATCTCAATCTGGCCAAAAAATGAGTTAGGTAATTATGCTATGAGGCTAGCGATATGACAAGCGGTAGAGATTAATCTGTCAATATCTCACCATAAAACTGCTAAATTTATTTCCACTATTTGACAAAAACAACATATGAACATATGTATTGCAAAATATGTGATTCATTCAGTCCATGAAGAAAGGATGCATATACTATATGCTATATACAGCATCTTATGTCAGGGTTCTGTTTTATCTTGTTGAGATGTGAGATGACTTTGAGCCAGGTAACTGTGACACTGTTACTGAAGACTTGTCACCCACAGATGAAACTGTGAAACTGTGTTTTTGCCCTCTGTCAGGGAGATCTTCACACCATGCTGAACTCGATGGATCAGCTGAAGCAGTCATTCTGCAAGGTGTCTCTGAGCACTGTGGACCCATCACTGCAGGAAGATGACCCTTTCGTCGTTGGCCTGGTCACATTTTGCAAAACGAACGACACATTCCTGGAGGTTTCCTTGATCATTTTGAACAAGGTCAGGTCATTACATTACATTACATTGCATTGCATTTGGCAGACGCTTTTATCCAAAGCGACTTACAAAAAAAAAAAAAAAAAAAAAAAACACCTCAGAAGGTCACATTCTTTTTATTCTAAATGTTTCTAGCACTTACTGAAATTATTTGAAAAGAATGAAAACAAAATATATTCAATATAATAAATGTTATGCAATGGTGAAGGAATGCATTTTGCGTTACTGATGAAGCATGGACAACCATGTACAAAGCAGATAAGTGATAGAAAAGAACAGCAAGGTGTACACTGTAAACCCGGATAAGTTAATACAACTCAAAACTTTTGATGTAACTGATTACGTCAATAGTTTTGAGTACATTAACTAAATATTTTAATTAAATTAATTTAAAAGTTTAAGTACATGAATTTTGTACTTAAACTTTTAAATTAACTTTAATTAAAATATATAGTTAATGTACTCAAAACTATTGACGTAATCAGTTACATCAAAAGTTTTGAGTTGTATTGACAATCCGGGTTTACAGTGTATATGTCGCCCAGAGGTCATGTATGAGGTCATGTATGAGGTCACGTATGTGAGTGGGTAGAGGACTGAATGCTCTGGTCTGTTTTGTGATTAATGATGCAGGTGATGACACAGCTGATCTTGAACAACCCATCTGAAGTGTTCAACACCTTGGGTGTGGCCCTGGCCATCTTTGACAATCTCCAGCAGCAAGAGTCTTTCTGGGAACTCCTGTTAGACCTCCCCAACCTGTTTCTTTTACCCACCGATGAAGAAAAATTGGCCAGTGGTGCTCAGAGACTGGAATATCTGAAAAGGTGAATTAATACACATAACAATGTTTTTTATTTTAACTTTTAGTTACCTTTTATTTAACTCGTATGTTCATCCTGTTTTATTTATATTTTCACAATTTTATACTCTAGGGTTATACTTTATAATTCTTTTTTTGACTGTAAAGTCCTGCATAAATTTAACTCACTTACTTACAAAGGCAGGCACAATATGACAGAGAGAATGAAAATGAGTTAGAAGGCTGGTTGCTATTGGGCATGATGTTTTTTACTGAATAAGTCAGAGGGTTAGTGTGGTCATAGGTTTATAAGACTAAAGTTGTGCTAATATGTATGTGCACCTTCTCTTGTACACATGACTGTATGTGTGCCTTCTTTTTTTTCACCAGCACTCTCACTTCAATCCAGAGCAGCTTCCCACAGACAAACACCTCTGTCGCCATGGTGAATCCAATCATAGAAGGGGGAATCTCCCTCCTTAAGTACATGAGCGCATGGAGAGGAAAAGGTGCGCTCATCACCACCACCACCACCACAAACAATGCTCGCCCGTTTCACCCTCTGTGTGCCCCTGTCTGTGAACATGAGCATCTAATTATCAAATTTAATAGCGCCCTTAATTGTGGCTTCAGTTACTGCAGCGTGGCTAATCCATACGCAGATTAGTTCATCGGTACATTCACCTCAATGCGCTAGTTGCATTGCTCATTGCTAATAGTTCACCGGTACATTCACCTCAATGCGCTAGCCTAGCGCATGGCTCGTTGTTAATTGCTCGTTTCTGTCTCTGCCTCAGTGCACACAATAGGGTGTCTCTGTGTGGCGCCTGGTCTCTTGGGGTAGTGCACCATAGGAAGCCCCTGCTCAAAGCACAATGAACAGTGTACAGTTACGGCATGGCCATTCTTCTGGCACAAATGAAATCTGGGCTAGTGTATGGCTTTATTGGTTGGAGTGCCTATCCCTAGATTTGTCATTCGAGACCAGGGGTTTGAACAGAACAGGTTTGGAGAGTACTAGTCATGTTGGAGTAGGCACCACCGTGTTTACCACCCATTGTTACCATGGCACATCGCGCCCCACATGGCCCGGTCACGCACACACACTTCTGGTGTTTACACAAGTCATTATCTAAAAATACCACCAATGTTCCAGGACCTCCAGTGTAATTGGAGGCTAAACACTAAGTGACTCCTGAGTGTGAATCCTTTTAAAGAATAAGTAGACAACCATATATGTCAGTTTTATAAAAAAATATATAGACCTTACAAACACCTGATGTGAAATGCTAGTACGGCTGATTGTTCCCTTTACCCTAAGATGTTTGCTGAATGTCAGTGCAATGCAGTCAAAATGACTGTATTTTATTTAGCATGTAACGTAACCAACCATCTTGTGTGTTGTTTTGTTTGATTTGCTGATTTGCTCTCTTATCCCATTTAGATGTTTACATCTCGCTCAAGGATGTCATGATGCCGCCCAATGTGTCCTCACTCCCATCAGATATCATCAAACTTGTTGAGTTTGTTGCAGTCCCGCTTACTAAGGTGAATATATATTTTCTACTTTGTTTTTGAGTGTCATCATATCTGTAAGAGATATTAGACTGCAGATGTATTACTTGTAGACTTATAATTATGAGCTATTTATTTATTTTTCATGTGTTCATTCCATTATACATTCATTCATTGATTCATTCACTGAATTCATACTTACTTACTTACTTACTTGCTTACTTACTTACTCACTCACTCACTTACTTATTTACTTTCTTACTTGCTTTGTTTGTCTGTTTGTTTGTTTATTTACCAGGCTGCAGTACTGATTGACAAACCATCATTCACTTCTCACCTGTGTGGTAACAGCAGTGCCTCAAGCTGGGTACAGCAAGCATGCAGCAGTGGGCAAGTGGATGCACTCTTTGACTGGATAAGTCCACAGAAAGTGGTGGAACAGGTAATAAAACTGTACGTCACAGCAATTAATACGGGTAAATGGTTGCCTCAGGTCTGCGGGTATGAAAGTGACAAAGCTAAATCTCAACACACACACACACACACACACACACAGACAGACCTCCACCACTGCCACCAAATAACACTTAATGGCCAATACACCGTCACCAAGGAGACCAGGTTAGTGACGTGCCTGGGGACATGTTCATGGTTATGTAAGTCATACATGTGCATAGGCAGTCATGTGCATAGGGGAGCTCCAATTACCCTTGCTGCTTAACCTGTGGCAAACTCCCAGCCACCTGCCCCTTAGCTTCTCATTGTTTTGGTCTTTGTGCATGAAAAAGCACTTGAGAATAGCCGTCTGTAACTGTTGCATGTACCGTACCGTGTGACTGTGTAACATGCAGCATTGCAACATAGCAAGGCATGGCTAAAGTTATGGCAGTGACCTGGATAAATTGCCTTTCTATGCTATGATTTCTGTTAAAAACCCAGCTATACTTTTCATTTCCTTTTATATCGAGAAATAATAAAAAACACCATTTGTTTTTAAAAAGAAATGTCTTGTCTTTACAGGTGCTTCTTGCTTGGGGTGACGGCTCTGCATCTGCTGATGTAGAATTTGCCAAACAGTTCTTGAGCACAGTCTTGAACAGCTTTCTGGCTCCAGGCGTTGACTCTACCAGCGGCAGGTCACAGCACAGCAGTCTTGGGCAGCCCCAGAATGTACAGGAGCAGCTGTAGGTTTCAAACTTTTGTTCTATTATTTTAATATATTTTAATAATGCCCTGCCCTTCATACATATGGAACACATTCATTCATGCTTGAAGAAGAAACTCACTTCCCCACCCCATGTATGTGTGTCTTTCTAGGTTTGTCAGTATTGGCTCTGTGGCAATCCAGCTTCTGCAGGGGCTGCCTGGATGGGAAACTGTCCATTCAGTTCTTATGGGTGGGCACGCGTCCATGCAGCTTGCCACACAGGCGATGATCACACAGCAAGGTGCCTTTCTTTGACATTAAGAGAGATTTGATCATGCTATCCACCTTATATCAATGTGTCTATCTATTATGGATGTGTTCTATACGTTCGTAAGAGTTGTTTATGGTCTTAATTTTTATATAGATGTGACACTTAAAAATGATATGTCTGTTGTTTTTATGTAAAAAAGTAATTGTCATAATATAACATAATTATAATCGATTTAAAACTGTTTATCTTTTTTCAAACATGAATCTTTTTTAAAATGTTATTAATAACATACTGCTGTGTGTTTTTGTGTTTCTGTAGAACTAATGGGACTTTTTCTGAAGGACGCACAGAATATACAGGCAACTGTTCAGGGCTTAATGCATGACCAGTCCCTGGCAGAAGCCTTCTCCATCAACATTAGCAACTCTGTACTGCAGGTGGGTAAATAATGCATTGTTTGGACATAGATATTATCAGAATCAGAATGTTTTTGTATTCATCACAGTGTGCTTCACACAACAAAATACAGGGCCTCTCCATAAAAGAACTGCACCCCCCCTCAGTCAACACACACACACACACCCCACCCCACCCCATCCCGCACACACACACACAAAAGCACACACACCCTTAGACTAGCACATAGCATTTCGTTAACATTCATAGTTGACGGTCATCTCTGACTTTGTAATGTTCTGTGTAAAAGGCTGCCCAGGGTCAGGTGGACTGCAGTCGTCATGCCACTCTGTGGTCTTGGCTTTCCTCCCTGAGCTCACTGGACCCCCAGCTCTGGCAGACTCTGGTTTGTGCGGGAAATGGCTCCCGTCTCGAAGACCTCCTTATGGCCCCATTGCTTCCAGTTATCCAGAAGGTATTGTGCTCAGAACACCTAACTCGGTAGCCTAAGTAGAGTACCGAGTCCCAGGGGGGTTTATGTAACACCAGCAACAATGGTGTTGTCAGTGTGTTCTGCATACAATGGAAGTGCTAAGTTTAGTTTTTTCACCTGTCTTTCTCACATCTTCAGGTGAACCAACTAGTTGCCGTGGTTGAAGGCAATGAAAAGTACAATGTCAGTGCCACTATGATTCTTGCAGAGTGGCACAAGCTGTTAACAGTCTCTCAGAAGAATGGCCAGCTTTTTCAGCGTTTTTTTAACGAGCTAGATCAAGAGTTCTTTGACAGTTTCATCCCAACCAACATCACTGTCAACTGGCTGAAAATCATGAAAGACAGGTAATCCTTTCAGGTCCTCAAGTGATGCAAAACAAGCAAAAGTCATTAGACGTTTCAGAGGTTTCTATAGATTTCTATACTTTTCTTAAATTATTCTATACTGTTATTTTTGTACAATTGTGCTGTTTTGTATACATTATATATTAGAATGTGTATTACATGATACTTTACAGTACACTGTTGCCTTACTGACTTTTAATGAATTTGCCTCCTGTCATGTCAACCAACCAGAGCACTTGGGCTACTTGGGCTACTTGATGATGCCAATTTGAAACTGACCTACTACATCATTACATACCAGCCCAATGTCACCGCACCCCCTAACTGTAAGTCAGGATCGGTCACAGTAGTCATAACTCATACTACTTATGAATATAGGGGATATAAAAATCACCCAATAAGGCATCAATAATATTCAGTAAACTCAGCAGCCAGTCTGGTGGATCTTTACATGGGTCAAGTCAAGTATTTTTTTTAGCATGTTTACAAGGAAAGTGGAAATGGATAAACAAACAGTATATTATTATTTAGATTTTCTCATGCCAGCTGTGTAATTCACTGCATGTTTGTTTTAGGCACCATTGACCAGGATACTTTCATGCCACTCTGTGATACTGGATACACCTCACAGAAGTTGAGTGCAGCCATTGAAGCTCTGGTTGAGGAACTTTCGACAAACCCAGCAGCATTTTTGAGGTAAAAAAAGGTTTTAGACAGTTCTGAATAAGTATCCTAGACTTTTTGTTTTAGTACAGTGATAAAGGAAGCATTAAAAACACCCTACTTGTTGTTAGATGAAGAAAGAAAATATTTACTACCTACACGCTAGTTGCACAAAGTGACGTATATGTAGTTAAGCAATGTGTTTTCACATGTAGCTCATAATAAAATGCTAACTGAAAAACATAACAACATGAGATGCTGTTGCTCCGGTTACAGGCTTGTCCAGGGCTTTGTGGCGGTCCAACAGAGCACCTACAGGGAGTTTTACATTCGTGCAGTGACTCAGCTCCTTAGTGCCCCTGGACAGTTGCCAGGTGATGGATCCATTGCTAAGCTCCTTGGGAAACTTATTCACGTGTTAGATAAAGACATCCAGCTCATCTCTAACCTCATGTCGGTCGAACAGTTCACCAACCATCTCCCCATGTCCCTTCTGAGTCACATAGTGGAAGTCTTCAAGTTGAAACCACTTCAGGAGTTGTGGAGTGGTGCCACCAATGCTTCCTCCATTATCAGTGCTATCTTGGACGTTGCCAAAAACAACCAATACCTCCTGTCTGGCTTGCCCATGAACCAGTCCGATCCATCCTCTGCCAACTTCGCAGCTTTAATCATTAAGTGGCTCGAGAATGAAGTAAATCTGACCCTGCCCATTTCTACCAGTCTGAGTAAAATCCTGCTGACCTACTCTGCTGCACTAAGACCAACTGATCTGGCCTTCCTGGAGCACGTTTTGAAGCCTCTTGCTAACCAGACCACTGGAGGTGTCGCCGAATCGGTTCTGAGAGCCTTGGTGCTCCTGAAGGAAGTGGTCGATGCCTCCGATGGTGACCTCTCTAAAGTGGTGCTGGCGTACGTTCGCCAACTGCAAGAATTTCTGGCGAGGGCTCTCCAACTTCAGCAGCACGTGCAGCTCCTTCAGCCCGGAGGAGGCCTCAGTCCCGCTCAGATCACCAGCCTGGGTCCAGTTGTCATGGGCCTCCTTCAGACACTGTCGCCTGAGTCCGTCCAGGCCCTCAGTTCGGAGGGGTGGTTGGTCGTGGTGGATGCCGTCTTGCGGCAACTTGGTGCCACGGTACCTCGTGAGCTTCAGGCCCACTATCAGTGGCTCGTCAATGACACTCGCGCGCTACTTGCTGACCTGAATCTCTGTCTGGCTACAGGTGAGGATTGTGCTGCCGGAGTCTCACAGGTTGCCCAGATTCTCTCTATGGCCTCTGAGGCAATGCTAGCAGGACCTAGTGGGAACCTAATACTTCAGTTTGGCCCTATTCAAGGTAACCTGACCCTCTCTGTGACTGAAAAGGTGCTTGCTTTGTTTCGTCCGTGGACAAATGCGTCTTCGTCACAGCAGCTGACAATGAAAACCATGGCGCAAGTCCTCCATTTCCTTCAGGACATCACTTCCAGACCCAACATCAGCTTGACAGATCTCCAAGAAGCACTGAGCTCATCAAACCTGACCCTCTATGAGCTTGACAGAATTGCACAGTTAACCATGAACGCATCTGTCTCCATGATCCTGTCCAACCTGACTGCCATTGCCAATATGCAGGAATGCCTCAGGGAACAAAGTCATAATGCATCCATCAACAGATACATGAACTCCACTAGAACTGAATGTGCACTGAAGATGATTCGGAAAGCAGTCAGTTTCCTTCAAACCTTCCCTTTACCTCAAAAGACAAAATCAGATTTAATGGCGCTGAAGTTAATGATTGAGATCTTCGCTGAAAGAATGGAAAAGGGCCTAAACCCTGTTAAACTGTCAGAAGAGATGATCAGAATGACCCTGCAAAATATCAAAGAGAGCCTGAAGAACCTCAACCACAATAACACAGATGAAATAATCAATGAGCTCAATATTCTTGATGGCATTCTCCAAATCGGTTTCAATGAGCAGTACCCATATAATACCATAAACCACACATTAATGGAAAACCAGGAGTATGCAGACAGAGTGTACACTGAGATTGCACAATGGTATCTGAAAAGGCTGGAGAATGCAACCAGCGGCAGTGCGTTTGCAGAGCTCTTGTTTCCCATCTTTCGCATGACACAAATGCAGATCGCAATAAGTGCAGCTGAGTCTGAGTTTGAAACACTCGTGACCCAGCAGATTGAAGGCGTCATCTCCCAAGTGCAGCTTCCACTGGACGGACATGATCTGAGGCGAATTGGGCATGCGGTCGTCACTATACTTCACGGCCAACTGAAGCTCATAAAAACTAATTTGAAACTGCAGCAGGACTATTACAACTCTATAGGTATGCCAATGAACATCAGCATACCAAAAGACATTGAGGAACAGATCATGAGGTATGTCAACCTCACACAGAAGTGGACCTCAGACCCCAGTTTTACCTCTGCTTTTGCTAGTCTACTGCAATGGGACTTAAACTCTGCAAACATCAGCACAGCTGACAGTGACATCCTCCAGCTCATTAAAGCCATAGTTCCACTGCTGTCAGCACAGGAGCAGGCTTACCTCACTGCCATAGAAAAGGCCTATCAGGCTCTAATCCATGCGGTACAAGTAGCAAATCATGAAGGTCTTCAAAGTGCCAACTTCACCGAGGCCATTTTGAGTGCAGCTCGAGTAATCCTGGAAGAGATGTCCACAGAGAGCGGAACCTTGCCAAATGGAACCATTCACCAGATTCTGGAAGCCCTGGGCAGCTCACTTCAGCTATTTCTCCATCCTGACTTAAGCTATGCTCAGTCAAAGCATCTAAGCCTTGTGCTTTCAAGGAGTCTGAAGGATCTGATCAGGTCCCTTATGCCCAGAACGGCTGCTGATGCACTGCTTCCCATGGTCAATGTCATCACCACCTACTTTGAGACCATCTCTCAGCCTGCCGGCCCTGATCAGTGGAACATAATGTAAGTGACGCTGGAATTTATTATAAACTGTTACACACTGTTAAGTAAGGGCTTTAACACAATGCGGTGATGTTTATGTAATGACTTTTTCTATAATTAATGACATTTGTGGGACATATAATGCTGTTACAGGGCAATTTAAGGGCAAACGAGATTGTAAGTAAAACAAGATTAAATTTACTGTCTTTGTTGGTTCCTTACAGCATTGTGAACATCCTGAAAGGACTGACACACAGCCTGCCTGAGAATAACACAGCACAGCCTTTTCTCTCTATGATTGTGAGAGTAACAGAGTTCGTCCTGAATGTAACACAGGGCAAGTGTAATTTATGACTTTTTGGGATATAGTTTAACAATCTTGTATGTTTTAAAATATGTATATTGGTACCTTAGTTATATGATTATTTATGTAAGTTACTAGTAATCTAATAATGGTAATTTACATCAGTTATCTAGATATGTTATCAATATGTTATCAGTATGTTATCAAGAAAGCTAAATATATATATTTTTGTTTTAAAATCATATTCAGCATAATATTCAGTATATTAAATGTGTTTGTATTTTAACAGGTGACAGCCTGAGTAACTGGCAAAACATTGGACGTCTGAACATAACTGACATTAGCGATGTTGCAGAACAGGTGTGTAAATATTTTACATGGCATTCTCATTTTTCCACTGATAAGTAATGGTGTTAAACCAGCTAGACAGTGCCATCGGCCATTAATCTTGTATGGGAATGGTTTTAAACTAAAAAATCGCCCATCAACCATGAAGAGCATGACAAAGAGCTGATTGCCAACCACACCCTGTCTCATCAAATCTTTTGTGGCGCTCATAAAAAGCTTTCTGGTGTACACTTACACTGGTATTCTGAACATTTTTTATCCATATAGTAATATTGTAAAATGTACTTCAAATATTGTTTGATATTCTTATTTGTATATATTGCTATACATCCAGAACCTATATTCTACCTAGCTATTCTTATCCATTTCTATTTTTATTCTTATCTACTGCTTCTTTGTGCATCTGTTGGCTGTTCTAAAGGACATCTCACTATACACTAGTGACAATAAAGACAAGAATACAAGGATGGTTTATTGTCACATGGATAGACCTACTGGGTAGAGTAGGACATGCAGTGAAATTGGACTTCTACTTCTATCCTATTTGTCCCAGTGTGGAAGGTTATGGACCTTTTGGGACATGGCCTTTTGTGTTGCTGCACCCACTCTCTGGAACATAATAGCCAATCCCTACACAAGACACCCCTGTACTGGTCTCATTCAAAAAGCATCTTACATACAGTATGTCACAAAAGTGAGTACACCCCTAACATTTTTGTACTTTTTAAATTATATCTTTCCATGGTAGAAGTCTAAAGTTATAACACTTTTACAATGTAAAGTAGGCAGTGTACAGCTTACACCTACTTTACATTGTATCAAAGTGTTATATCTTCAGACTTCTCACATAGAAAGATGTACAAAAGAACTGTACAAAAATGTGAGGGGTGTACTCACTTTTGTGACATACTGTATCTGTTCTCTGAGGCCTTTAGTCTCTCATAGCCCCTTCACCCAAACCCCACCTTATAAAGCGACCTGGGGTATCTTCAAAGACACTGTATAAAACAAAGTTATTGTTATGTATTGTTAGTAGTAGCCTGTTTTGTTTAAAGCAGTGTGTATGTAATCTTTCTGTCCCTCAGCTGAAAGGGGTCCTAGGATCTCTCCTCTCTCTCCTCGGGGACCAAGTCCAGGGTCTCACACCTCAGCATGCCAAGGCCATCACTGACACAGTCCCTGTGCTCCTTCAGATCATCAATGGGCAAGCTAACCAACACACCTTCAAAAGGTAAGGCCGTAGGTGAACTAAACATAGGTGACGAACCATTATTCTGTGTGTGTGTGTGTGTGTGTGTGTGCGTGTGTGTGTGTGTGTGTGTGTGTGTGTGTGTGTGTGTGTGTGCGTGCATATGTTATAGATAAATTGTGGTAGATAGTGGAACCCTCATGTCTGTAGGTTATGGCAGTAGCGTGCCAATGCACTGTTGTTTACCATTGCCTGGAAGATATTAAAAGGGCAAATTACACAAATCTTCCCACACCTGAGAATGACTCATGGATTTACAACACATCTCATTTATCATGTGTCTTTGATTTGTTTAACTGTTTGTTTTTGCCATTGTCCCCAGTAGGTAGTCCACATTCAGAGTCAGGTCAGGTGACGGGCCCACACTAATCTTGTACAAATAATACATGACATTACAAAACTCATATTGCTCTTAACAAACCTGGACCCGTCTTCTCCATCAGCTCGTTGACGGTTTTTAATGCACCTGTATTTGTAATAATAATAATAAGAAGAAGAAGAAAAAGAATTCTATAATTATAAAAGGGATTTCCATCAGATATCCACTCTCTTTATTCTGATTACTGTACAATAGTCATGGTACAGCACTCTTATGAAAATGAAATGCCGAAGTCTATCTCCTGCGTAACAAGCAATTCAATAAAATAGTTTGCAATGGCCAACATAAAAAAAGTGCAAGGCCAATCAAGAAAACCATATTAGACCTGACTGAAATAATCAGTTTGGTTTTATCTTCTTGGACCACATCAGTGCTAAACTGACATCCCTGAGATGCAGTGTGGGATAAGGTCGGCTCGGCGCTTAAACCCTTTGAGGAGTTATTTTTCCCTGTTCTAGAATTCTAAACATTCTTTAGCAAACATAGAACTTCATGTTAAAGATCCCTCGGCGTATTTAATAATCATCGTGGGAACTTTTGCAAACGTTCTTATTGCACATATGTGACATATGTGACTCAGCGTGGGATAGGGTTCGGATGCCTTTAATGCAGTGGTTCTTAACCTGGGTTCGATCGAACCCTAGGGGTTCGGTGAGTCGGTCTCAGGGGTTCGGTGGAGCCTCCGCCGCAGAGGTCAAGATACACATGACTTTATTTTGTGCACCAGTAAAAAAAATCACATTTTATGTTTTACTAAAGAAGGGTTCGGTGAATGAGCATATGAAACTGGTGGGGTTCGGTACCTCCAACAAGGTTAAGAACCACTGCTTTAATGTTTCATTCTGCATGCGAGGCAGCCTTCTGGCTGCTCAGAGAACCACACACCTTAAAGAACAGCTGGAGGGCATGGGTGTAAATCACCCTCATGTCTCTATCCAGGATCCATCAGTTAGCTCACCTCTTACTCTGCAAGCTACACTATCCTGCTAATGCAAGTAGTAAATCAGTGTACGCCTTTCAGATGTTACCAAAAAAAACTTCACTCAAAAGTTCAGTCCTTTATTAGTTATTAACACAAATGTCGAGCCCCAAGGTTACACAGTCTTATAAATATTATATATGACTATAGGTACGCATATTTTATTTGTAGTGTGTTTAGGTATTTCTCCAGATTTTGTGTATGTCATGTCAGTATGTTCATGTATGTGGCACATGTGTTGTTGTAGGCTTGAGAGGATTGTTGCAGTTCTTTTATCAACCATTAGAGGGAGCCCTGCCTGGAATAATGCAACTCTGCATGCAATAAAACAAGTCATTGCAATGATGGCAGACAATGTAAATGCTCAAGCAGGTGTGTAAATGAAGAACTATTTTTCTGTTTTGTGTATTTCAGATATTACAGTTTCTTCCTTTCTTCTGCATGATGTGTTGTCATTCCTACTGCACAATATACGTGTACCAACCTGCTTTTAACAGTTGGCTGTTGACTGTCTTTTTCTCATATACTCAGAGTTCATCCACAGCTTGCAGAAACCACTGTCCAATTTTACCATGCACCTGCTCCAAGCTGTGAACACAAGCTCCATCAACATGGTTGACTTCTACAAGGAATTCCAGCTGTCTGTACAAAAGACTGTTCAAGCTGTCATACAGGTTGGACGTAACAATGATACACAATAGGGCTGCCCTTGAACATATTTTCCACCTGTACTTCAATGCACTTGTGCGTGCGTTTGCTAATCTGTTTTGTCTTGGGGCTTGACAGAAATAGCGCTTTATTTACAATTCGTGTACAAAGGTGATGCAGTTCAGGGAAACAGTCTTGTATAATTGAATAATCCTAATAGTTTCTAAAATTCACAGAAGGTTGCACTTTACCTACAATAATCTTGTTTGCAGTATGATACAAAAAAACTCGATGTGGCTTTTTAAAAGTTTTAATACAATTTAATAAAATTTTACTGGAAGCGCACAAAACAGTGTTTAATAATACCAGATAAAATGCTATGTATCTAGTTGTATTGTTTCTGGTAGACCCACAGATAACTGATACCTGTGTGAGATCGCTGCCCTTTCATTTTGCTCCTGGGAACAGTTAGCCTGTAAGCCCTAAAGCAGCTTTCATTTCAGCGCCTGACACAGCTTTTTGAAGTAACAATGCAAGGCGGGTAATTATGTGCTATTTGTTCCCTATTGTTTGCCGTAGACTGGCCAGGAGGGCAGGGCCCTGAATTGCACTGACGTGCTGAAAATATGGGAGGGGGCAGGCAAAGCGGTGGGGGTCCCTCCGAGCAGCCTGAGCGTGTGGTGCCACATCAGTCTGCTGCCCTTTATTAAGGCCAGGGGGATTACACCATTCAATGCAACGGTAAGGTTTTACAACACTTGCATGTGAAGTTGTAGATACAATCCTGGGTGAAACCCCCCCCCCCCCAAATAGCTGCTGAATATTTAATGCGTGTATGAGTGTCAATAAAAATGCAAACCACAAGGTGGCACTGTAAGTCTGTCAACGGCTGCCTGTTTTGCACACTGTGCGTTGCATGTACATGATGCATCTTTTCTTTCCCCTCTGCACAGGGACAGTCTGCACAGTCAGTTAATGGCACAGCCGCTGAGATCGTGAAGGCCCTGGCGTCTCTCTATAATGCCAGTCTATCCCAAAACAGCGCTGTTCAACAGCTAGTCTCAGTGCTCACACATCACATCTATCCCAGCCTTCATGGGATCACAGCAGGAGCTCAGCATTATTGGATGGACCAGCTTTTTCAGCTGCAGCTGTACCAGAGGTTGCTATGCTCCCCTTTCTTAAATTTGTCCAAATACCAATAGTAGTAGTCATGCAAAACCTGAGGTTTTATAGATAGATAAACCTTTAAAAAGGTTTAAAGCCCCAAAGAAGCATCCTTATATGTTGTCATGATTTCTTTTAATAAAAGACCTGGCCTCATCTTGGCATATTAATTGGGTCTAAAGTTATGTGAAAAAGCAAGTGAAAGTAAGAGATCTTTTTTTAATCCACAGGTATTAGGTATTAGACAGGTATTAGATTAGGTATTAGACAGGTATTAGTAGATGATTGTTGGTGTTATTTACCTTCATCACAGTTTCTCAGTAATAAACACAACAGTGGTTAATGTCAATGTAAACACTGACACATTTTTTTGTTGATCATGTCATTATGGTCACATGTAAAAAATAACAAAAGAATAATAGCAATTTTGTCTCATCCTCAGCTTTTCAGGCATCCAGATGGCACTGGATCAAGTGGAGCAGGTTGCTCCCTGGATGCTCCCCTATGCTCGTGCCTTGGAGAAGGCCACGGAGTACACCTTGCGAAACAGCCAGCGTCTGATGAACAGCACCTCGACTCAGCAGGTTCTCATGGAGGCTTTGGAGGTTCTGTTGACTGCCATGAACTGCACACAGGAGTCCATCCAGCAGATGCTGAGCGGGGACATCAACGTTGATGGACTGTCCATCGAGAAGCTTCTGAAATACGTGATTAAGGATGTCATTCAGATGAGGCTGCTTGGTGACTGGCCTGTGGCGTACGGGGTACTGGAGCAGGTTCTTCATGCAAATGGCACAGACGTCGTCCTGGCGAGAGTCATGGACTTAATCAACTGGTTTGGAACCACCAACGAAACCGGTATGGGATTTCTCACCCACGCTCTTCCAAAACTCTGTGATGTCGTTCAGGCTGTCTTAGAAATGGTGTCGCGCATGATGTCAGGCCTGCCTCCTTACTCGGGCATGCTGACTGATCTTGTGGGGAACACGCTGAACATGCTGAGGCAAGTCACCCGCACCAGTGACCTCTTTGATCCTGTGGATGCCTACCTGGCAGACTTCCAGAGGAGCATTATGCCAATGGGTCATGCTTCGCCCAGGAGGATGAGGCGGGAGGTTAGCAGGGAGCCCATGGATGACTTCCTGGATCTCCTTCAGGTAGACTACAGGGCCTTGTTCCACGCCTTGTCCATGGAACCCACACCCCAGGAAATCATAGAGACCATCCACGTCCTCTTCGCCAACCCTGACCTGGCCACCATCTTGAAGGGTCTGTCGAATGACATGACTGGAGGCTCGGCACAGGATGACACCATCGACACCACTCTGGGTGTGTTCTCCTACCTGACGATGCCCAGCCAGTCGATGAAGTTCGCAGAACTATTCGCGGAGATTGTGGAGGGCGGCTGGAATGTGGATGGCGTGCGGAAACTTGAGAAGCTGGCAGAGAGTCTTGCGCGGACAGTGGATGTTGCCATGATACTGTCTGAGCAGCCCTCTCTTAACATTGCCCAGAGGATGGAGCAGATTGCAAAGCAGGTGTCTGGCGTGGTGGAGCAGATCATTAGTCACCAAGGCAACACCACTGATGTTGCCTCCGAGTTTATCACTGCTCTAAATAACATTCTCATCCAAAACATCGACGAGGCTAAAGATATCAGTCCACAAGTCACAGCCATTTTGAAAGAGATAATCACCACTGCCTCCAAACCAGGATCACAGATGAGTCTGTTACCTTACATGATGGCTCTGGACCAAACAGTGAAAGCTTTCGCCCCAGTTCTCTCAGCGGAGAATCTGATGTACTTCAACATATCTGGACAGATGATTAAAGCTTATGCCATGCTGGCATCGTATCCACACGATCTTCAAAAAGTGCTGCAGTCAGTTCACTTGATCTCGGACACTCTGAACCACGCTCTCGTCTACTCTGGAGAGGTCAGTCTTCCAGGTGGCCAGTCCATTGAGGAGGTGGTGCGTCCCATAGTCCTGAACAGCGCGCTGGCTACACACGTCCTCTGGAACCTCTCCTCCGTCAGCCACACTTTCAACAGCAGCCTGGAGAAGCAGATGATGGTGATCCAGAGCATCAACCAGGCAGTCTCGCTCCTTCCAGAGCACATGCAGGAGTACGCCGCCCCGCTCAGGACTGTTCTCCTCTCAGCACTCTCCTGGACGACGAGCACGGACCAAATCCGTCCAGCCTTCCTGGCCATCTCGAGCCAAGTCACTGCCTCCCTCCTGACTGTCCTTAATGTCACGCAAGGGCCCGTGTCCATGAATGAGCACGGCCCGGCACGCATTCTCTATGTGGTGTCCAACCTAGTGTCCCAGAGCGTCTTTCAGGGCCTGACGGCCTCGCCCTCCACCAGCCTCTCTGACATGCTCACTTATGTCAAGAGCACAGTGGCCACCCTGAGTACAGTGCTGCCACCCACGGCCAGCCACTACCTCAACGTCTCACAGCACCTCCTTGAAAACATAGCTCGAGCCGTGAACTACACCAGTGCCACAGGGGACCACGAAGGAGCCGTGTCCATGGTCGCGAACTTCGTCCACACCCTCGTGAGCTTCGTGCAGTACCCGGGCAACGAGACCACAGGCAGTGTTTTGGGCGACCTGGAGGCTGCATTGAAGAGAGCCCTGCAGATCTTCCTCTCTGGTGGGGACCCCTTGCAGCAGGCAGCGGGCATCTCCCAGCAGGTGTTGCACAGCCTCCACGGCCTGCTGTCCCTGACCAGTGGCAGCGCGGAGCTGGATCTGGCTAAGCTAGTGCTGGGAGCCACCAAGATGAACGTGGGCCATCTGTTACTGATGAATGACACAAACTGGCTGGATAAGTGAGTGATCCCCGCCCCACCCTGCCCTGCCCTGCCTCACACCACCTCCCTCCCCCTCCCCCACCGCCACCGCCACATCCACACTTCACTTTCCACACATTTCACATTTTCTGCATGCTTTGCATTTAGGCGTAATAACTGCTTACGCCCTCAGAATTGGCCCCAAGTCTTGAACTGTGAAAAGAGCAAACCCTAAGATTCATGGGACCGTATTACCATAATTGATCCAAAGTCGGCCCAATTTGCACGGAGCCATATGCAGACAGACTCATGCTATGTGATGATACTGCTGAGCTGTGTTGTTTTGCAGTAACAGAGCTCATTTGTGTGTTCCCACAGATTGCCTATGGTGCTGGCAGACATCACCACAAACCTCCCTGACGGCCTTCCCTTCTCCGGCCTCATTAGGAACATAACACTCAGCTTGAGCAGAGAACCTCAAGGTATGGCGGTGTCCAAACTTCACCTGCTCTGTTTTTATTGTCACTTGGGATTTTATTGCACACTTCACTTGCCCTGATTTGTTTCTGCAGTGGGGTTTTTTGGTTGTTTTTTTCCCGTGTGTTCAGCAATGATTTTTTTTTTTTTTTCATTTTTACCCAACTCGTCATATCCAGCTATGATTACAGTTTGCCTGATATAATCAGTATGATTGGAGCCCAGTGACTGAATGTAATATCTGGGTAGGTATAACCCATGTGGATCAATGCATCAGTGATAAGTGTGTGTGTGTGTGTATGTGTGTGTGTGTGTGTGTGTGTGTGTGTGTGTGTGTGTGTGTGTGTGTGTGTGTGTGTGTGTGTGTGTGTGTGTGTGTGTGTGTGTGCTGACTTTTTGTTTAAGGGTATAATCTCAGTGTCTCTGTCTTAATAAATCTCATTACCAGCACAGTGTCTCCTCAAGCAACTGTCTCTCTGTAGAGTTCAAAAACATACTTGTTCCCAAGGGTAGGAAAATTACTGTTATTTTTTATGAGTACACCTGAACGTCCAGATAATCTTAAAATTCCATCAGCACTTTCACAACACGTTTAGCAGGTTATTGCCTGTGTTCTTTCAAACAGCCTCTTACCTACCTCTGTCCTAAGATTGGATTTTTTTTTTTGTTGTTGGCATGTTTTTTTTTTCTACTGCTTCCCACGTTTTATCCTGAGCTTCAACTTGGTATAGATTAAATGTTACTCCCGCTTTTCTTGTTTATTGCTCGAGGTGCCCGGTCTGCCGGGCCTGTCAGATCTTTTTCAGCACACAACTTCATACAGAACACAGTTGGCCTATTTCGGTTTCGCCCTGTCAGTTACTGCTTTGCAGCGAGCTTGCCCTTGGAGTAAGGAGATTGTAATGATGCCCAAAGGCCCCAGCAACTGCCACTGCTGGAAAGCTGATCCATTGTATCGTACCATGCACACCTCACTCCCTCTCTCCCTCCCTGTCTCCCTCACTCCCTCCCTGTCTCCCTCCCTCTCTGCCTCCCTCCCTTCTCTCTTCCCTCCCTCCTTCCCTCCTCTCTACCTCTCTCCCTCTCTGCCTCCCTCCCTTCTCTCCTCCCTCCCTCCTTCCCTCCTCTCTACCTCTCTCCCTCCCCCCCTCTCTCCCTCCCTGTCTCCCTCCCTCTCTCCCTCCCTGTCTCCCTCCCTCTCTGCCTCCCTCCCTCCCTCTCTCTCTCCCTGTCTCCCTCTCTGCCTTCCTCCCTCCATCCTTCTCTCTCTCCCTCCCTTCCTCCCGCCCTCTCTCCCTCCCTCCCTCACTTCCCTCTTCCCTCCCCTCCTCCCTCCCCCTGGTACCTTGCAGAGAACCTGAACCTCCTGCTGCAGACCTTGCAGACGGCGGTAGACGTGCTGCTGACTGACATGTGGGATGCCAACTACACCCTGTTGCTCGGGCGCCTGTCGTCCCAGGTTAGCTTCACACAGAGAAACACTTTCACTTGAAACACTCTTAATAAAGGATGCCGTTTGCTGTGAATGCGTGTGATTTGCCGGCCATCAAAAAAACATCCACACTTTCTGATGCCTTTATGTATGACCTTGCTGTCTCGTCTGTCTGTCTGGTTTATTTTATTTTATTTTAGCTGTGTGCTCTGGAGAGGATGGATGCCGTCCGGCAGCTCAGCGAGGCCCTGTCCCTCCCGGCCGGCCTGCTCTGTCAGTCGGTTGCGCCAGCCATGCTGGCCGTCCACGAGCTCACCACCGCCGTGGCAGAGAACACCACTGAACTCTACAATGTGCTCTTCGAGCTGTTCGTTGGGGACCCTGCAACCTACAACATAGAGTCTGACTGGTAACTTACCTTTATAAAATAGAACAGGTTTGATCTTCATTGGTAGTGGTAATGTCTAGGGCATGGTGATGGTATAAACTTAAATATCTGTTAAATATCTGTGTGTGTGTGTGTGTGTGTGTGTGTGTGTTTGTGTGTTTTAGGGCCAACATTGTCTCCCAGATAATTGGCTTCAATGTAAGCACCCTGGGAACACTAGATGTAAACACAACTGCTCTACAAGGTATATCGTGGTTTATCTGGCAGTATTTTTCTTATCATTAATTAGTAGGTGTTGTCTGGTGTTCAGTACGGTTATTGCGTTTTGACCAATAATCTGTCTTCTGCTTAATTTAACAGATGAAGTAAAGGTGTCAGACTTACTCCTGAATGTCACAGGCTTTGCAATCAATGTTCATAAATACACACACCTCCCTCCTGAGATAATTCAAGCTCTGCTGAATTTCACACTGCCCAGTAGCAATCTGCAGGTATGTCTATCTTTCTCTCTGTCTGTCTCTGTCTGTCTGTCTGTCTGTCTGTCTGTCTATCTGTCTGTCTCTCTCTCTCTCTCTGTCTCTTTCTGTCTCTCTCCCTCCCTCCCTCTATCTATCTTTCTCTCTTCCTCCCTTCCTCTCTAACTCTCTACCCACTCAGCGTAGCTGTGGAAATGGATCCACTTCTCAGTGTGAAAGCTTACATTAAGTACATGACATGTAAATGTACATTACGCCGGCTTCCCACAATGTTACAATTCTGCACCATTTTCTGTGTTTCTGTTGTTCTATGCTGCTGTTTCCTTTTTAACTAAAGACACAATTATTCACAGTAAAGATAATGGTGGCTGCTCCTCTCTCTCTCTCTGTCTCTCTGTCTCTCTCTCTCTGTCTGTCTGTCTCTCTCTCTCTCTTTCTCTCTTTCTTCTCAGATTCTGGCCATGGTGACCAACCTGCGACACTGCAGCAATCCATCCACACTGCCGCTTAATAACACACACCAGCTTCTCTTCAAGGCCTTCTGCTCTCTCCGACCTGACCAGTGGTATAATTTTGCCGTTCTGTTCGTCCGGCATTCAAGTGTGGAAAATGTCATCTACAAGGTAAGCATGTCCTAAATGGATTCATTTTTTTTAGGAAGATGTTCATCGCACAGTTCAAATGTCAAAATAAAGGCCATGGAAATTATTGGAAAATGTACCATATTATTTATTCTTGCTAAATGAACCTCTATTACAATTTTGTCCATATGAAAAAACACATGACAAACAAATCCATGAATATAAAAATGGCGTCCAATTACCTTGCTAAACCTTTAGTTCTTGCACTGAACAAATAATGAAGAATTTTATTATTATATTTCATTAGTTTTCTGTAAAGTACCATACGGAACTTAAAATTATCCAATCTGCTCACAGTCCACTGACTGGTGCTCTTGCCCCCTCTCCTCTCCTCCTCACCTCCTCTCTTCCTCTCCTCCCCTCTCTTCCTCTCCTCCAGCTCCTGCTGTCCAGTGACATGCAGGGCCTGGTCGGAATCTTGCTGCAGATGGTGCGCTTCTTGACGGACATGATGAACAAGCTGCTGCCGGCCATCCACAGGCTGCAGGAGTACTTGGTGTCATTCGGCAACCTTAACCTGGTGGCTGACTCAGAGTTCCACAGTGTGAGTGCTGGCTCGTAGCAGACCTACTGTACCTTACCCCCTCTCCTCTTAGCTGACCTTCAAGCCTAATCCAAGCAATTACTTTTTTTTGGTGTACTCTGCTTTCCCTGTACTGACATATTTTCTGTGTCAGCATTTTACCATATTCTAATGTCTTAATTTTTTGCACTTTTTTTCTTTGCATTTTATTTGCTTTACACCATGTAGCTGGTGAGAGGCAAGCGGTCTACCATCTCCAGCAAGTCGACCTTCGTCACCATCTCGCGAGCCCTGTGCAGAAACGGCATCATGGCACTTTTTGGCATCTCCAAGCTGCCCATCATGAGCAGATCTGACTCCTCCACCAAAGCCAATCACAGTAGAGAAGAGCTCATTGAAAAGTTCATGATTCCCCGTGACGCCTGTATGACATCAGTTTACATTCTGTTTCTTGTTTCTTGTATTTGTTTGTTTTATTTTTTGCTACAATATAAGAAGCCAAAACCCAAGTATTTTATTACTTACTTACCTACTCTTATACTAGTATAATGAGATGTAATAAAAGGCTCAAATATACCACCATGAAGGAAGACATGTGTTTGTCTGTAATCATGTACAGTGATACAGTGGGTTTTATTGTATTTCAGCCCCATTCTGCATGAACTTCTACCTGGACATGGTGAACACGACAGGTGGGGCTGTGGCCTGGGCCTTCCTGAAGCCCATGCTCCTGGGCCAGGTGCTCTACGCCCCAGACACCCCCCTCACCAGAGACATCATGAGGAAGGTAACCGCTCTCAACAAGTCAGACATTTAGTGCTTGGAATATGCGACAGCCCGACAGACATTAGATGAATGACAATACTTGGAGTTTCTAGCATTGCTAGCCAGGGCATCATTCTTATTATGTTACTTGTTGATATTTATGTCATCTTCAAACTGTAATGCTCATGTTTTTTGGATCAAATGAATATGTTGTGGCCATAGTTATGCAACTGTTTTTGTAACAAAGTATTTCTACCATATGTCCTAATAAAACCTAATCATTGTTTGTACTTTCTTGAATGTGTGTATTTCTGTCCTCTCCGAACCAGTCCAATGGTACACTGCACCAGTTTGGCCTGCTGAGGTCGTTCTCAGAGGACTGGATTATGTCATCATCGTACGTGACGCAGTCAGCAAAACTTCTGAATAAGACATTGCCAATGCTCAAGGTACGTATGTCAAAATACGCATAACAACACTTGAGAAAATCTTTTGCAAAGGGATTTCAGTTTAACAGAATGGACCTTGTAATGTTTGCACATTTTAGTTATTTCATAACGTTATTATTAGTATAATTGTTTAAATTGTTTATCATTTTCTTTAATCTCCACAGAATTCTCTCAGCAATCCATTTGTCCGAGACTTCATCCAATCACAGACAAACATCGACATCAGTCTAATGAAGGATGTTCTGCAGAACTTCTGTGAGTGACCTGAAATTTAAATTCTGATTTATTATTTGCTTCAGTGCTGAATTATTCACATGTTTTGTGTTTGAGGGAGTACATTTGCAGTCTCATTACTTCATACCTGGATGCATTATGCATGTTGACAGGTCACGGGAAGTCATTAGGTCATGTGGTTTGAAAGCAAAACAACATATGCTGTTACGGTTTTTGACTAAATAAGTTTGACGGTGTTCTTAAACTCATTTCCTTCCTGTTTCTATTTGCACAGCCAACATAACTGAGCTCCTGGAAAAAAACAAGTTCATCGTGACTCAGATCACCACCCTGTCCACCCTGATGATGAACCTCTCCTCCTGTGTGAACTTTAACCGCTACAAGCCAATGAAGTCAATCGAGGAGATGGACCAGCAAGCAGAAGTCCTCGCTAAATCAAGAGACCTTTACGCAAGTAAGGCACACACACTGAATTAAAGCCTGACGAATTCGCCCTGCCCCCTCCACCACCTCCACTCGGTCAGCACAGCCACACAGCTTTTGTTCAGCTACAGTGAATGGAATTGGCTTTTCCTTTTAGCACCTATTGTAAATCCAGCCTCACTGTTGAGTGGATGGCAGCAGTGCAGAGTTATGGTCTATCAGCTGTGACAAGTGATAGACCAGTGCCACAGCCTTAGCATTACTTCACTAAGAGAACAAAAAAAAAACTTTTCCCCTTCTCCCCTTCTCCCAGGCATCATCTTCAAGCTGCCCGAAGAAAACTCCACCAGCCTGCCTCGGAAAGTGGACTACACCATCCGCATGCCGATCGACAACTCCATGCGAACTGACCGGACCCGAAACCCGTTCTGGGTGAGGGACTCCTACATCTCCATGACCAGGACACAGAGGTACAACCGCGGGTTCATCTACCTGCAAGAGGCCATAGACCGAGCCATCATCGAAACCCACCTGGGACAGCCAGTGCAGGAGCCCGCCGTCCAGCTTCAGGCCTTCCCGTACCCCTGCTTCCTCAAGGACGAGTGAGTGAGAAAGACACACAGACAGACAGACAGACAGACAGACAGACAGACAGACAGACAGACAGTTAGTTGTATGAGAGGCTGTGTAGGCCATAGTACAATATGAGAGGTCTAATGACACTTAATCCATACTTGGTTTCACACTTTTAAATTGCACATAAAAGTCGCACACACACGCACAAACACACACACACACACACACACACACACACACACACACACACACACACACACACACACACACACACACACACACACACACACACACACACACACCTGTATGTCTTTTTTTAAACAGTTTGAAAGGATTAACTACACAGACACAAAAATATCTCCCAGTACCCAGGCCCTCTACCTACCCAGAAACTCTGCAGTAAACATCTGATCAAAGATAAGCTCATGTACAACAAACACACATTAACATATAAAACAGAAATGTAATGTCAGTATACTCCTGTGTACTAACATTGTTATACCTCAGATCTCAAATGGCCTCTCATACTGTTTCCATTCATACGTGCATACACACATTCATGCATACATACACACTTTCATAGATACATGCATGCTTGCACACATGTACATGTGTATATTTCTTTGTGTATTCTAATGAACAGCAATAGGAGGTTACGCCCTGGCAGCCTTGCCTATAAATCGTGCGAAATGAAGTAACGTTGAGAGGCCAACATTGATCTGTCGTCTTTGGAAAAAATATCCTCCATTCAACACTTTTAGTATTTCAGCTGTGTGATCCAGTGATGTGCACACATCCCCATTGCAGTGATTTATAACGTAATGGCCCCTTCTGCCGATACCATCAACATGAAATATTTGTGGCACTTTAAAAAGCAGTGCCGGGTCTATATCTGCAATAATCTCGAGCCCCTTTAAGTGTAAAATGTGAGGCCGGCCCCACTTTCCACCCACTTTTCTTTATGATTCACTATGGAGACTTAATGATTGCATTCTTGCACCGTGGAACATATATGTCCTGACGTCGACTAAGGCAAATGGGTGATGTCTCATTTCTCAGGTACCTGGACAGCATCTCATTCGCCTTCCCCCTGGTGCTCATGATAGCCTGGGTCCTGTTCGTTGCCAACTTTGTCAAGAAGCTGGTGCACGAGAGGGAGCTGAGATTGCACGAGGTGAACACTGTTTGATCACACTCTGGAAATAACTGCTTTATAACGAGCTCAGTCATAACGTACCTGTAAATAAAAGCCACTTGGTGTTTTTTTACTGCTGTACTGGCTGGCGTGAAATGAAAAATAGACATATGAAAAATGAGTAAAGAAAAATAGTCAGATAAAAATTGGTCTGGTGTGATAAATAATATACGAAAATACATGAGGGTGACCTTAGTTACACTGTTATTAGTGATGCCAAACGAATGCATCCTACTGTACATTTACCTTCATGTGTTTTTTTTTTTGTGATCAACATTTTATTGATTTTCAACAGGGGAAAGGGGAGGGTGGGGTTACAGACATATCAAGAGTCATTATATACAGCAATAGTGAAAAAATAAAAATAAATAAGCCTAAAACCTACATGACACAGATTAGTGCATAAGTATGCGTCTAGCTAACCTTCATGTGTTTTTAATGCAGTACATGAAAATGATGGGTGTCAACCCCGTCAGCCACTTCTTCGCGTGGTTCATCGAGAGCGCCTGCTTCCTGCTGGTCACCATCATCATCCTCACGGTCATCCTGAAGGTGGGCCGCGTGCTGCCCCACAGCGACCCCTTCCTACTCTTCCTCTACCTGTGCGACTACGGCCTCAGCATCCTGGCCATCAGCTTCCTGGTCAGCAGCTTCTTCAACAAGACCAACGTGGCCGGCCTCAGCGGCAGCCTCATCTACGTCATCTGCTTCTTCCCCTTCATCGTGGTCATGTCCCTGGAGAGCAACCTCTCGCTCGGCGGCAAGACTGCACTGGTGAGTATGACGGCCCCTCAAGGGAGCCAGGCAGGCCATACGATACGCTTGGCGAGATAATGGACTTTTTGTGCCTGATGAGACCTTTCATATCCTGAACCATGTTCCAGGGGATGTTTGCATGGGAATGTTCCATTAAGTGTGTTATTGCTTTCTTCCTTCCTTCCTTCCTTCCCCCTCTCTCTCTCTCTCTCTTTCTCTCTCTCTCTCTCTCTCGCTCGCAGAGTCTATTTTCACCAACCTGTTTCAGTTACGCAAGCCAATACATCTCCCGCTACGAAGCCAAGGAAGAAGGTAGCCGAGTCTGATTAATTTTACAACGTGAAACAGAGGCACCGATTGAAAAAGATTAATTCTCAGGCGGTCCTAACCCCCCTTATTGCTCCCGCTGTTATTGCCTTGCAGGCATCCAGTGGAGCAATGCCTATGTGTCACCTATGTCGGGTGACACCGCCTCGTTTGGGTGGCTGTGCTGGCTGCTCGTCATCGATTCCCTTCTCTACTTCGTCATAGGCGCATACATTCGCATGGTTTTCCCAGGTAAAACTGTTTTATTTATTTCTTTATTTTTTTATTGTATTTTTTTTACATTTGTTCTTTTTTCCCCATCTATAAATTCCTTGGCTTACCTCAGGGTGTTAAAGGCCTCTAAACCGTAGAGGTTTTTTGTGCTAGTGGTAAAGAGATGAAGCCTGTTTTAAGTGTTTTCACTGAGAAGAGGAGACAAGTGAGTGAGACAAGTGAGACAAGATTACAGTGTGAGTTTCTTAAGAGTTGTGAGAGACTTAAGAGTTAAAGTCTCAGATTCAAAGTAAGTTAAAACCAGAAGTTTGCTGAGGCCAGGCCAGCCAGAGCTAAACAGACACAAAGTTCACCGCTCTCTCAAAGCACTTGAGTGTCCGAGACAAAAAAGAGTCTCAAACAAAAAGCACAACTCAAAGTCACAAGGAAGTCTTGGGGAAACAAAAAGAAAGTGTCCAAAGCAGACTTGGCGAGCACAAGAGAATGTGCAGGAGTACACGGGGTAGAATGTCCACAAACCTGGTAGTCCAGACAGATAGACAACAAACACGGGCATCCTTTCATCAACAGAGACAAGTCTAGACAAAAGAGTGAGGAGTGAGTAGGGGCTGTGGTAGGGGGGGTAGGGAGGTGGAGGAGGTAGGGAGCGATAGGGCAGGCATGTCTAGGGAAAAACCTGGTGTGACTGGGACAGTGACATCATGGAAATATCAAAGTGGGTTCTTTTACTTTTTTTCACTTAGTTTAAACCTCATGTTGTCATTTTAGACCAGTACAATTATTGACACATAACAGTACATTATCAGTTGTATTTTAGAAAGTCCCGACAGAACTCTCACAGATGCATGTGCATAGGCCACTATTGTTTGGAATGTAGCCTTCTGAAAATAGAAGCCATAGTGTTGTTTAGAACCTTGCTTTACCAGTTCAGCCCACTGTCTGAATTTTTCCATCCATTGTTCTAAACATTTAGTATGGTTCAATACCCTAGTGATTAGAAATACTCTGATATAATATATCTGATATTTCTTTACAACATATAACTAATGAGGAGATTAGGTAAAAAAAGTTTATATCACATGTCTATGCCAAAGCTTAAGCCACTATTAATGATAAATACTGTATATCAACTGGACTAAATAATGCCTGATTATTGGATAGGTAAAGTCTGTAGTAAGGCAAGCAGGAAGGAATTAATAAAATTATATGTTTGTTTTGATAAATGGTTGAAATACTTGCTACTGTATGCATTGTTAAAGTCTTTGTGTCAACCTGATCTAATGCTTTTGTACAACAGCTCCTCAAGAGCTATTTTCTCTTACTTATTACAGTTATGTGAGGGGCTGGGTAAATTTCCTTTGAAGATTAGCTGAGCTGAGCTATGACTGACAAGTGAAACTACTGTATGTTGATCGCGTGTTTGTGTTTCTTCTCCAGGTAAATATGGCATTCCAGCTCCTTGGTACTTCCCCGTGATGCCATCATTCTGGTGTGACCTGTTTGGGTGTCAGAAGACCTCTAAAAAATCTGCCAAAGGCCTATTTTTCTCCAACATCATGCAGAAGAACTCGGGAAATAATAAAAACAAAGGTGCAAAAATAAATTACATTTGTTTTCACTGTGGTCTGTTATTAGTGAGAAGTTCAAATAGTGAAATCTCTTATTCACTAAAAAAATCCCCTAATATCCCCTGTCTTGTTACCCATCCTAGACACATGCTTACTGTCTTTTTTCCCCAATGTAGCAGATGGGATGTTCCCTGCACAAGATGATGAGTTCCCTGAAATGCCAGTTGGGGTGGCCCTGCATGGCCTGACCAAAACCTACGGCAAGAGGCACGCCATCCACAACCTCAATCTGGCCTTCTACGAGGGGCACGTCACCACACTGCTGGGCCACAATGGAGCCGGAAAGACGACCACCATGTAAGTGCACTGATCCTGGAATATCTGTTTACATTTGCCCTGTTATCTTGTCGTCTTGATCATGATAATACAGCCACTCTCGATCAACCCATCATGAGTAATCTAGACAGGCATACTCTGAAAGCATACATAAATAACATAAGAAATCTGGCTGCAGTATGGTTTACTAGTTTTGCCACACAGCTCTCACAGTAAGTACTCACCACTGTGGGAATAACACAACAAAGTAACGAGAATTCAAGAGTTTCTGGTTTCATGTGCCCTATTCACTCAGAAGTAGCACATACAAATTCTTAAAGTGGGTCACAGATATCATGTTTTTGACCTTTCTTTGCAGGTCTCTACTCACTGGATTGTTCGGCCCCACCTCTGGCACCATTGAGGTGTATGGGCGAGACATGCAAGCCTACATCGACGAGATCCGTCGGGATCTGGGAGTGTGTATGCAGTACGATGTCCTCTTTGATGACCTGTCAGTCAAAGAGCATCTGCTCTTGTATGGCCAGATCAAGTCTCCCCACTGGTCACAGGCCGAACTGAAGCAGCAAGTATGCAGGTCAGTGCACTGCAGGCATACTGTACCTTAATCCAGAGGTGTAAAATCCCGGGTCCAGAGAGTAAAAACCCTGCCACCATTTTCCTTCTACATTACATTGCATTTGGCAGACGCTTTTATCCAAAGCGACTTACAAAAAAGGAGGACATAAGCAAACAGAGGTGTAAAGGGACACAGAGTAGGGGCACAACAGACATATGTACTTCTGCATAGGGACAGAGAGAGAAAGTTGGTTTAGTGACTTCACTGAGCAGCTGATCTACATGTCTTGAGTGCTCATTATGATCAGCTGATTCAGAGCTGGTTCGATCAAATTTGTGGCACGGTTTTTACTTTCTGAACCCGGGACTTTACACCTCTGCCTTAAGCAGATAAAATTACATGTGTGTGCTCTCTGTTTTGGCTCATTCAAATATTAGGGAACCAATACAGTGTGTAATTAGGGTGGAGTTCACAAAAAAAAGCCCTGTGAACTGTGGCTCTGCTCAAGGTTTTCTCCTCAACATAAAATGCCTAATGGGAGTTTCTCCTTGCCACACTGCTCCTCAAGCCCCTTGCCTTATTTTTAATGAGCTTTGTATAAAAGCATATTTTATTTATTCTCCAGGATCCTGAGTAAAGGCAGATCTGAGTAAAAAAAAATACCTCATTGGACAGACAGAAGTGTGCAGATTTTTTTCTTCTCTTTGTTTAAGCCTACATACGAGATCCTGCACCTTAAATACAGATAAGCTTGTAAAAACCCTTCTCTTCCGTGAGTGCTCCCTTCCTAACAAAACTAACAATCACTAAACCAACTCTCTCTTTCCCTGTCCCCATGTGGGAGTATGTATGTCTGTAGTGTCCCTGCTCCGGGCTTATTCAACTTATTCACATGCACCTCCCTGTATGTATAAAGGTTGTCTGCTTACTCAGTGTCCCTTTATACATCTGTTTGCGTATGTCCTCCTTTTTATAAGTCGCTTTGGATAAAAGCGTCTGCCAAATGCAATGTAATGTAAAGTAAAAGATAAGGCTGGGTGGGTGATCTTTGACTATATCCCCCCCCCTCCAGGATCCTGAAGGAGACGGGCATGTACGCCCACCGACACAAGCGGGCGAGCACCCTGTCGGGCGGCATGAAGCGCAAGCTCTCCATCTCCATCGCCTTCATCGGCGGCTCGAGGCTGGTGGTCCTGGACGAGCCCACCACGGGCGTGGACCCCTGCTCCCGCCGCAGTATCTGGGACATCATCCTGCAGCACAAGCCTGGTGAGGGTGCCTCCTGGCTCTTGGCTCCTGGCTCCTGGCCCTCCTCCAAACCCCCCAGCCAGCCTCCTATTATTAAACAGAGCCAGAGACAGACAGAGAGGGGGAATACATTTAAAGCTCCTCACTGCGGAGGCACTCCTGGCACTCAAGGGGGAGGGATGTGTGTGTGTGTGTGTGTGGGTGTGTGTGTGAGTGTGTGTGTGTGGGTGTGTGGGTGTGTGTGTGAGTGTGTGTGTGTGTGTGTGTGTGTATATGAGTGTGTGTGAGTGTGTGTGTGTGTGTATGTCTGTGTGTGTGTGTGTCTGTGTGTGTGTGTTTGTGAGTGTGTGTGCATGTGTGGGTGTGTGTTTGTGTGTGTGCGAGTGTGTGTGTGGGTGTGTATGTGTACCTGTGTGTGTGTGTGAGTGTGTGTGTCTGTGTGTGTGTGTGTGTGTGTGTGTGTGGGGTGAGGCACGAAGGGAGGTGCAGTGCAGTGGGGTGGGGTGGGGTGTACTTTGTTCTTATCGGGCTCCTGGCTTTCCATTTGGAATTTAATTAAGGGGAAATGGATTTTTTCAAGGTGTGCGCCGCCGTAAAGGGAAAAGCCGGAGCGTGAGGAATCCCACAGCAGATGTACTAAAGGCCGATGGTTATCCGCCCCCTCAGCTCCAGTTGCGAGTGTTTAATTATGATCCTTCGAGATTGTCAGCGCTGTTTAAGGGCTTTTCAAATTGTTGGGGAGGCTCAAACTGTGATATTCCGCGTGTGTTTTAAGTTCTTAATTACCTATCACCTATGACTATATTTTTATTAAGCTCGTAAGCACCATAAGTTCAGGTGCTCATCTGGATGTTCTTGTTTCTTTACCTGCAGATCGCACCATAATCCTTTCCACGCATCATCTGGACGAAGCAGAAGTTCTCAGCGACCGCATCGCCTTCATGGAGAGGGGGGGTCTCAAGTGCTGCGGCTCTCCCTTCTATCTCAAAGACAAGCTCGCCCAGGGCTACAACCTGACCCTCACCAAGAAGGTACAGGACTACTGTGTGGGCCCTTCACAGCTGAAGACAATAAAGGCGGCTAGCTGCTGCTGCATCTTTCCAACTCAATCTGAACTACAATACACCAGCGCTGCACAGTGTGTTCATGTTAACCAACCTTCCAATGCCCTCTACCCCCTCCCCCTCCCCCCGTCCAGGTGCAGAGCCCCGACTCAGAGGAGAAGTTTGACAGCGAGGCGCTGAAGGCCTTCATCCAGTCATACTTACCCGAGGCGCGCATGAAGGAGGGAGAGGTGGGCGACGTGGTGTACTGCCTGCCGCCCTACAGCTCCCAGAATGCCGCTGAGTACCGCGCGCTCCTCACCAGCCTGGACCAGAGCCTGGACGCACTGCAGCTGGGCTGCTACGGCATCTCAGACACCACTCTGGAGGAGGTGAGGGATGACGACACTCGCAGAAATGGGTCACACACACACATACACAGGCGCGCACAAACACACACACACACACATTTCACATACACACACACACACACACACACACACACAGATACTGTACATGCGCGCACAGACATGCACATACAGATACGCATAGATACAGACACACACACATACAAACATACACACATACTATATATTCATACACACACACACATATGCACAAAAATACATACACAGAAGCCCACACATACTGTACACACATACACACACATGCAGTACATACATACACACATGTATGGTACATACATACACGTTCACACACATACATATGCGCATAGGGGCAGCAGAGGCAGCAAAGCATACATACACATCCACATCCACACATATTTATACACACACACATGCACACATACATCAATATGCAAATACAATACAGCTTTATAAACTAAGACACACATACAAACGTGAACTGCGATCCTCCCAGGTGTTCCTGCAGCTGACGAAAGATGAGGCCGACGAGAAGGAGAGACCCTGGTCCATCTCTGAGTCTGTCCTCGACAGGGCAGCCTCGCGAGACAGCTTGCCTGACGACCTCTCAGAAAGCAGCTTCAGCTTCGCAGACAAAGCCAGTGAGAATCCCTTAATTTCTTCTTTTTTACATTACATTACACTTAGCTGATGCTCTTATCCAGAGCAACTTACAGTTATTTAGTGACAGGGTTTCAGTTACAGTCCCTGGAGTAATGGGGGGTTAGATGCCTTTGCTCAAGGACACCTCAGCCATGGATAAGGGTGCAGGAGAGCACTAGTTGTTTACTCCCCCACGCCCATTCTTCCTACAAATTTAAATTTAAATTCAAGAGGTGTTGTATTAGCATGACTGTTTAGATACAGTGTTGCCAAAGCAATGTACAAATAACAAAAGGATGGTAACAAAATAGACTACCTGTAACATTAAGTAACAGTAGGTGGTTGTAACAGTGTAACAGTGTGGTTGTACAGTAGTTTATAGTGTGACTGTTGGTGTGTGTGTGTATGTGTGTGTGTGTGTGTGTGTGTGTGTGTGTGTGTGTATGTGTGTGCATAAGTGTGTGTTCGTGTGTCAAAATCACTTTATACAGCCCTTTTTGAGCCACAGATAGCATTTCACAGACCGCATAACACTTTGCATCACACACACACCTGCATCTGGTCAGACCCTTTGGTCTT
Source organism: Setipinna tenuifilis (assembly GCA_030347295.1). Lineage (NCBI taxonomy): Eukaryota > Metazoa > Chordata > Actinopteri > Clupeiformes > Engraulidae > Setipinna > Setipinna tenuifilis. The sequence continues at coordinate 8,394,353 of CM059269.1, forward strand.
CACTCTCTCTCTTCAAACCCCTCTCGACCCCCCCCCCCCCCCCTTCCTCTCAGGCCTGACCGGGACGTCGACGGTGCGTGGGCTGGCCCTGTTCTGGCAGCAGGTGGTGGCCATGGTGCTGAAGCGCATGCACCACTCGCGGCGGGACAGGAAGGGCATGTTCGCCCAGATCATCCTGCCCGTGCTCTTCGTCATCGCCGCCATGGGCCTGGGCTCCATCAAGAGCAACCTGCAGCACTTCCCCGAGATGCAGCTCTCGCCCGGCCTCTACCACACCGGCGAGCAGTACAGCTTCTTCAGGTGGGTTACTTACACACATACTGTAGATTTATACGCACACACACATACACACATACACATACGCACAAAAATACATACGCAGAAGCCCACACATACTGTAGACCAGTGGCGGATGCTGGTATTCCAAAGAGGGGAAGCTCACTGCCAACTTAATCATAAAATTTGTCCATTTACTTATATGTAAATTCTACCCTTCGTTCCTTCTCTAGAAAATGGTCTGTGACCCTATCACTTAGGCTACTTTCATCGTGCCCCCTAAATGACAGCTCCTGCCTGGCAAGCAATGACGTTACGTCAATGAGGCGATTTAAGAAGGCTCGGTTTTGTTTTACATTTGCGTTGTGCTTTGCTACTTGAATGCGAGCACCTTCGTCAAGTGCGTGTTCAACTCTAACTCTGCCGAGGCAACTTAATCTCGCACAGGCATTGACATGTTCGTTGCTCTTTTCGTGCCGTTTATATGCTCGGTCAAAGTTGGACAAATCCTCAAAGCCAAGTTTTGACCAGATCCGTGAGCGGGCTAGTGTAGGTGCGCTAGCGGGCTAGTTCAGGAGAGCTGAACTTAAGTAGCACTAGCACCAACCTAACGAAACGAATTCTAACGAAACGAAATTAAATACGAACAAGAAAATTGTAATAAACCAAAACGGAAATATGTGTGAGTGTGATTTATATACAGTGTAAGAAAAGTATTTTCGCTGAGGAAATGCTAAGAAATTAGTCACTGCTTGACTTACGACTTCGCATGCAACATCCGCGATGGGACTGAGCTCCAGCAGCCAAGTGACAGTCTATGTATCAAAAACGCCAGCCAATCAAAACTGGATTCAGAGGTTCACCAATCAACGCGGGGACTGCTTGAAGTCCACACCAGAAAAACTCCGCCCACCATTCCATTCACCCCCAGAGACGCTCAGCGTCCGGGGTCGGGAGAAAAAAATGGCATTTCTCCAATGACCATCCAGTTTCCATGCATAGAAAATGAGGGGTCCGTGCTGGCCCATTGAAGTGCATGGACGCTGGACGTCTATGAGGAAATGCGTTGGCCATAGGCCATGAGAACAAAGTGGAATGCTAAGTTAACAACACCAACTCAGTTGATTTGTGATAATGGGTCTATTATTAACGAACTGGTGTTTGAAATGAACACGTTTTAAGGCATTTTGTAAACATTTGACCATTACATTTTTTGTACATTTTAGGGGAAGCTGAGCTTCCCTTGCAGTCTTAGAGAAATCTCCACTGCTGTAGACACACACACACACACACACACACATGCAGTACATACATACACACATGTATGGTACATACACACACACTGGGGCAGTGGAGGCAGCAGAGGTCTGCCCCTGTGTTTAAATCTGAATTTGTAAAACTGAATTGTTCGCAAAAAGAAACATACTACACTGTGTTTATAAATACCAATACAGTGTCTTATGTACTGAGATGAATTTAAAGCAACACTGAGAGATCTGCTCAAGGCAGCTTGTGCAGAGTGTGAATTTCCCCTCCATAATAGGGGTGGGTACTATGTTTTATGTTGTAGATTACTTACATTAATATATCGGTACCGTCCAACCCTAATATTTTTGTCTCTTTGGGAGGTACTGTACCCCCCAGTACCCCGTGTAATTCAAACTATGGGCTTGAGTTTGAATCAAAATTTGTAAAACTGAAAAATGTCCGGAATTGTCCGCAAGAAGAAATGTACTATTTGGATTTTAAGACAGCGTGTAGTATTGGTATATATTAAACACAGTGTCTTATGCACTGAGATGAAGTTAAAGCAACACTAAGTAGTTTTGTCAACCTTAAAATAATATTTCCAAAATTATTTCAGTGGTTCATCAACTTGTAACAGACTAAAAGGCACTTCAGAATTCTCTTTGCCTCCCTCAATGGGCTATAACCACACTAAGGAAGTATGGAGGAGCGGACCGATTCTCTGCAGTTCTCTATGAGAGACAATTCTACTTCCAACCTGTAGGGTGACTGAAGACGAAAACTACTTAGCGTTGCTTTCTATCTGTATCTTAGTATCTGGCACTGCATTTCATCATACCTTATCAGATACAGTAATGCAGTAATGCCTATCATTTGTTGTGGTTTGAAGACAAACACGCATTGTATGATCCATTACATTTTTTTGCCCACAACAGCCAGAGCCAAAACTCCAGCCGTCTGGTGGACACTATGATGTCATTCCCTGGTATTGATGATGTGTGCTCAAACAACCCAAATGACATGTGAGTATCTCGACCAGTTCAGTAGCTTGTACCAACTATACCAGTTCAGTAGCATATTCCAATCATACCAGTTCAGTGGCATACTAGCATTTACCAACTATACCAGTCCAGTCGCATTTGCCATCTATCTCTATCTTTTTGGCCAATCCTCATCTCTACCGCTCCCAGGAGCACCACTCCATTTTGAACGTCTCTATTCATACCATCTGCACGTAAAAAGACCATATTGCCGCTACCGGCAAGGATCATTTGTATTCCATAAACACATCCTGTTTATTGGATAGATATCCCCTTACAGGCACTCAAATCAGTGTTGGCACTCATCAGCCAGACCTTAGAGGCACCGTAAAATTGTCAGCTCCCAAAAAAGAAAAAAAAAGAAAAAACTAGAGCCATCTAGCTCCTTCCCTCTCCTTCCCTCTCCCTCTGATAATCCGTGCATCATTGCAACGAGGCGCTGAGTATCCGGGTGCCGGCTGCATACAGATGCTCCTGGGCATGACGAGGCTGCTCCACGGTGCCCCGCGGTACCTTAGTGTACCGTGCAGCTGATTGGGGCTGACTGACTGACTGTTACTGTCTGTTTTTTTCGTCACACACACACACACACACACACACACACGCACACACACACACACACACGCATACACGCACACACACACACACACACACACACACACATACACGCACACACACACATTCATCTCCCACACACACAGGGCCTGTGCCACGAACTCCAATGCTGGGCCACACACTTGGACCTCCGGAGGAAATAGCTCCAAGCCGTTTAAAGCCTGCAAGTGCTCCAAGACTGAACAGGTGAGATACACACACACACATACACTTATGTGGTCTGACTTGGGTATGATCCATACTGGAGGGAAATAGGGCAGAAAACATGCTCCTTTACACAAATGTAGAACTGTGACTGTTTCATAAACGTTTGGGTGGGGGCAGTTTTATTAGAAGCAGTCTCATGTCAGAAATGAAGAAGCCTTCTGGTTGAAAGGTGAAACGTCTTCAAGCTACTAAAAGAAGTCCAGTTGCTTACAACTTAGCTCTTTTGACTAACATGACCTGGACGAATGAGAATCTTCACAGACATTAGAAGCATTCTGTTTTATTTATTCTATTTGTTTATCTATCAGTTACATGCTATGTGGACCCTCTTGTGTGTTAAAATTAGGATTTAATTGAATTCATTGCCCTTTACCAGGTCTGCGAGCAGAATAACTATCAGCCTCCCCACATGCGGAACCCCTCGTCTCAAATCGTGTACAATCTGACTGGGCTTAATGTGGAGGACTACCTGCTGGCCACTGCCAATGACTTCATCAGGAACAGGTAAATATGAGAGGTGCAGTGTATGTGAGTCCCACATAATCAGAATAACACATGAAAAACAACCTGCTGGCCACTGCCAATGACTTCATCAGGAACAGGTACATATGAGAGGTGCAGTGTATGTGACTCCTACATAATCAGAATAACACATGAAAAAACAATCCAAATTACAGTATGTCACAAAAGTGAGTACACCCCTCACGTTTTTGTACATTTTTTATTATATCTTTCTATGTGAGAAGTCTGAAGATATAACACTTTGATACAATGTAAAGTATGTGTAAGCTGTACACTGCCTACTTAACATTGTAAAAGTGTTATATCTTTAGACTTCTCCCATGGAAAGATATAATAAAAAAGTACAAAAATGTTAGGGGTGTACTGACTTTTGTGACATACTGTATGTGATTTTAAGTCCTGGTGGGTTGGTGGGGGTGTTTTAGCAGTCATGAGTATTCCTAAATGGAACTTTAGAATGTTGTCCCTTTAATCCCAGGTGCTGCCTCTGTTCTAGCCCTGAGCAAGGCAGGCAGGCAACAGGGCAATAAGCATCAGTGCTCTAAGTGACCCCGCTTTTAACTCTTAAGTGCTCATGGAAATATTTTGGATAAATTGTCCTTGTTATTGCAGCTAAACAGACAGAGCCTAAGCACACCCAAAAATAAAATCCTCCCATCACCTGACGCTGTGACAGAGTCCCCGTGTGTCTGTATCCGTACATTATTTGTGGGATAATGAGAGAGGCTTAAAATATAAATTCATTGTATGAACCTAAGAGAGAGGGCTAGAGCTTCCTGAGTGTGTGTGTGTGTGTGCATCTGTCCATCATCCACAGTTGTTGTTTTGTTTACTCAGAGTACTAGAGTTTGCCTTAAGCACGACAGAAAATATCTCCCCAGTATGCTTAAATTAACTCAATATGCCCCCAGCGAGAATCAAATTTGGCATTTGTGGCAAAAGACGCCGCACTCGATAACTTGATTTTTTTCCCCCTGCAGGTATGGAGGATGGTCTTTTGGAAAGCCGCTGCCTCCTGACCTAAAGATGGATCTGTATGACGTGCCGAGGAACAGGACGCTAACCAAGGTAGGCCGCTCCAGTGGCACTGGGGGCTTTATGGTTACTTCTGGTGATTTATATTAACACCGTGACTTGCAATTGAAAAATGTTGCGTATCCAGAGTCATTAAGCCAGTTGTATTGCTCTGGGCCTGTAGGGAACACCCATTAAATTAGATTTTTTTTTTCCTGTGCATGTATCTGGCTAGTGCCTCATTTTTTTTATATTGCCATTAAAGTCATGCAATCAATAATAGAATTCCCCTGGAAAACCTCTGTACAGATTGAGGTATGGGTATAGTCTCATGATGTGAGTGATTGCATATGTGTGTGTATTTTGGTGTGTGTGTGTGTGTCTGTGTGTATGTGTGTGTGTCTGTATGTGTGTGTGTGTGTGTGTGTGTGTAGTGCATGCCTGTCTGTCTGTCTATATTCAGCTGTCTGCTTATTATTATTATCTCCAGGTCTGGTACAACCCCGAGGGCCACCACACCATGCCAGCGTACCTAAACAGCCTCAACAATTTCATCCTGCGCTCCAGCCTGCCGGCTGACAAGGACCACCAGCAGTACTGTGAGTCAATGGCCCTGTCCTTCCCTTGTTTGCATTAATACACCCGTCAGTGACCAGGGGGAGGGAGGGGAGGGAGGGGAGGGGGGAGGTGTGGCCCCCCGGTCATGTCTAGGAAGCACGCTGCATCTAAATGATCCTGTCTGTGTCGCCCGAGTCCGCCACGCTAACGACCGTGGCTGAGAGCCGAGAGCTGAGAATAGACTTTGACGGCATCATGAGCTCTCCAGAGCGCTCGGCTTGGCTTGGCAGCTTGGCAGCTAGGCTGGGCTGTGCTGTGCTGTGCTGTGCTGTGCTGAGCTGTGCTGTGCTGTGTTGTGCTGTGTTGCGCTGTGCTGTGTTGCGCTGTGCTGTGCTCGGCTATGCTGTGCTGTGCTGTGCTGTGCTGTGCTGGGCTGTGCTGTGCTGTGCTGTGCTGGTCTGTGCTGTGCTGTGCTGGGCTGTGCTGTGCTGTGTGCTGCGTGCTGTGCTGTGCTGTGCTGTGCTGCGTGGTGTGCTGTGCTATGCTGTGCTGTGCTGGGCTGGGCTGGGCTGTGCTGTGCTGTGCTGTGTGCTGCTTGCTGTGCTGTGCTGTGCTGTGCTGTGCTGGGCTGGGCTGTGCTGTGCTGTGCTGTGCTGTGCTGTGCTGTGCTGTGCTGGGCTGGGCTGGGCTGGGCTGTGCTGTGCTATGCTGTGTGCTGTGCTGCAGGCTGCAGGCTGCTCCTGGTTGTCTGCTGTCGGCTGGCAGGGGGCAGTGTGTCTCTTCCTTTCTTCCCCCTGCCGCCACCTCACAGCTCTCTGGGTGTAGCAGGCGATGCTAATTAGCGGTGCTGAGAGGAGAGCTGCATTGTGAGGGATGGAGCTGAGCTGAGCTGAACCGGTGGAGGAGCTGCTGGTGCTGTTGCTGCTGCTGCTGCTGCTAGTGCAGCCCTCCTCCTATTTCAACACTGCCAGCCAGCCAGCTCCAGCCGTGGCCCCGAGATTCACGGTCTGCCTGCCGGCAAGATTAATACAATCCCAGCAGTCAATAAAGGAATAGAGGGGAGGAATGCAATCATTCAAATGTAGCCGGTAAACTCGCTCAGGCCGAAAGCGGGTGTAAATGCAGAAGGGGGGAACAGATTGTGTGCTGGTGACGTGTCCTGTGCAGGCATGTGTTGTCGTGTGTTTTGGAGGCTGTGTTGGAGGGTGACATAACGGTGTCGTCTGTTTTTTTTTTTCCTCTGTACACAGCAATCTCAGTGTCCAGCCACCCTTACCCAGGACAGGTGGAGGAAGAAGATGCCATGTAAGAACCCCTTTCCCTGTCAAACATCTCTTGTGTCAACATATGACAAAACACAATACTCAAAGAATGAATGTATGAATAAATGAATGAATGAATGAATGACTGAATGAATGAATGAATGAATGAACGAATGAATGAATGGATGGATGAATGGATGAGTGAATGAATGTATGTATGAATGAATGAATGAATGAATCTTAGCTTTGGCATTTAGGCAACATTGTTAGGTATAGTGTAGCACTATGCAGTGTTAGCTGCTAAACGTATTCAGACCAAGAGTTGAGTCCAGTGAGAACAGCTAGAATTAATCACTCGTGCCTCCAGAAGTAACCTAAGCCCTGTCGTGACGGGGCTGATAGGCCTGTTAAAATAATGCGATCTGATTTGTGTATTTACTCTGATTTGATTTTATTTTAAATGGATTTCCCTCAGCTCCATCTATTGATTGCTGACCCAATATAATGTCTGTTTACTCTCAAGGTGGTTCCGAGGTTAATTGATTCAACACTCAGCATCTATAGCCTGAGTTTTAAATCACTGCGGGCTGCCTCAGCTGTGCTTCATATAAGGGCTCGCCATATGAGCACCATTGTTTTCCTCCAACAGTTTGGATGAGCTTGGAGCTGAGCCAGGTGTGATAATGTTAGAAAAAGTCTTGGTGCATAAATAAGAACAGCAATAGAGGAGGAAGAAGCAGGAGGGAAGAAAGGAGAGCGAGACAGATGGCAATAAGGAAAAAAAGGAGAATACACATAATGGATAACCACAGGAACTCTGCATTTTCATTGCATACATTCTACAACAATCTTGCTCTATGGCCTTGCATGCAGGTTGGTATGGCATGTGTTCTCATGCTGTACCTGCAATAGGGTGTTATCTTTTGCTTGAGAAAGATCTGTCACGCGCTGCCCTTCAATGACAGTAGCTGATCCGTGAACCGTTTCAGTCCTGATCTGACGCCGTCTCACGCCTGAACAAAGGCTACCTGTAGTGTGGTGTGGCGTCACTATCTCTATCCCTCTCCCAATGCCCCTCCCTCCTGTCTGGCTGTGCCCTTCTTCTCGCGCATACCTATTCCGCTAGAAGAGGCACCATGCTGATAGGAGAGTTGACAAAGTGTCCCAGGTGAGATGTCACGTGCACGTGTTAACCAGATGATGACAAAAAGATGGCCACCATGAAAGGCTTGGCTAGACGTGTTCAGACAAAACCATATTGATCAGTGGCTGGCTTGCCATAGATTATTTAAAAAATTATCATTTAAATAAACATAATTTACATTTAGATCACAAAGGTGTGTGTGTGTGTGTGTGTGTGTGTGCGTGTTACACCTCCATCTCCTTGCATCTCCTTAATGGAACTGGAACTGAAGCTGGAAATGGAAACTGCTTTGAGAGGTTCTTCAGGCCCAGCCAACTACACTGTAAGAAAATAAAATGTTAATTCTTTGTCTCAGTGCTAATGACTTCCAATGTGTTTGGATGGCAGGGTGAAAGGTCTGGTCAACACCTTGGTGGCACTGTGTGTCTTGACCGGCTACTCGATCATGACAGCCAGCTTCGTGGTCTACGAAGTCCAGGAGCATCACACGGGCTCCAAGCGACTGCAGCACATCTCCGGAATCAGCGAACCATTCTACTGGACCATTAACTTCATCTACGACATGGTAAGTAAACCCCCAGGATGTTAATGTGGGATGAGTGTTTTCATATTTCACATTCTCCTGGCCCTTTTCAGCTCCTGTCCTCATACACAGTAGGATAGCTGAGTGCAGCATTAATCAACACACAAGTCCATTGAGCTTTTCATCCCTGTGACCAATGGCTGATTTATACAGAGGGCATGAACTGAAGATATATGGTTTAATTATGTGTGTGCTTATATTTTTGCAGTTAATATGAAATATCTTCCCTTCATGGACTTCCCTTTAGATTATGTGACACTCGGAAGCTGGAGGATTGTGATTGATGTAACTAACGGAGAGCTTTTTTTTTTTTGCCCTTTTCCTTTCTTTCTCAGACGCTCTACATGGTGCCCGTGGCATTCTCCGTCGCCATGATTGCGGCCTTCCAGCTGCCGGCTTTCACCGAGCGACAGAACCTGGGGGCGGTGACTCTGCTGCTGGTATTGTTCGGGTTAGTGGCACTCCTTCATCAGCGCCTGGACAACCACATCCGCTGGCTGGCCCTATTGTTCCCTTCCATTCTGATTACGGGCCCAGTTTCCTTTCAGTGCCCCGACTTTTTTTTCCCCCGACTTGTCAGTCTTCGTACCCGTCTGTGAAATAACTTCATTGTTGTAAAAAGTGCAGGTTTTTTTTTTTTTTTTCTCCCCCGCCCGTTAACGGACAATGCTTTATGCTGACTAGCCTCTTAAATTCATAGCTGGTGTATACTGCTGTTCTTTGGCCACATACCAAAATAGCTATGCTAATACTGCAAAAAAAAAGATGCAGACAGTTACCATTTTAAATAGGAATGCAAATTAGTTTGTGTCTCTCTTGTATTAACCACCCTATAGCTCAGATCAGATGTAGCTGCAAGTAAATACTCTATTCGGCTCCCTTCCTAGACAGAGATGAAGCCTGCTGCTAGGTTCATCCCATGGCTGACGGCATTAAAATTTAAAGTCATGAGAGACGCTGGCAGGGCAGAGCATTGCCAAGAGGAGATTTACACTCCTCCTCTGTGCTGTGATGCGCATGAGAGGATAAGGTGAGCGCAGGGTTTTCCCCCACAGCGTTCCCAGGCCCCAGATCCTCCGTGTGGCCAGGGGAGCAGGGAAGGGCAGTGCCCCGGGGGGGGAAGCTCCACGCCACGCCACGCCACCGCATCCATTCATCGCGGCGCACCTCATTCGTAGGTCGTAAATAACGGCACGTCGCCACGGACGCCCGACGGCTTTCACCTGAGCATGCTTAATGGCTCTCACTCACTCCACGCTGTCTTGGCGCCGTCTCAACAGCCTGGGCCCAGTGGAGATCATCACTCCGCCCCACACACCCACCCACATACACACACACACACACACACACACACACACCCCTACCCTCCCTCTCCACTCAGCTCCCCCTAAGCGCACCACCCACCTCACTCTGGCTGAAGCACATCCTCTCCGCTGACCCCTCCACCCCAATCACCAAGAGTAATGAATAAAAAAGCAGATCATTTGGCGGAGGAGAAGGAGTAGGGGGAGCAAATGCCTCACCGTGAGGAAATAGATGAAGTCATTTATCTCTTAGAGTCAGTGCTTGGCTCTCGTAGCTTTGCTCTGTATTGTTTCTAGTCCCGGGAAGTTCAGTCAATAACTTTGGCAGAATGCTTGTCGAGTTACTTGAGATTCTCCCTGTGTGTCTGCGCGAAATGTAAATTTTATGAGCTTGAGTTGTGGCAATGTGCTTGGTTGTACAACCCCGCTTTGAGAACTCCATATATTGAAGTCTGTTATTTCCTGTACAGGTTTGCCACCTTCCCGTGGATGTATCTCCTGACGGCAGTGTTTAAAGATGCAGAAATGGCCTTCATTAGCTACGTTTGCATTAACCTCTTCATCAGTGTCAACACCATCATCTCTACTGCCATAGTGTTCTTCCTGGGGCAACTCAATCTGAATGATGAGGTGAGTGAGGATGGATCAAAGGTGTGATGATCCATGAGTTTAACCGTATCCCAAAGATGAATGATTTGAACTAGTCGGTAACAAAAGAACAAAAGCTGATGCAACTCACGTAAATAGATCAAACACTTGCACATAAAATAATGATGCTGCTTCAAAGACGGGTCTTTCTTTTTCTTTTTTTAAACCCTCCTTTGTTTTTCCACGTCTATGTCTCCCTCTTCTCACAGAGCATCCAAGCGGTGTACCACACCTTGAACCACGTGTTCCTGATCTTCCCCCAGTTCAGCTTTGGCAACGGGCTGATGGAACTGGCCCGGGTAGACATGCAGGTGCAGATCCTGAAGGTCTATGGGGTTGACGCATACAAAGATCCATTTGGAACAGACATGCTTGGCTGGATGTTCCTCTCTCTTTTCGTCCAAGGGGTTTTGGCCTTCACAATGCGTCTGCTGCTGAACAAGTGGCTTATGCGTAAAGTCAGGTTAGCTGGAATCACTATTAATCTGTGAAATGATAGAGAGACCAGAAAAAATGCATATTAAAGCAGAAGGAGTTAACAGGACTAACATGATGTTTGTTGCACTTTTATTTTAGCAATAGGCTTTCATTGTTAAGTTATACAGTGCACTGTATAAACCCTAACAGAACCACATGCATTGTTTACAGTACACATTCGGCTGATGCAGTAACGGTCTATGTAATGGTCCTTCTCTGTCTGCAGGAGGTTCATCTGTCGCCGCAAGGCAGTGCCCCAGAAGAGCTCTTGGGATGAGGATGAAGATGTGGTTGCCGAGCATCACCGCGTGGACAGTGGCGCAGCCAGCGCTGACGTGCTTCAGCTGAACCAGCTCACTAAAGTCTACCAGCACCTCAATAAAAAGGTGCAGGCTGTCAAGAGGCTGTCTGTGGGCATCCCGGCTGGAGAGGTATGTAAGCATTAGCAAGACAACATTTAGCTTTTAAGAGAAAATTGTGCTTGCTTATCTCAAAATAAATATCACACGTTAAATGCGTCTTCCTCAGACATAAGGTACATGAAATGTCCCATAATTAAAGGAAATTGTTCAAGTGAATGGGCTCAGTTATGTCTGCATTAGGCATTCACGATGTATAAATGGGACTATTTTTTCAGTGCTTTGGACTTCTTGGGGTTAACGGAGCCGGAAAGACAACCACCTTTAAAATGCTGACCGGAGACATCAGCCCTACTGATGGACTTGCCCAAATCCGGGACTGGGATGGGTAAATGCACAACGCACATACTATAGTGTTTTTACCATGTTGTAAAGAACTGACTTTACCACTATACAGTACATGTAACTTCCGTATGCACTGTACAGTAAATGGTCGGTGAAAGTTGTGCTGAAGGTACTTTTCAAACTTTACCCATGTCTCCCTGTAGGCGTATGGTCGACATCATGGACTGCAGGAGGGAGGGCATAAACATCGGCTACTGCCCTCAGGTGGATGCCCTCGATGACCTTTTGACCGGGGAGGAGCACTTGTACTTCTACTCCAGAATTCGCGGAATATCCAAGCGGGAAATGGACAAAGTAAGCAAAAGCTGCAGGGAACGCTAAGTACAGCTTGTGTCCTCTCCATCAACCACTGCTTAGATCCATGGCCAACACACAGAACGGTTCACTATTTCCGACAAACAGGCTTTTCAGCATTGGCAAAAACGAGATCTCAGAGGACCAATGATTACAAGTGCAAATACTGGCTTCTGTATCTATTTGCAGTCTCTCCAGGCACCACCCATTATCCTCTACCATTTACTTGGTTAGCTGGGAGACATCTTGAAGGAGGACTGGGGATTTTTTTTTTTTTTAAAGCTTTTAGTGCCAAGATTTCCTTTCCTTAAATTTGCACAGGCAAGTGTCTCTTAAGATTTATCTGCTTCCTTTTTTCACCGTGCCTGGTAGGGAGCATGCACTAGGAGTCACCAGGGAACTGATTTTTTTGGATAGGTTTCTCTCGAGGGGGGGCTCGCAACGGTCAGAGTGTTAGATCTGACAGGTAGCCGTTGCATCGCCCCGCATTGATTAATGGCTTAGCTAATTAATCTTACATTCTCAAAGGATTATGGAAAGCCTGTTTTTTGGACCTTGCTTGCTTGAATTTCCATTTAGATACACCAGGAGTTTTTTTTTCTCACGCACTATGCACTTTGTAAAACATGAACAATCCAAATAATGTTGCTTTGAATATTCATTAGCATTTGAAAGTGCATTTAATATAAGCCAATTTGATGTAATGACCTGAGACCATCTTTTGCCATCTGGAACGAAGGACATCAGCAAATGACACAATTTACTGTTCCTTGTGAAGGTGCCTCATGGTGGCCCTTTTGCACACATGGCACTTGATGAGTGTTGCGACACAGTCATGCTCTGACACGCTCACTAAGGCAGAACAGCAAGTGCATACAATATGAGACAGTATGTCCCGCCACCCCCAGAGCATTCCGACAAACATGTCGGACTACATGACTAGAAGTGTTTAGCGCCAGTATTTGTGTACCTGTCAACAGGAATGCAGCTACTATTGTAATGCTGTCACTCATACATACAATCACCCGGGCATTGGTTAGTTGTCAGTTGGTGGTTTGTGCTTACAGAGAAGTGCATGTCTGGAGCATCTGCTCGACTCAACATTGCAAAACATCATGTCCATACATATGTATATATACACACATATAAAAGCCTACTTTGTCCAGACTTCAGATAGTTGTTTAGCTGTTTGCTTCCTATTTAAATATGGGCCAATCATTTTTTGTGATTTGTACTCATTACTGTAGATGAGAACAGTGGTAATTGTTCATTTATTCTTAAATTATTAAATTCAGGACTCTACACAGGATACAGGGTGCTGAACATTGTACTTGTGAGAGGTTCACTTTCAGAGAAGATATACACAATAACAAATGTCAGAGTTGACCTTGATCTTGTCAATGCTAACTAATTTATTGATTGATCAGTTATACACGGTCTGGTAAGGTATATAAGACCTAATATTTTCTTATATGTCCTTGTAAATGTATCTATTTTATAACTCTTTCAGGTGGTGAACTATCTGCTGAGAAAGCTGGAGCTTGAGTACCACAGGCACAACACCTCAGAAAGCTACAGCTGTGGAACTCGCCGGAAGCTCTCAACCGCCCTGGCACTGATTGGACACCCTCAGATTCTGCTTCTGGTGAGGGGACTCTCAAAATCCCATGTGCATATGAGATCTGTGTGCATGTTTGAGATCTTTAAAACATGTTTGACTCCTGTAAAACAGATAGATCGTGGATATATAATGCTGTGTGATAAAGTATAATGTTCTGGTTATTTATTGTGCAGTGGAGTAGAATAATTATGTTTCTATTCTGTTCTGTTGCCAGCCTTTGTATGCCTCTATTTTCACTAAAATGTTTATATTATATTCAAAACTTTAGCCAAGTATTTTTCTTTTGTAATGTAATGCAATGATTCGACATTGTACATCCATTTGTAAAAAAAGCCTCTGCCAAAAAACATAAACAACATCAGCATAATCGTATATATTCCCTACCTGTCCGGTTCCTTTCTAATGCATAGGATGAGCCGAGCTCTGGCATGGACCCTCGCTCCAAACGGCACCTCTGGAAGATTATTTCGGAGGAAGTGATGGGAAAATGTGCTGTGGTGCTGACCTCACACAGGTGTACCATCTAACCCGCCACTATCATACCTTTACACTGACATTATACCGAATACATAATGCATCAGCTTAGACTTGCCCTTGGCTAATAGAATCTTTTTTTGTCTCGCAGCATGGAGGAGTGCGAAGCCCTGTGCACTCGTCTGGCGATTATGGTACAGGGCCAGTTCAGGTGCCTGGGCTCCCTGCAGCACATCAAGAACAGGTCAGAGCCTCTCTCTCTCTCTCTCTCTCTCTCTCTCTCTCTCTCTCTCTCGCTTCCTACAAGAGCTCTCCATTACCTTTCATTTATTCTCTTACCACCCTGCTGTTTTTGTTTCCCCCTGTAGCTATTTTCTAATATTTTATAATGGTTATAATATTTTATAACTTTTTTTTTTTCATTTTTCAAACCAAACTCTGACCGATAGTCATATCCAAACTATAGTGTTAAAAGAGTCTGTGTATTTTCATCTGACAGATTTGGCAGCGGCTTCACAGTGAAAATGTATCTGGCTGTGGCCTCCTGCAATGTAGACGTCATCACCAACTTCATGCAGGAACACTTCCCCAGCACGTACCTGAAGGTGAAGAAATTGGACGAAAAAGACCGCCGCAGGCTGAAATATTAATACAATGAAGCGATATTACTCATAGTTTTATTAGTAGTCATTGCAGTGGTATTAGATATTCACTTTTCATGGCGTTCTGAAATGGTGTAGTTTAATGGGGTTTATGTGAGGGTAGTATCAACATGCCTCGTAGCATTTAGTGTGGCTTTATTTCCTGTCCACAGGACCACCACTCTACAATGGTGGAGTATCATGTTCCCATCGCCCCTGGTGGAGTGGCTGACATCTTTGATCAGCTGGAGTCCAATAAGACTGCACTGCAGATCAAGCACTTTTCTGTCAGCCAAACCACTTTGGATGAGGTCAGTACCGAATGCGGTTAGAGAGGGGAATATATCCAGGAAAGACTGTGTGTGTGTGTGTGTGTGTGTGTGTGTGTGTGTGTGTGTGTGTGAGAGAGAGAGAGAGTTGGAGAGAGAGAATGTGTGTATCTGTCTATGCTGAGAGAGGAAATGTGTATTTGTGTATCCCTATGTGTGTGTTGGCTTTGTGTGTGTGTGTGTGTGTGTGTGTGTGTGTGTGTGTGTGTGTGTGTGTGTGTGTGTGTGTGTGAGAGAGAGAGAGAGAGAGTGCGAGAAAGAGAAAAAGAGAAAAAGGAGAGAGAATGATGGATGGAAAGGCAGAAAAGTAGTGTGGAACAATTTTTGACCACCATGAATTCCCCCTCCAGGTCTTCATCAACTTTGCCATGGGGAAGGTTGGCATGGAGATGGTGCACAGTGAGGGCTCTGACGCAGACAGCCTCGACTCCTTTGACGCTGTCGACACATGAAGGAACCGACTCTTTTACCACAAAACACTGCAGGCATGGCTGAGCTGAGCCTGTCGAATCTCTGGAATAACATTAATATATAAATACACATTAATTCAAATTAGTTTTAAATAGGGGGAAATCTGATATTTTTTTCTTTTAATTCTTCCCTTTCTTTTCATTGTGAATTATTGTCTTGATGGTATGCTGTCTATTATTCCACACATTATTCCACAAGTACCAATATGAAGTGCACTTTACCCAGGGTGCAACCACTCTATAGAGGAACACAGACATATTGCATAGGACTGTTATTACGTTTGAATCAGAAAATGGTATTTTCTCAGGTGAGACAACTAATTTTATAGACTTTCCTCTATATTTATTACATTCACCTGTATGCACTGTAAATCAATGAAGGCTCTGTATTTTTATCTTATTATCCTACATAAAGTCATTTGTTTACTTAATGTTTTTATTTTCCATCAAAACCAAAACATTGAATGTAAATGCACAGTTGTTGTAATGGCACATTGCAGCTCAGACTGTGTCTCCATCAGTAAACCCAGTGCCATAAAAGCCCAGGCTGCTCCGCACAGGGCAGGCCAACACACATAAATCGCAAAGACCTTTTGGGCTCACAGATACAAATGATTCCCCCATATCCGTGTACTTTTGCTCTCTCTCCCATTAATATTTCCCACAGCACACAACAATATAAGAATGTGTTGAATATTTCATTGGCTTTCTACTCCATGGGTTGAGGCAGAACAAAAAGCTCTTGGATTTTTTTTCTACATTAAACCCTTTTTGAAGTGCAGCCTCTGAGTGCTTTATTCTCTGGAAGACCTCTTAGCAACACATCACTGCATTTCATTTTTCAGTTTTACTGGATAGATTTACAACCTAATGCCATGTAAACGTTTTCTTTTGACAGGTGAACAGTGTAAACCACACTATCATTGTAGACTACGTGGGAATGAGAACTCATTCACTGATCTTAAAATGACATAGAAAGTCTTGTTCTTGTAGCCTGAAATAATGGCCTTGCATATTCTTAGTAAACTTAGTTACAACGTTGCTGCAACCACAAACAGAAACATGTGTCTTACATAGACACAGCATACGCATATAGACCGTAGGAGCTGTACACTTCCTTTATAGGGCGGGGTTAGATGGAATGAAGTATATGATTGGACGAAGAGTAGAACTACGTCACTGTTTATTCATCTGCTTGGCGGTAACTGAAAATCCAAAACAGTATTGAAGACGGAAGGTGGGACAAGTCAAGCTATTACACAAAAAGAATATTCCATGATTGCTGTAAAACGATGTCTCAAAATGCTTGGCAGAAAACGAAGGAGGCACTTGCACATTTTCGAAAACTTCTGTTGTGCTCTAAATGGTAATCTGACATTAGGTTTCCACAAGTAGCTTATGGCAAAGTAACTTTGATAGCATCTTAGCTATTGTTTTCTAATTAGCTTTGTCGATTAGTCAAACTTGCCAGTGTATCTTTGCTGCTACGAAGTGTTACATGTTACTGATGTAACTCTGTGAAGCTACTATCTATCGAATTTAATGGATTTCGACGTTGATGTGGCGTATGTCTATTTTTTGTAGCGCAAAACTTATGACAGACCCGTTGTGCCTTGGAAGCTGTGAACACATGTTCTGCAGGTAACTTTACAGGCGTTTACGAAAACATTTAGTAACATCTTCGTTAATCCTCTAAACATAAACTGGTGCTCCATATACATACACCATTTGAAACGAAGGTTTCCATTATGTCGATTAAAAATAAACTTCCTCTGAACTTCCATAAACTCCGTGAATTACTTAGGTCTTGTGCTGGCCAGTGCGCGGGTGGTGAGTGCAGCGTGTGTTCCTCTCCTGCGTGGGTGAAAGACATTCAGATCAACAGGCAGCTCAGCAACATCACGACTCTCTTCCGCAATCTCGATGAACTCCTTAATCCACCCGAAATCTCAGGTACTGTTCACATCATAACATTAGCCCAGCTTCTCATTTCACTCCTCTAGACTGTGGCGTCTTTCATCAGCCTTAGCATACAGGTCGCATTGCACACAAAGTAATGTTAACATGTCGAACGAATGCTCCTGGAAAAAAAATGAAATCTATAATTGAAGTGTGGGGCAGGTAATTACTATAATTATAATGTGCAGTTAACCATGGTGGCACTGAGCTGGTAGCACTGTTTGGAAAAAAAGGTATCAGGGCGCTATGGTCGGCAGCAGTCCTCCCCCTCAGGAGAATGGTGCTTATGAAGTCATCAAATTACAAGGCAGTGTGAAGAGTGGGCTTTGAAGTGTCTCATGTCCAGGAAAGGAACTTGGAGGTCGTTTTTTTAAGGGGCTTCACAACTTTGTGGATGTCTTCACTGCATGAATAACTCTTCTTGAACACTTTTTTAGGAACTTTTAGAAGGATAAAATAAATCCTTACAGATTCAGGGCCAGTCACTGACACTACTAGGTTAGCTCCTGAAGTGGTGTTAGATTTAAACGAGGAGTGAGTAGTGGAAGATAACTGGCAGGAATTTCTAAACCAGCACGGCTTAATGCAGTGCACCCCTCCTGTAAGTGTAACTAGCTAAGGATCTCCCCTGCTGTCTTTCTATATAAATGTGCATGTTAAACCTGCACTGCATTGCCTTAGACAGCAAAAATTGGCATGCAGTCATGCAAGGTTGAACTGATGTCTTAATGCCTGACCCTGCATAGGGAATCTGCCATCAGCTGAAATGTCAGCGCTACAATCCCTTATCCTCCTTATTATCTGAATGTTTCTCAGGCCCTTTACCTTGATGATTATCCAAATGTACCTGTCTTCCCCAGCTACACCTCCAAATGACCCCTGCGAGCCGTCGCAGCAGGCAAACCCCGTCGTCAAGCGCCAGAAGAAATACAGCATCTGGACCAGCCCCAAGAGCCACCGCATACGCTGCCGGGTGGAGAGGTGCGGGCAGGCTGCCACCACCACCACCACCGCCGCCGCCACCACCCTCTTCCCTGCACAGGCACTCCAGACTGAGCACCAGCCAGCGAAGGCCTCCCCTGAACCCCCAGACGCGTCCGTGTACAACTTCCCAGCCTCCTCCCAGGACTCCGGCTCCTCCTCACCCTCAAGGACGAAGGCTGGCGGCACCAGGAAGAAGAAGCCGCAGCAGCAGCCGAAGAAGAAGAAGAGGCAGACGGTGAACTACCGGGTGCGCAGAGCTACAGAGCGCGCTCAGGAGGCCGTGGCGCAGCAGAAGAGGATGCTGCAGCTGCAGGTGATTAACCAGCAGTGGGGCTTCGGAGCGGACACGGGTGGAGCTGGAGATGCAGAGGTGCAGGAGGTCAGCGAGAGCCAAAGGGATGGCAGTGACAAGCAAGACAAGAGGTCTGGGAAAAGGGTGTCCTTCCAGAGCCCCAGCTCTACCCTGCCTCAAGGTTCTCCAGAAAAAAACGTTCACCCCACAGAGAATGGGTTCACAGTGCCCGAACCTGCGATCCCAGACGTGGCTCTGCCTGGCGGGCTGACCGCCTCGACTCCGGAAGCCGTTCCAGATTCGGCCAGCCCTGCTCGGCGGCGGCCTCAGGTTAGGACGCCCAAACGAGGTCGGCCATCAGATGGGGGCGTAGCCACAGATCAGCAGAGCACACCGAAGAGGCCTCGCGTGTCTCCTGGTGCAGGGCGACGTCTGTCAGCAGCAGCGACGGAGGAGGATGCGGAGGAGGGGGAAGGGGAGGGGGGTCTCTCAGCCCTGTCCACCCCTCCACCCTCCCCGCACACCCCCTCTAGTGCCAGTAGCAGCAAAGGAGCCATCAGGGGACAGCTGGACGTAAGCCCCGGGCCTTCACCCAACGGCGCACGACGCTCTCAGCGAAGCCAGAGTCCAGGCAGTCCGGCCTTCATGAAGAAGAACCATAAAGGGGAGACACCTCTTCACCTGGCTGCCATCAAGGTGACCTTTTGGCCCGCTGTCTTCCTGTGCTTGGCACGCATATATGCCTGGCTTAGTTGTGAGTTTGCAATCATGTTTGTGTAGGTGTGCACTTAGGTGTGTACTTAAAGAGTGTGTGACCTCTGTGTTGAGGCCCCCCCTGTGCGCCTTCCCATTTGTGTCATTGGCATGTCCGTGTTGTCAGCGTGTTCCCACTAATCCTCGCAAAGCCCCCTTAGTCCAGGGGCTGGAGTGGTCGATAGCCGCACGGTCAATCAGGGCACGAGCACATGCTGCCTGCGCCACTGGCACCACTTCTGCTTCGTGGGCCCGAATGGTGTGACAGGGTTTCATTTTTATTCTGACCTGAATGTCATGTTCTTTATCTACTTTTTCCCCTTCCTCCTTCCCTCCATCCCTGTCTCTCCCACACTTCTTCCCACTGTTTCTCTCTCTTTCTCCCTCCCCCTCTCTCTCCCTCCTATCCTCCCTCCCTCTGTCTGTTTGCCTGCCTGCCTCTCTCTCTTTCTCTCTGTCTCTTTCTCTCTCTCTCTCTCCCTCCCTCTCTCTCCCCCTCTTTCTCTCTATCTCCCTCTCTCTCTCTCTCTCTCTCTCCCCCTCCCCTTTCCCTCTCTTTCTCTGTCTCTTTCTCCCCCCTCCTTCCTTCTCTTTCTCGCTTTTTTCCCTCCTTCCCTCTGTCTGTCTGTCTGTCTGTCTCTCTCTCTCTCTCTCTCTCTCTCTCTCTCTCTCTCTCTCCCCCCCCCCCCCCCCTCTCTCTCTCTCTTTCTCTCTCTAGGGGGAGGTGAAGGCTGTGAAGAGGCTGCTGGAGCAGGGTGCCGACCCCAACTTGAAGGATAATGCTGGCTGGACACCACTGGTGAGTGCTGCCATTCTCCCTTCCCCAAACATGCAAACCAAGCAACTCAAAGAGAATTCTTAATTAAATGCCCCACGGCGCTCAGACAGTTTCACCATTGCTTGACTTTTCCTCTGGCCTGACATCCACACTGCGGGACTGCCAAAACATTTCACATCCCCACTTTCAGAAAATGCACACTGAAATGAAATATGTACCATACAATAATTGATGTCCAAGAAGAAGTATTTAGTTGACTGACTTTAAGACGATTCAAATAGCCTTGTATTACCTGATTGATTGTAATTGTATGTGAATGAGGATTATAGCTGCCAGTGCAGCTTGAAAGTGTGTCGGGGGAACATGGTTATACAGCCCTCTAGGGCAGCCCCCCTGTCAGAAAGCTATTCACATGTACCAGGCCCAGACCGAAAGGTTCAAACACTTCAAATCAGCCTATTCAGCCTCTCCATACCTCTTATCACCCCCTAGTCCAACCCCACCCACACTACAACCATCACAAACAAATGGTCATAAAAATAGGAAGCTCATGCATTTTCATGGCTGGCCATACACACAGGCTAGCTTAGGAGTGCTTCTGTTCACTGCATAGCTGGATGCTGGCTGTATGAAAGGTGCCATGCCACATGCATTTCATTACTTCTGTGGTTCTGTCTGACTTTTTTCCTTGGCCTCTTGCATTTTTGAGGGGGAA